>OU898285.1:37302257-37902257 GCA_918026665.1 Diabrotica balteata
ACATCAAATTCGTTTCGAACGAGTCTTAGATCCTATGGCATGTGTTAACAAATCACAATGACTATCACATCCCCACGGGACTCCCCAGAAAACCGATTTAACCGTCCTGTTTCATCTTTGTTACAAAAACGCTCCTTGCGAATAAGCACTTAGGGCATACGGGTTGTGTGGCTCTTTTGCATCTTTTAATTACACACGCCGCCCCTGAGGATGATTTTACACCCGTAGAGTCATTTATAAACACTGATTTATCTGCTAAAGTGGGTAGTTAAAATTTATTGCCAGGATTTAACCGAACAGAGGAACATTTTATCATGGAAAATAAAATGTTAATAATCCCTCATGATGCTCTTTACCTAATGAACTGTAAGATAACAAATATAGAAAAACTCCTGAAGTATATTGGTTTAAACTATATGTGGACGCATAGGGTCAAAGAAAATATTTTTATTTTGATCAGTTTTAAAATAACATTGTGTACAATCATTTTTAAAATATCAGCTGAGTGTATAATTAACTTGCTAATGCTTGATATTATATAAATTTCTTTATATAGGGTGTAGCAATATACAACAAAATAATGCTGCTGGACAAATGACTAACAATTTCCCTGGCTTGATTGTATAGAACATTAGTCGCCATTCTAACCATCATAGCCTTATTATAATATTGATTTATACATAAATTCAAAACTATTTTCTACCCGTGTTTGTTTCTTTGCTCATCCATATTTCTTTTTCTTCAAGTTTGATACTCTTCCAGCGTATCGACGTTCATCTGTCATTTATTAGTATTTACTAAACTCGTAGCCACGAATGTTGCTTGCCTCTATCCTACGCATTAAAATAAAACTTAATATCTCATATTTATCACCTCTCATTATATGTCCCAAAAAGAAAACTGTTGATTGTTTTACAGTTTCTAACAGTTCGTGTTCGATTCCAGCTCTTCTTACTACGTCCGAGTTTCTCACATGCTCATATTATGATGAGATACGCTGTAGTTTACGCACTGTCCACATTTCGATTGCTTTTAAGTGATTTATTGATGTTAATTTTAGAGTTTGAGAAATAGCAAAAAAGATTCTAAAAAAGATCAACTATATATCAACAGAAACAAAGAAGCTTATGGATAAAAGAAGAAAGCTGAACGAAGAAGACAAAAGGAAAACTATAGGATATGTAGAAATTCATAAAACAATAAGCAGAATGATAAAAGAAAATAAGAGAAAAGAACAAGAAATAAGAATAGAAGAAGTAATACAGAACAATAAAAATATGAAATGCTTTAGACCGAAATTAGTTAGGTTTGAAATAAACAAAATAAAATATGTAAACGGAGTAGAACCAAACATTAAAAATGACATCATAAATATAATCCACCATTTCTACTGACAATTATATAAAACAAAAAAAGGAACCACCAGAAGAAATTAAAAACCAACTTAAGGCTAAAATAAAGAATGTCAACTCAGAGCTACAGCCAGAAATAAGCAATATAAATATATAAAATATATAAAATAAGCAATCAAAAATAAAGAAGGCATTGAAAGAAATGAAAAACAACAAATCGCCTGTGCGCCGAAAAGTGGTAATTAATACTCTACATTCCCTTTTTAACAAGATATTAAAAGAAAAAAGAATCCCAAACACCTGGAAGGAATCCGTAACCATTATCCTACACAAGAAACGATATAAAGCAGATATAAAAAAACTACCGTCAATAACACTCCTCGATGTAATGTATAAACTCCTAACAAAAATTTTAACCAATAGATTGACGACAAAACTTGACCATTAACCAATAGATTGATGAAAGAACAAGCTGGTTTTAAAAAGGGATTCAGCACAAAGGACCATTTACTAAGTATGTAAATACTTATAGAACGAGCAAATTAATACCACATTCCTCTATATATAGCGTTCATAGATTTCAAAAAGGCTTTCGACAGTGTCGAACATTGGGTAGTGAAAAGTTCTTTAATTAACAGCAGAATTGAAAACAGATATACGGAACTAATAGCCAATATATATAAGGAAGCCAAAACAACAATTAAAGTATATGAAGGAACAAAGTCAATACAAATAAATAGAGGCGTGAGACAGGGTGACACAATATCACCGAAACTTGTCAATCAGGCTCTGGAAGATATTTTTAAAAGATTAGGATGGGAAGAAAAAGGTATAAAAATTTGTGGACAATCATCTAAGGTACGCTGGTGATATCGTATTGATAACCGATAAAAGTGAAGAATTGTTTGAAATGATGAAAGAACTTGACGTAGAAGCAGAAAAATAGGCCTTAATATGAATAACAGCAAGACCAAAATCATAACAAATACACCAAAAGTTCAGGATTATACAAGGTGGTCCAGAATTATGTACATTAATTTCTAGAGCTCATAGTACGTCCAAAAATAAAAGTACTTCTTTATGTACACTTTTTTATAAAACTGAATAATAAGGGAGATACAACCTTTTAAAGGGGTGAATTGGAATTCTTATTTTTTCAAATATCTTTCAAACGGTTTTGAATGCGAAGTTCATATTTTGGGAGTGATTATAAGACATTAGGATATATAATTTCATGTCACCACCTACCACATCCTATATTAATACAGGGTAGTTTTGGAGGGTAAGTGGGGGTTATTGTGTCACATGTTTTTTAATTTTTACATATTTTAAAAAAATATTTTAAAAATTGTTTCCTTAGACTTTTCTACGCAAAAAAGGTGCTCTTATAATATTTCGATAGATATCACCGTTTTCGATTTATTTAAACTCGAAGGTATACATGTATTTTATTGTAATCGTTACATCGTTTAAGAAACATGTTTTTCATGCATGATGGTGCTACACCACATTACACTAGAATTTGTAGAAGGTGGTTACATGAACATTTCCCTGATAGGTGGATAGGCCGGGGTGCGAATGCACCGATTCATTGGCCTGCTCGTAGTTGTGATCTTAATCCAATGGACTTTACAGTATGGAGTTATTTGAAATCAAAAGTGTATAACACTCCAATTAATACAGAAAATGAGTTAAGAGACAACATTGAACAAGTTTTTACCGATTTACAAAACGATCCAGTAACATTAAATGGATTAATGCGTTCGCTAAATAAAAGAATTAGATTATTTATTCAACAAAATGGAGGACATTTTAGTACAAGTTTAGTACAAGGACAAGTATTAATTAAGTTTTCCATTAATTTGTAATATTATTGCTAACACAAGTGTCAATTCCAAAACATACTTGATGAATATTAAGAAATGTAACGATTACAATAAATACATGTATACCTTCGAGTTTAAATAAATCGAAAACGGTGATATCTATCGAAATATAACAAGAGCACCTTTTTTGCGTAGAAAAGTCTAAGGAAACAATTTTTAAAATATTTTTTTTAAATATGTAAAAATTAAAAAACATGTGACGCAATAACCCCCACTTACCCTCCAAAACTACCCTGTATTAATATAGGATGTGGTAGGTGGTGACATGAAATTAATTATCCTAATGTCTTACAATCACTCCCAAAATATGAACTCCGTATTCAAACCCGTTTGGAAGATATTTGAAAAAATAAGAATCTCAATTCACCCCTGTAAAGGATTTAATCTCCCTTATTATTCAGTTTTATAAAAAAGTATACATAAAGAAGTACCCTTATTTTTGGACGTACTGTGAGCTCTAGAAATTAATGTACATAATTCTGGACCACCTTGTATATATCTGGGTCAAAATATAAAACTGTAAAATATAAATAAAGAAAATCAAACAGCAGAGATAAAAACACGAATTAGACTGGCATGGGCGGCATTTGGCAAACTAAGCTACATTCTTAAAAACAAAAGATATCCACAGCATCTTAAGACCAAAGTATACAATCAATGCGTACTCCTTATTCTCACTTATGGTTCCCAAACGTGGACATTTACAAAAGAAAACATGGACAAAAAAATTTTAGTAGAAAGTAAGTTTTTTTAAAAGCTATCTAATGGTTGTACGTACAAGTCTGTATCTTGAAAAATATAGAAGTTATTACAATTGTTTATAAGTAAAAAAACATACCCCTTTTTCAAACATTTATTTTGTAAATAATTTCGATGAAAACGCAATAAGCATTTAACTTCTGAGATAAGATTTAAGTCTTAAAGAATCCTATGAAATTTGCTAAATGTGTCTAGCATCATTCATAGGACAAGTTCAATAGTTTAAATAATTTCGTACAAATTTAAAAAGACTGTAATTCCTCGATGTTCAAATGTATTAATAACATTTTATTTTGTTAATAAAAAAATTAATAAAATTTATAAATTAGTGCAAAAAACTGTTTTTTGCAAATATCTCCGTAAATTATTTATCAATTTTAATTGAAAAAAGGAAAAATAAAGATATTCTTGATATAAAAAATGATATAAATATTGTTTATTTAAAATATAAGGGAAAAAACTTATAGACAAAAAATCAAATTGTGACCATAAATTATTGTTTAAAAAAAACGCAAGGTAAAAATACGAGTACCTTTTCATCTATTCGCCATCTAGTAAACCCCACCTGTCTTAAAAGCTTCAGATATCTGTGAATAATTTTGCCGTGAAATCGATGATTTTTGCATACTTAACTGGGCTGTTTAATTTAGCTAAGAAGACAATAGTTTAGCTGGCCAGTGGCTGCATTCCTTTTTCATTTCATTTAAAAATATATTCTTAGTTTATTATTTATTTTAAAATACTATTTGTTACTATTTCCATTTTTGTTGCAGGTATGTTCTACAATTTTACAATTGGTGAGTTTTTATAAACATGTTTAATTTTCGTGTAATCTGTGTGTAGTTTATAAAGTAAGAGATAAAATTCTAATGAGTAGGCACACCAAAAATATTTTATAAAACGTCTACGTTTATGTTATAAACGTCAACTATGTTATCATTAATTTTTGATGGCGATGATGAGTGACGAAAAATTTAGAAAGCATTTGAAATTTTCTTGTCTCAAATTTTGTAGTATGTAATTTTAATAAATCAATAATTTGGGTAAAGTATATTTTATAAATTTGCAACTATTCTGGATTATCGCTAGATACTCGACAACCCTCTATACCCTGTGTAGAGCAGCATAACTGTACAGCATAAGAAGTGCGATAGTAAATTGCTCTAGTAATGAAAATATGAACCAAGGAATTTCTAAATTAAAGAAAAAAAATCCTTTTTAGTCTTTGATATAATGCATGTGCACATTTTACTTGGAAATGTTTGTTTACCTAAAAGCTTTACTTTTTTTCTAAATCTATTTTTTTTAATATTCAAATATTTTGGACATATAGACATCTGTCTAAAAAACTTTATAGTCTTTAGGAGTTTTACCTCATGTACTGAATCTCATGTACTCACTGTGTTATGTATGATCAAAGTTGTATCCATCTATTTCTGGTATAAGATTGAGTAGTACACAACAGGCTTTAAATATATCTTCAGCGATAGGATAGGCAACATTTTAAACGTCGCAAACATTTTTTGGAAGGTGCTAGGAAGGTCACCAATGCAGACACGGCGGACGGCAACCAGATGGTTGGTGGAGAGCGAGTCGTGGGTTCGAAACTAGCTTTTGTAACCGGGAATGGGTCCAACGAACGAAATAAGTAAAGATAAGACAAAAATATAAGTAAAGATAAGAAATATTAGAAAAGATACGTTAGAACGTTAGAAAAAAAAAGAGATAAGGAAATATTTAGGTTCTGAGGCCAAATTCAAGGAAAGGTATCAATAGTTAATTATTACATAAATATGGTCAATATATTCAACAACACTATGATATAGGTGGTTAAAGGTACACACAAGTAATAAAAATACACCATCAATTATTAAATGGTGGTATACATATAAAACAGTTTTATGAATAATAAATACCTTTACAAATACAAAATATCAAAATCATGCACATTTTAAATTATCAGCGAAGAGAGTCTGATGCTATTTAAAAATATTCAACTAAAGTTGATTAAAGAAAGTCTCTCTTTGCTGCTTAATGGGCGTACCTCGAGATACCGGGTTAAAACTGTGTAAAAATTATAGCAAATAACAAAAATTAATCAAATTTAAATTCACAAGAATACAAAAAGGTTACCAGAATGCTGTAATATAAATATTAAACCAACCCGCAGTTGGTCTTAGTTAATTATCTATCTCGCACGGTTATTTAATGATTAAGAGCGTAGGGGCAAAATTTCGGGCCAATGCTTTTTAAATGCATTCATTTTTTTTTCGAATCCTGAGAAAACCAACAATAATTTTTGAAAAATTTAAACGCAGAATGAAAGATTACATTATTACCGAGGGCCGAAAGTTCCTTAGAATAAACAAAAAGATTTTTTGAATGAGATATTTTAAATTAAAAATCACACTAAATTTTCTCTCTTTTTTTTACCCTGTAACTTATTAAAATAAACATTATAGAAGTTTTCAGGGACTTTGGACCCTCGGTAATAATGTATTCTTTCATTCTGCGTTTAAATTTTTCAAAAATATTTATTAGTTTTTTTAGGATTAAAAAAAAATTAATGCATTTAAAAAGCATTGGCCCGAAATTTTGCGCCCACGCTCTTAACTGAGAATTAAATGTTCGTTATTTAGAAGTTCTTAATAGCTGATGGAAAGTTCGTAAGAAAATATTATATGGTCTTTAAATTCAATTGTTAAATCGGTAGTTAACCTTAAATACAGGCGAAGAAATAGTTGAACGTAGATTCGCTCAGATAATTGAAGATAATATGATAACATACCATATTATTCGCCCAGATTATTGAAGATACTATGATTATAATAACTTACAGTAATTCTCGATGACTGCTGCACTAAACTGATTATATATACTTTACTTGTATCAAGCACTGAAGTTAATTAAATTAAAAGGTACTCTATACCAATGTTTAATCTAGTGTGATATTAGATTATATTTATATTATATTATACTATAAGATACGCAAATGTTTAAGTGTATACACACTTACAACAATTCACAGAGAACAGAGACGGTAAGATATGGCGAGCGTCCTTGCGCAAAGACTGCCCTGCTAGAAGTAATATGATTCCTCTAAAAATTTCACAAGCTCCCCCAAAAAAGGTGGGGTAACTTTCACTTAAAAATGACAGGCCAGGCATAAACGTGCTTTCGACGATATTTAACAAATCTATCAAAAGGAACCCGGCCTTAAGCCGGAAGAGTTAACCGAGGATTACTTAAACCGTCGTCTTTTAATAAGTAAATTCGTCCGTAGTTTGAGGTAGTCGGTAGATTGCAATAAAATTTCCTAATCGCAAACACAACCATCCGCGTATATATTATTTGCAAATACGCCCATCCACGTCTCAGCAATAGGGGCAACGGGATTAAAAATAATTTAATATTTTAATTATAAAAAAATGTTGACAGTCAAAGGTATATGAAAAATTCGCCATTTATTAGCTAGCATTCCAAAGGTATTTTGTATACGTTTTTGATGTGCATAGCTGATCGTCAAAAATTATTTTTTTAAGAAATAAATTTCCAGCTGATAAAGGTCGCTATTTGGTTATCGGTTATATTAGAGGAGATACGTGGTTTGTTCATCAAGGTTTGTAAGTATTTACTTCAAACTCTACAAAAGACTACCACCAAGAAGTGACTTCTAAGTTTTCCAAGACTATTTTGGCAAAATGATATATTTCCTACCCATTAATTCTGTCGTGGTTATGGACAGTGGCGGCTTTTCTTTATGTGCTGCTGAGCTGCAGAACTACCAAACAACCATAGCAAATCTTAATTATTAAAGAATAATTAATATAGTTTTATTTCAAATCTGCCATATTATCATATTAAACATAAACTGTTAATAATAATTCACCAACAACGATGATTAATATTATTTTTTTTACGTATTTACTCCTCTAGTGAAACCGTATAATTTTTTTACGTATTTGGTGCTCCAGTGAAGCAATCTTTTTACGTATTTGCTGCTCCAGTGAAGCCGCGTCGATAACAACCGAAACACTGGCAGCGGTAAAATGCATTTATTAGGCAAACGGCGATCTTAGCCGATGTGCTTCGGCAATCGGCTGATTAACGGCCTCGGAAATGTGTTTGCGAGCTGCAATTCACGACAGTTATTCGTGACCGTTGCATCTGTGCCGTGTTTAGAAATTCTTAGGTTACAATTTTGTTTAATTTGTTTTGTTCGAGCGTGTTTAAAACAATGGAGTTTCAATTTAAATTAGGTGTAAATAAATTTCAAAAACTTCACTATCAACAACAGTTGATTATAAAAGAACGTGGCCGTCCTATGCCTGATCTTAATATTGAAGTGTCCGGTAAAAGCCGTGGAAAAACATATACGCGTAAATTTAATAAAGACATGTATCTACGAAATCAGTGGATTTGTGGATGTTCCGAAAAAAATGCTTTTTTCTGTTTTCCGTGTGCATTATTCGGCGCAGATAAAGAGGAAAAATTGTGGCGCGAGACAGGAGTGCGGGATCTAGTGCATTTAAGTGAAAAAATAAAGAAGCATGAAAACACGCAAACTCATATGAACAATGAAATGCGATTTGCATTATTTGGGAAACTTAATATACAGGCCCAACTTGACTCTGCTTATTGGATAAATATACAAAAACACAATGAAGAGGTGACGAAAAACAGGTATGTTTTGTCAAAAATAATTGACTGTATAAAATTCTGTGGGGCTTTTGAGCTCGCCTTACGAGGACACGATGAATCTGAAACATCAGATAACCCTGGAATTTTTCGTGGTTTAGTGAATTTTTCTGCTGAACTTGATAAAACACTTAGTGAACACCTTACAAATGCGACAATTTTCAAAGGTACCTCAAAAACAATACAAAATGATATTTTGGATTGCATGCTAGAAGTATACGCTGAGGAGATTTTAAACGAAATCAATGAAGCCCCATTTTTAGCAGTGATAGCTGATGAGACAACGGATGTTTCTATGAAATTTCAAATGGTCATTGTTTTTCGTTATGTAAAAAACGGTGCTCCAGTTGAAAGGTTTTGGACTTTTTTGCTTCCAGAAAAACATGATGCTGAAACCTTAGCTAACACAATTTTGAATGTTTTAGACCCAATATTAAAGAATAACAAAAATAAGCTCATTGCACAAAGTTATGACGGAGCAGCTGTTATGAGTGGGATACATGGCGGAGTGCAAACAATAATTAAGAGAAAATATGAAACTGCTCATTTTGTGCACTGTTACGCCCATCAATTGAATCTAATAATGTCAAGAGCATGTTCTATTAATTCCCAAGTACGCGTATTTTTTGGAGATTTACATGATATACCTGGATTTTTTAGTCATTCACCTCAAAGAATAGCTGTCTTAAATCAAATAGTTGGAAAAAATATTCCTCGTTCAATCCCTACACGCTGGAATTTCAATATTCGTACAGTAAATGTCGTTTACGAATATAGAGACTTTATTATTGAGTGTATGGAGCAACTAGAAGAAGAGTCAAATGCTATTACTTCCAAGGAAGCAAGAGGACTTAGACGTATTCTGGAAGATCAAAATTTTACTTTCTGGCTGACTGTTTTTCATTATATTATGCCACATGTTGACGTTTTGTACAATAATCTTCAAAAAAAGAACATGGACCCAACCGAAGCACAGAAAGCTATACATGTTTTTGAGCAAAGTATTAACAATGTCCGAAATAAAATAGACCCTATCATACATCAAGCTTCAAATTTAAATGCGGCGCCTAGTGTCCAAAAAAGGAAACGCCCAAATAACAGCCAACAGGATCACCGTATTGCCTGTCTAGAAGTTTGTGATGTTATTATAAACAATGCAAAAGAACGGTTTGCATATACAAATCATCTAGTTGCCGCAACACTTTTATCTTCAGAACATTTCGAAAAATATAATAATAAGTTTCCTGAAAATGAATTGGATTTAACTTGTACAGCTTATAACTTCTTTGATAAAAACCGTTTGCGAACAGAACTGTCAGTTTTGTATTCCAATATCGAGTGTAGAACATTAAAAGGTGCAGTGCCTTTACTAAAATTTATAATTTCTAATAATTTAGAGGACACATTAACAGAAACCAAAAAGTTGATACAAATTCTGGTGACTACGCCAATGACCACAGCAGAAGCTGAACGTAGTTTTTCAACTTTAAAACGGATCAAAACATTTTTAAGAAATTCAATGTGCGAAGACAGATTAACAGCCCTTTCCACACTCTCGATAGAAAAAAAGTTCATCGCTTCAATACCGAACTTTAACGATAAAGTAATCGAAAAGTTTGCGACAAAAAAGGACCGGCGTATTAATTTCCAATTTAGAAAAATGCAATAAATGTAAGTTAATCAGATTTTTATAGCATGTCGTTATTAGTTACTATTAATTAGTATTAAAGCTAATTTTATTGTTTTTGTTTTCGTATGTTATTCTATTTCTATTATTTTATATTGACCGTGGTTCATGCAGCACACCCTATAGCAGATGTCACGAGCCGCCACTGGTTATGGACCATACCATTTACTGTCTATGTTTTTAAGTATGTAGTAAATGTATATCGCTTTGCAGGTGGCATAGTGTTGATAGCGGATCACTTAAAATAATATAAAGAAATGCTTGAAGAACTTATTGCAGCAACAGGAAAAGTGGGATTGAAAATTAATGAAAGCAAAGCCAGAATGATGACCAACCTAGTACCCAGCGGCAACATCAAGATCAGGCCAAAATAAATTTACTCACTTACAAATTTACATATTTCGGTTGGGACATAAAGTGAAAATCACAAGAGACAATCAGACATGTGAGTTACAAATAAAAACAACATTTAAAACAACCAACACACAGATCTATGCTTTCTCTTATCTTATCATATTTAAGTATATTCAGGAAAGTTCTCAGCCAAAATCGAATAACTCGGTCACATCATGAGGAACAGCGAAAGATATGGGTTGCTGCAATTAATTCTTCAAGGAAAAGTAGAAGAAAAACGAGGACCAGGAAGGCGAAGGATTTCCTGGCTGAAAAATTGACGTACGTGGTTCAACACAACAATCACAAATCTTTTTAGAGTGACCAATTTTGTTTAGAGCCGCAGTTTTCAAAATCGAGATTGCCATGATGGTCGCCAACATTAGAAACCGATAGACACTACAACAAGAAGAAGGAAGTTTCTTGTAATATAATTCATAATTAATTAACTGTGTTATTTTCTCTTCCTTTGATGGAATATGTATATATTCTAGGATTGGGTGTAGTGATAAGGTAGCTAATTTAGGCGTGTAGGAGGGTTTTCTATTAGTAGCTCCAAATATACCATTTGCTTCGAGAAGGATAGCTCGGCTTATCAGCACTGTCTAGTGTGTTTATGGTATCAGTCTCCCAGTAGACAGTACTTGTTAATTAGATGCCCAAGTAGGTCGTTGATTGATGGATCTAAAACTATTTATGGTACTGGATCAGGAGTCTTTGGTCAAACATATAATTATATTAAATCTTAACGCTTAGGTCAATATACAACTGTATCCAGTCTGAAATTTTTGCTTTGGTATCCTGCACTGATAAATACCTGAATGGAGAATCAAACAAAGAGAACCAATATATATACAGATAGCCAAGCGGCTATTCTGTCCGCAAAGGACCCACTCACCAAATCAAAACTGGTGAGGAACTGCAAAGATCTTCAACAGTTTGGTAAAAGACAACAAAGTAACTTTTATATGGCTGCCGGGTCATGAATAGGTGTATGGGAATGAACTAGCAGATTTGTTGGCAAAACAAGGCTGAAGAAAAAAATTTGTAGGCCCAGAACCATTATGTAGCATAACTAGAGATGCTGCATGAAATGATGTTCCGAAGTGGCTAAAAAAGAATCATCAACAGAAATGGAGAACTACTCAGGGCAAATTCAGACCAAGAAAATAATCTTAAGAATAGATATTAATAAAAAAACTCGGAAATTCGATGAAACTCAATAATCGAGAGATTAAAGCGTGCTTGATCGTATTCACGAGGTAGGAGAGGAAATGGGTATTAAAATAAACTCAAACAAAACCAAATTTTTAGTGTTTAATCGTGACCCACATCCCGATGCAAAGCTTCAATTAAATGGAGTTGAGAAGTTGAGAAAGTTCACAAAATGACATATTTGGTAACTGTGATAACGGAACAACTAGATCCAAACATAGAAATAAAACGTAGAATAGCAATAACTAAAACTACTTTTATTATTAAAATGAAGTCATTTCTTTGCAATAACCATCTCAGTTTAGAACTAAGGCAAAGAATGGTTAAGTGCTATGTTTGGTCCGTACTTTTGTATAGTGCAGAAGTGTGGACGTTAAAAGTATCGATCATGAACAAAATTGAAGCATTGGAAATGTGGGTTTATAGACGAATGCTGAAGATACCTTGGACAGCAAGGAACACTAACGAAGAAGTACTAAGGAGAGTCAACAAAGAAAGAGAACTGCTAAAGACTGTTAAACATCGAAAAATGTCATCTGGGACATATAGTAATGTAAGTCGATATAAAATATTACAACTGATCCTTAAAGGCAAAATAAAGGGCGGTAGATGTGTAATGTAATGAACCATGGTACAGAAATATATCCTATGCCATTGCAATGTGTTTAGTGATATGAGGCAAAAATTCACTGGTCAACTGAGGATTGAACCAGAGGAGATCCTAAAACTGCCAATGAGAAAACTGCAAGATTTAGTTGAGGCCATAGGAATTACTGAAATTTAATGAAAAAAACAGGGTATGATACAAAGGTTTTATGACCATAGCCAGAGATAAACGTGTATCGTCTGTATAAAGAAGAAGAGGTGACTGATGACTGAAAGTCGAGTTTTTCTTCGTAAAACCTTTGGCGGCATCGTTCGAGACTTTTTGGAGATGACCTCTGAGTATTGCCACACTATGTCACGTATCGTATTGCCTGCTAACAAGCAACTCTTAAGGATGGATGATGAGGAATGGAAAATCCCTCTTGTAGACTTTTTCTTTCTTGACAGAAAAGTTCCAGGAAAAATATATCAAAAATTTCTGAAACACAGCTCGTTATGAACCAAAGTGTTCTTCAGAAAATCCTCCATTCGCCTATTCCTGCCAACTCTTCTCTATGCTTAAATTCCAAGAGATTTTAAATCTAGGTTGTTGCTACGTAAATATCCATCTTCTTCTGGCTAGTTGTCCTATCCGCCCTCTTCCTATAAATAGAAGAAAAGTTTCTTATAAATAAAATTCGCCAGACGTGGTAACTGTAACACACACTATGGGATCGTTATGGACATTCGACCAACCATCAAAACCTAAGCAAACAACTTCATTTTGTATAAAATCGCGAAATTTTTGCATTTCTTCATCATAAATATTGTGAAGCAAGTGTCCGCTTATATATCTTCGACTAGGTGACTTGTAACCAGGTCGAAGTTCTTCTATGAGACGAATAAACTGTGGATGATCAACATGTTTAAATGGCGAATTTGTAGCAAATGTATAACGTGGTATTTGCCTGTCTAGAGTCTCCTTTTGGTTTGTACTTGTTTTGATGAGAAAGGATTCCACAGTTTTGCGTCTTTTTCAATTTTGAGCTACTAGTTGAGATGATTGGGGATTAGAAAAAGTACTTGGTCTGGACATCATTGCATCTCTGATTTAAGTGCCTGCACTATCGTTTCGCTCCGTTGAAACAAAGGATGCAGAAGAGGAGAAAGAAGAAGCCCCATCAGAAGTCACAGATTCTTGAGTATCTGAAAACAAGAAATATTTTTTTTAAGAAACAAAGAACTTTTGTAGGGCTAAAAGAAACAAAAAATAAGACATGAAAACCTTAAAAAAGAAGGCATGAAAAGCTTCTAGTTCCTTATACTTTTATAAAAACTAATTTAATAGATTCGCAAATACAAAATACACAAAAATGGGGAGGGACAATAGAAACAATTAATATTCAACTGTAAATTTATAAATATGGTATTAAAAAACAAAATGGGTTCTATTTCTTTTGCCATGCTTCTGCCATCTTAAATTTAAAACATGCAGGAATATCGAAATGTCTTGTGATCACATCAAAAGTCAAATTTTAAATAACTCAAACAACACTGTTCAAAATTTGTACCAAGTGAAGAAATAGGCCAATATAAAAGCTAGATAATACAACGGTTCGTGTATAAAAATTGATATTGGTAATTATTAATTTGCCATCTTAATTTAATAATGTTCATTTAAATAGTAGGTATAGCAAAAATTATGAAAATAGAGTGCAATTTAAGAATTTTTTCACGAAGTCACGACGAAGTCACGTCTTCGTTCACTGGCATTTTCTCTTTTTTTCAATTTCATAATCACTACACCAGCGTTTATAAAAATAGTAAAATAACTAAAATAAGTACTCAGTCCCAATTCAAAACTATAAACTATTATGCTAGAATCACAGAAGATCAACTTGGGAATCCCCTGAGCCACCTTATCGCCGCACCATCACGGTATATTCAAACGGGACCTCTATCAGGACCGGTCTTAAATGGTTATATTTTTGTTGAGATAATAAAACAAAGAAAAATTTAAATACATATTACTACTGTAAAGTTACAGTTGTTTTATTTATTAGAATAATTTAAAATATATTAATCTAAAAATTTAATCATCAAATTTGTATTTGTAGTTTGTTGAGCTGCAGTTTTGATTATTAGGATAATTATCAACAACTTAGAGAGAAAAATCAATAAAAAACAATACGTTTTGTTTTTCCTTCAATTTGATCTGAAAATAAGCATTTTTTTACAATGAATACTTCACTTCGATACTGGTAATATTCTTAACTTTTGACGAGCAGTTTTAGTACTACGCTGAACCGTAGTAAACAATTAACGTTATTGAATGTGTGTCAATCACCATCAATATTCTAATTGTATTTCTCGGTGGCACCAAAAACCTGTAGCAATTTGAATAATTTTTCATCTATACGGTCATTTGTCAAATAGAATTCTCCTATATTTTATCATTATTATTTAGTTATGTATATTCGATCCTTTGGTTCTTTGTACATGTATTATGAGTTAATTTGTACGAATTGAATCACAACATTTAAATCCAACTAATGTCTTCGATGTATGACATAATCTATCTCGATGAAAGTTGACAACAAATAACTTGAATTTACTCCATGAAAGCATGAAAGTGAACGGTGTTAAATTTTTAACAAACAACATATATATATATATATATATATATATATATATATATATATATATATATATATAAAGTATAAGTAAAAGTAAAACTCTTTGTTATTATCTTTAGCTTTCGCAAAATGTGTTTGCTTTTTCAGGATATGCTAAAATAGGGTTACAATTATTTTACCAGTAAATACAATTAAATATGTGTATAAGATAGATGGCAACCAGATATAGCCGTGTATAAGATAGAAGGCATTTGATAAAGTTCCACATGGGAAACTAATCGATATATTAAAAACATCAGGACTCGATGATAAGGATGGTAAAATTTCAATCTAAACTAAAGAAAATTAAATACAGAGAGAAGATAAAACCTAGCCTCGAAAAACTTAAAGATCCAATAGTACAGGCAGAAATAGAGAAAACACTGAATGATACACTCAAAGAAAAGTTCAGTGAAGTACCCGCTGAAGCAGAAGAAACAATAGAAAGTATTTTATCACACCTTCAAAACAACAATCACAACTATACAAAGAGAGCAACTACAAGACAACATCAGAAAAACAAAGAATACATGGATGACAGAAGAAGTCCTAGAACTGATGGACATAAGATCTTACAAAAATCGCAATGAAGAAAAATATAAAGAAACCCAGAGAATCGTCCGAAACAAAATTAGGAAAGCCAAAAAAGAATGGATGAGCAGCAAGTGTGAGGAACTGGGAGATTTACTAAAAAACATGACTACTTTAATGCATACAAAAAGATTAAGTAAGTCACAAATATGAAGAAAAAAATTACTACAAAAACTTTAGTAGATGATAACAACGAAATAGTATCTAATCCAGAAAATGTAGGAGATATGTGGGAAAAATACATCGAAGATCTGCTGGATGACGAGAGAACAGAACCACAAATGAATATAGTACAAGAAACAATATTTGATATATTAACATCGGAAGTTACAAAAACAATCAATACGACAAAGCCACGAAAATCCTCAGGTCCAGATGAAATATACGTAGGGATGATAAAGCTTATCAATGAAGAAAATCTTCAGACGTTAACAATATTATTTAACAAAATATATACCACTGGAATCTTCCCAGAAGACTGGCTTAGATCGACATTTATACCTATACCCAAGAAAAATAAAGCAAATAGATGGTCACAGTTCAGATTAATTAGCCTGATGAGCCATTTTCTGAAAATTTTACTCAAAATTGTACATCAACGAATATACAGAGAATGCGAAAGAAACCTGAGCGACAATCAATTAGGATTTCGTATGGGGCTTGGTACAAGGGAGGCATTATTTGGCCTCTAGATATTACTACAAAAATGCCGAGATCAGCGAAAAGACGCGTTTCTCTGTTTTATCGACTACGAAAAAGTGTTTGATCGAGTAAAACACACAGAACTCATAGAAACCCTAACACAACATGGTATAGACCATAACACTGTAGCACTTATTAAAAAACTATATTGGGATCAAATGGCGTCTATCAGAATAGACAATCGTTTGACAGCAGAATTGCCAATAAAAAGAGGAGTTCGTCAGGGCTCTGTACTTTCTCCACTGTTATTTAATATATATTCCGAAAAGATCTTTCAAAATGCCCTCGAAAATATTGAAGAAGGAATAAAAATCAACGGAGAATACGTAAACAACTTAAGATACGCAGACGACACCGTCATTATTGCGGACAGTGCTGAGGGTTTACAACGATTTTTGAATGTCATAACCAGAGAGTGAGATAGCTTGGGACTAAATATAAACACAAATAAAACAAAAGTAATGGCTGTTACACGTGCACCAAATGTCGACATTAATATTCGTATCTATAACACACATATATAACCAGTACAGAGATTCCAGTATCTTGGTTGCTGGAGAACAAACGATCTTGACCACGAGGTCTAAATACGTGCTCGTACAGAATATACTAGGTCCACATTTCAACGAATGAAAAAAATACTAATAAACTCTACGTTCTCGTTGGATATTCGATACCAATTTGTAAAAACGTTTATTTATTCCATATTGCTATACGGAGTGGAAACATGGACTCTCGGAATTACAAGTATGAGGCGTATAGAAGCCTTTGAGATGGGGGTTTTTCGAAGGATGCTGAAGATCTCTTGGACAGAGCACGTGACCAACAACGAGGTGCTAAGAATAATGGGTACTGAGAGAGAACTCCTAAATATTATAAAAAACAAGAAAACGAGTTATCTAGGACATATTTACAGAGGAGAAAATTACAACTTCCTACGACTTATCATGGAAGGGAAAGTGGAAGGAAGAAGAGGTCCAGGAAGAAGAAAATGCTCCTGGTTGAAGAATGTAAGAGACTGGTCAGGTATGGACACACATTCGATACTAAGAACAGCTCAAGATAGAGCAATTTGCTGTAGTTATAGCCATCCTTCAGTAATGGAGAAGGCACCTTAAGAAGAAAGATAAAAAATATGAGATATGCAGACGATACACTGTGGCTGGCAGATAGTGTGCAGGGGCTCCAAAGGAAGAAGCATGTAACAAATACGGCCTAAAACTTAATTGCAAGAAGGCAAAACAAATGATCATTAGCTAAGAACACCAACATAAATGCCCAAATTACAATAGGCGATACACGTTTAGAACGAGTGGAAAAAATATGCTATTTGGGCTGCAATATCAAGGATACTTGGGATCACAGCTACGAAATAACAACTCGTATTGAAAAAGACATAAGCTCTTTCAACAGCCTTAGGAAGATTCTGCAAATCAATATACGGATAAGAATTCTTAGATGTTACGTTTTTAGTGTCCTCCTATACAGGGTGAGTCATGAGGAACTTTACATACTTCTACCATATGTAGAGTCCCTCAGGGAACATATCATGTGGCCACTAAAAAATGTCAACTCCTCTTCTTTATTAATTAACAGGGTGATTTGTGTAATTGACCATTTATTTCATTTTACTGTAGTATTTATACGGCTCATTTGATTTTTTAAATTTTTGCATGATACAGTACACTACTATCAAGCATTCGACTGGTATTAGCTAAACTAAAAAATACCAGGACTGGCTTTGGAAAAATTAATTTAGGGATTCGTATTAAATATTACACCCTGTATATATATTTTTTTAAAATGCAATAAGTGATTTTCAAACTACATAAATAGCCAATGAAAACGACATATGCGACAATGTTGTCGCACTTTTATTAAATTTTTAGTGAACGATCAAATTTTACCTAAAATAGAATAACCATAATGAAGTATAAAATTATAAGTTAATTAATTTAAACAAATGTTATAAATTTCAAACATTTTAATTGAAATGATAAACTGAGTCACTGCACAACAAAAAACAGTAACTACTAACAATAACGAAGAACAATTAAAAAAAAAAAACTAAAAATATGTACATAGTTATGATAAACCCATAAATTAGAACTGGAAAAGATACAGTAATGGTAACAAAATAAAAATAATTCAAAATAGATTTTCGAAATGAAACCCTGCATACATTTTTGTATGCAGGGTTTTGTATGCCTGTACACATTTTTGGTGCCATATTCTTAATTGACGTATTGAATTACGGATACTCTGGGGATCGTTTCTAATAGTATTACAACAATGTATAATTCTATCAATTAATTGTTGTCGGATATTAATATTCACTGCGTAAACTAGTTGCTTCAATCGTCCCCAAATATGGTAATCAACGGGATTGAAATCAGGGGATCTTGAAGGCCACGATAGGACCTGCACGTCCTATCCACCTGTTGCCATAAACATTATTGAGATGTTGTCTCGCTGCCAGTAAAAAGTGTGGGGGTGCCCCATCATGCTGAAAATACATCCCTCGGATAGCAACGTTCGCGTTGGCAAGCAAATTCGGCAAAATATTTTGTAGAAAGTTCAAATAGACATGCCCTGTTAAAGGACCATCAAAAAAGTGAGGACCTACTAATTGGTTATTTATGACACCAATCCACACGTTAACCGAAAACCTTAACTGAGAACGACGTTCTCGAATAGCATAGGGATTTTCTTCTGCCCACACATGTGAATTTCGTGAATTATTTATCCCGTCGCTGGTAAATTGGGCTTCATCTGTAAGTAGTGTCCTGTATAGCGTTGGTCGATTATTGTTAATCCATCTACAAAATTCCAACCTATCGATCTCATCTCCAGCATGTAGTCGCTGAACCATTTGAATGTGATATGGGTATAGATTATTTTTTTGTAAGACTCTACTTACTTTTGATTGAGTAACATTGAGTTCTCGACTTACTTGTCTAGTGCTTATTGTAGGGTTCATAGTAACGGCGTCCATAATGTCATCTTCCTGTGCTTCATCTACATGTCGCTTTGTTGTTGTTCCACTAGGAAAAGTGCCATTTTCTCGCAAATAATTAAAAACTGACCCAAATGTTGGATGACTGGGAGTTCGACGATTAGGAAATCTCCTGCGATATTCTCTACTAGCAGCCCTACCATTCCCATTACAGAATCCATAAACAAATATTATGTCTGCATATTCTGTGGTCGAAAACTGATGTGGCATTTTGAACGAAAGTAACAAAAAAGCTCTACCAAAGCTAACACAATGTACTTAACGTAGATATGACAGAAGAAAAATGTATTCTTGTACACATAAATAACAATTGATAATGACAATAATGACAATGGGTATAAAATATCAAGAAACGTCAAACGGTCAACGCCAACCTTCGTTTTAAACTTTTTTAGATTTATTTTTAGTTAGTACAGTTGATGCAATGTATTATTATTTGACATAAAATTTTAATCATTTACAATCAACAAAAACTAACACATACAAGAGGTTTGACTTTTTAATCAATTTAATTTATTATTTATCGAAAATAATGCCCCAATACGATCTATAAGTAAAAATTTAAAATTGAAAAACAATTGATTCTATCGTAGAGATAATACAAAGTGACAGTAAAGATGTTAATTTTCTACGTATTAGATTATGTTGTAGGAACTCATTTTAATTAAAATGTTTGAAATTTATAACATTTGTTTAAATGAATACTTTATAATTTGATACTTCATTATAGTTGTTCTATTTTTGGTAAGATTTGATCGTTCACTAAAAATTTAATAAAAGTGCGACAGCATTGTCGCATATGTCGTTTTCATTGGCTATTTATGTAGTTTGAAAATCACTTATTGCATTTTAAAAAATATATATACAGGGTGTAATATTTAATACGAATCCCTAAATTAATTTTTCCAAAGCCAGTCCTGGAATTTTTCAGTTTAGCTAATACCAGTCGAATGCTTGATAGTAGTGTACTGTATCATGCAAAAATTTAAAAAATCAAATGAGCCGTATAAACACTACAATTACACAAATTAATAAAAAAGAGGAGTTGACATTTTTTAGTGGCCTTATGATATGCTCCCTGAGGGACTCTACATATGGTAGAAGTATGTAAAGTTCCTCATGACTCACCCTGTATGGAGTAGAAAGGTGGAGCCTTACAGAAGATGCCATAAAACGGTTAGACGCATTTGAAATATGGTGCTATCGACGTATGATGAGGTCCTCATATATACACCACACAAGTAACATAACTATTCTCCAGAGGCTAAGAAAAGACAAAGAAATTATTAACACCATAAAAACAAAAAATTGGCTTACTTCGTCCACATCATGTGTAATGATAAATATCGACTTCTACAGTTGATTCTACAAGACAAGATTGAGGGTAAGAGAGTCCCTGGACGTATATCCTGGCTAGCCAACATCTCTAGAATATAGGCACATTTAGAAGAAGAAGGTAATATAAAAAATAATTCATTAATAATGCGGACAAAATCAGCGGATGGACTTTATCTGACTTTTCTGTATTATCCTGATAATGTTCTTGTAATTGTATTCTAATTTGCCACTCAGCTTGTTAAGGCAACTGGTTGATTAAATGTATTCCAATATTCGTCATTAATTAACAACAATGGAGCCTTGTACACGGGATGGTAATATATGTTGATATATGCATATATTTCATAATTAAAATTAGTGTTAAATTCATATGATGCGGACAGTTTTTAAAAAATAGTTTAATTTTAATTAGGTACCGGTTTCTATTGACTAATATTGCTACTGTTGTGCATGTGATTTACACAGATCAGTAATTATAATTATCAGTTAACACAGAAATAATGAATTTTCATTAATATATTTAGTGAATATTTTGTTATATTCCGAAATAATTGGAAGGAATTTGAAAAAACAATTATATTGGTGATGCTGTAAGAATAGTGGAATGAACAAAAGATAGAAAATGAAATAGGAGAGAAGGAAAAACTAATGGCAGTGTATATCTAATTAAATAAAAATATTATAAAAAGGAAACTAAAAACAGGAGAAGAGCTCTATCTAAATGTTATATATAGTTAAAAGTGGTTTTCGATATAGTAGACAGAAAGACGACAAATACATGCTTAAGAAAAGACCTTATAAAGTTCTGTACTGTTTTTCTTTATTTATTATCAAAGGTTCTACATTTATAACACTTACAAGTTTATTAGAATCTTTATATATTTATTACAGTTTTACACTTATCACTAAAAACTAGAACACAACTACTTTAATTTATATTCTTTATTTACAATATTTATTTCCCCTTCCAATTATATTTTCGGACTGACTTGTTTTTAAATAAAATGTTCCATGTATACTAAAGAACTGTTCCGAAGTCCCCTCGACTCGTCCTCGAGCGGACGAAGACCTTCTAGAATAAAAAGGAATCCCATCGAAAGCAGACAGGTTTTTTTATTCGACCCTCTTCTGGGGGTCAAATCGCAGGTATAATAGGGAACCCGTGGGTCGGAGAATCTAGAAAATATCAGAATAGAATAGAATTAGTAATAATGTGTTTACAGTTTTATGAGTCATAATTATCGTAACATTTCACTATTAGTTGTACTAATAATGAACAGAATATTAAAGAACACAAGAAGACGAATAAAATATCCACAAATTCTTTATAATATAATGGAACCAATTTAATAAGTCGCACTAAAGTAGATAGACGACTTAGTTTAGCAGACAGCTACGAAAAATAGAAGAGACTAACACAGATTTGGACGGAAGAGATAGAACGATGCAAATAAAAATAAACAAAGTCAAAGTCAAGATAATGATAAAAATAATAAGAACAATAGACAAAATATAACAATAAAAGTCAAAAAGAGATATAATTATAGATTACGTGCGAACCATTATTTCTATTGATGGAAAAATATACCTAGAAATAGCAAAGACACAGAAAGCAACGAACACTGTAACCGTTTCAAAAGTTTAAGAAAATTTATTATAATTTCGAGTAAATTTTTAAATAAAATTGCTCACGCTATCTATCCGCCGAGTGCTTTTAATTACCTCAAGGACCCTACCGTAATTTCTAACATATCAGAAAGATGAGACCGTTCGTTAACTTGTCACTCGTCTCGATTCCCGAGCAAAAGTCGCTAGCATCCATCTTTATCTCCTAGAACGTCAAACAGTTAAGACGTTATTTTGTTTAAGTGGTCTCTTAAAGAGGTAAGCCGAAAAAATTCTTTTCTTTATATATATATATATATATATATATATATATATATATATATATATATATATATTCTCAAATAAATATTTTATTTTTAGACCCTTATGGGAAAGCGTTGAATGTTTCTAAAATATGTTTATTTGGCCCGAGGTTATATATGTATGGATTTGAGATATGGTGTTTTGTAGCTCAGCTCAGTATCTCTTTATGATGTATGGTATGTTATTATTAAATGGACTCATACTCATGGTTTTATTCAGCCAACTACTTAGAGAGTAAAAAGAAATAAATTATATCCTTTTCTTCATAACCATCTTCTTCTTCTTTTAGTACCCTGCCCGATTATCGAATGTTGGCGATCATATTGGCAATAATAACTTTGTTTATTATGATACTGATTTGTTTGGTCTCTTGATACCATTCTCGGAGATTTCGGAGCCAGCCTGTTCTTCGTCGGCCTGGGCCTCTCCTTCCGGCGATCTTACACTGTATTATGAGGTGTAGAAGGTCATACCTCTCTGGATGTCTCATTACATGACCGAAATATTGTAACTTTCGAATTTTTATCGTTTTTGTTGTTTCTATGCTCTTTTTCATTCGATGTAAAACTATTTCAATTCTTATTCGATTAACCCAACTTATCCGCAATACTCGTCGATAAATCCATATCTCAAAGGCATCTAATTTTTTCATTAATGTCTCTGTAAGGGTCCAGCTCTCCATATCATACAGCAATGTGGAGAATAGTCAAGTCAAGTCAAATTTATTGATAACATGCGACATTATACAAAGTACATGTATGAGACAAGTCAAAAATACAGACATAAATCTTAAAATTAATAATTAATATAAAAATTAATAAATATAAATTAATTAAACACGATAAAACATACTTAAAAATTATTTTTAGAGTATGGCTCTAGCTCACAAATGTATTGATGTACACACCTCCGAGAGTTTGGCTGATGTAAATTCATTCGTATATCTATTGGTAATTTGTTAAAGAAACTTATGGCTGCATAATGTGTGCTTCCAACAAAACAGAACGATGTTGTGGAAGCATAAAGTGATTGTCTCTGAATCTTGTTGAATAAACATGGTTAAATTGGAATTTATTAAATTCATAAATTTTGCTATGCAAATATATTATACACGAAAATATATACAGACCAGGAATTGTCAGAATATCGTTTTGTCTAAAGATGCCTCTACAAGAATCTCTAAATTTAATTTTATACATTATCCTAATAGCTCTTTTCTGAAGTACGAATATCTGCTCTAATTCAGAGGTACAACCCCAAACTTCAATGCCATATTTGGCTATTGAGTAAAAATGGGCAAAGTATACTGTTTTTAATATTGATGTATGAAAGAAACGTGAAATAATTCTTAATGCATAACATGCGCTACTTAATCTGGATTTCAAATTAGAAATGTGGTTTGACCATTTACAATTACTGTCTAGAAGTACCTCCAGCAACTTCGTGCAGTCTGTTTTATCTGTTGCTGCTTCTATAGTGGCTTAATGGTTTAATAAATTATTTGACGTGAAAATCATATACTTTGATTTCTCTTCATTTAAAACTAATTTGTTGGATAAGAAATAACTTTTGATGGTGGATAGTATCTGTGAAATTTTATTTTGCAAATTTTGATCAGACGTTCCTGTGACTAGAATGTTGGTATCATCCGCATAACTGATAATGTTAACCCCAGTCAGTGAATTAGTTACCAAAGTTCTATCATTAATAAATACTATAAAAAGTAGATGACCCAATACACTACCTTGAGGGATACCATAATGGATATCCAACGTGTTTGATTCGTTTACAAGTCCATTAGATGTTATATTTACTTTTTGTCTTCTATTCTCTAGGTAGGAAGTAAACCATTTTAGAACTATACCACGAATACCAATCCCCTCAAGTTTTATTAGCAACAAATTATGATCCAAAGTGTCAAAAGCCTTGGACAAATCGAGAAATAAACCACATGCCTTCTCTCGTCTGTCCAAAGCATCCAACACTAAGCTGACGACATTTGCAAGAGCTGTATTCATTACAAACAATAAAAGTATAGTTTTGCCTTAAAATCTTCTTTACAATTTCTTTTTGAATGGTTTCCCTACGACAATAAATCAAAGGGATGGTGCCCAATTACATTTTAATTTTACATTGCCTAATTGCATTTTGATTTCGGAAGTAATACACAGCTTCTATATGGTTGAAAGAACCACGCCCACTCTCTCCGACTTTGGATACCTGGCCTTGAATATTTCTATACCAAATTGTTATGCATGATGGTTACAACACAAGCTTTGCACTAAATATAAAAATATTCGAAAAGAAAGAAATAAACACAAGAGTTAAATTTTTTTTAACACAAATTTTTAACACAATAGCTGTCTCATGTATCAGATATTCGAATGAAATCTGGACATTGTAGAAAAAAAAAAACGAAACAAAAATAACAGCTGCGGAATTAAATATCATAGAAGCATTGCTGGAAATACCAAAATGCATAAATACGTAGATGAAGAAATTAGATAATAGATAAATCAATAACTTCTCCTAGAAGTTAAAGAGAAACAGTTGGTTTGGTACGGACATCTAATGAGGAAAGACCAAAACAATTTAACTACGAGAATAAAGATAAGATCCATTTTATCAAAATATCAAACAAAAGAAAAAAATGGGAAACAAAGAACAAAACATAAATATCATAAACAAAATTGAACAAAAAAATTTAAAGACGATTTAAGAAATGAGAACAATCAGAACACGATTTCATTATATCGAATTCTTACTCCAATAACGTTTGGAATAAGTTCAGTATATTCCACACTAATACAACATAATTTTCTAGGTTAAAATATGTTAGTTAATAAATTCCAAAAATAACTTAATCCAAAATTGTAATAAAATGCGGCTTAAATTCCATAAAAAGTGCATATTTGTCTAATAGCAGTTATTAGATTTGTTTAGAATTGCATGCAATAATTCTTGATGGCTAAAACACAACAATACGTGACAACTGAAAGGAAGGTCCGAGACGAACCATTTACTGCTACGAGTGTATTTATGATAATGATTACCAAACAAAGCGTAAAATAATTTCAGAACTTGTAAAAAATATTATCGTCTATAATAGAACGTATAAAAAAATGAAAGGGATGTATGTGATCGTTGCTCTTTCTGAAGATGTATACGAAATAGTTTTCTAGAACACTTACTTGGATTATTAAGTTACGTATTTATAGAAACCTTAATAACAATCCCATTGAGTTATTAATGCTTGGTTTTATTTTGCTGAAGTTTGTTTAATATCCAATACAACCTAATAACGGAGTGGTCGGACGAAAACGGAACATAGGCATTATCAGAACTTGCAAGAACATTTTTGAAAAACAATATACTGTACCGTTTTTAAATAAAACGAGCGGTTCTTAATGTATATAAATATATTTATTTATAAATTTACAACACGAAAATATCTTATCAACTAACTTTAACTCGATTCTCGAATCTCCAGCTCCACATGAACCCCTCAGAAAGAAATAAGAGTCTACTGTCTTTGAAGGACACGGTCTCTTCGGTTTAATGCAACACATGTAATTTGTACGCCGGCTTCTCGGAAGATCACTTCAAGCATGCTTCTGACAATTTTCCAATCTAGATTTTATATCTATCTTGGGTAGAGCCAAATTCTTGATGTCATAATTGCACACGATTTTCTTCAAATTAGTTAGAGCACGCCATATATCCTCGTAGGTTGCCCTGTCTGTATACGACTTCCTGGTTACCATATACAACAAAGATCGAGGACCATCTTCTAATCTCAGTACTCTTCCAACTTTAGGCTGCTGATTTTTTAACTCCTCCAAACGACCAAACTTCTTAAAAAATACGGACGAGATTCCTTTAGTCATCTCAATATTTTGAGACATAGTGGGCTAGAGAGACGTTATGGGGAACACTAAAAAAATCCTGCTGAAATTCTGTGGTCATGCCGAATCTAGCACTCTTTCTCTCTGCGTACCTTGATATAAATTTATTAAAGCTTGGTCGCCTGTCATCTTTGATAGGGTTCGTGCTTCTTCTGTTTAATTTGAGCCAGCATAAGGTGCAAGTCGATTTATGTGAACTACTTTTGGTTTACCTTTCGGCAACTTCTTAATTCGGTATATTACGTCATTTATTCTCTTTTTAATTTCATACGGACCTTCTCATTGTCTTTGCAATTTAGGAGACAAGCCTCGACGACGTTGTGGATTATAAAGCCAAACAAGATCACCTACTTCATAGCTTTTATTCTTACATTGAGAATCATATTGATCTTCCATTATGTCACTGGCTAACTGGATGTGTTGTCTGTTCATGAATGTTGTTCATTCTTAACTTCAGGCGGTCGACATAATCTTCGCTTGCAATATGTTCTTCGGAAAGTCTTCAGCCAAACTCTAGGTCGCAGGGCAAATGAACTTCACGACCTAACAGGCAGGTTGGAGTCTGGCCTGTAGTTTCATTCACGGCCGAGCGGTAGGCCATTAGCAATAAATGAATGTGCTGGTTCCAATCTATTTGATGTTCAGATACAACTTTGGACATATGTCGTTCTGGTCTTATTGACACCAATCAATTTACAAATGTTTTGGAAAAGGGTTGACTCGAAATTTCGCCCTTGGTCGGAGTTGATCTCCAAGGAACACCAAATCGGCTAAAGAATTCTTTAACCAGTACCCCTGCAATTCGTAGCAGCTTCTTGATTTGGTATCGCATGGGTCTCAGTCGATTTCGTTAAATAATCCATGGCTACCAGGATATATTTATTTCCATCATTCGTCTCTTGAAGTGGACCTGCAATGTCGATTGCTACTCTTTCCATAGGACTAACAACATAGTACTGTTTCAAGGGTGCCCTCTTTTTACTAACTGGACCATTACTGGTTGCACACAGTCCACATTTCCGACGCCATCTTCATACATCATCTTTACAGTTCACCCAATAGAACCGTTCTTGAACCTTTCGCAGAGTCTTCGTAATACCAAAGTGTTCACCTGATGCACCGTCATGCAACTGACGCAATACTTCTGACACTTTACTTTTAGGTACAATCAACTGAAGCTTAGATTCTGTACCATCATCGTTCTCAAAAGTTCTATACAGAAGATCATCTTTTAGCGCTAGGCAATTCAATTGGCTCCAGAAACCTTCTGGACTACACACACTAATGTCTTGCCAAAAAGGTCTTTCACTTCGACGCATCCAATCCAATACTCTTTTTATACATGGATCATCTGCTTGAGCGTTTTGTAAGTATTGAGGCTGTCATTGATCATTAATGTCGGTGGTTCGTCTCACGGGGTAAAGTCGTTCTTCTAATTTAAGACAGTGAATACAATTTGCACTGCACGGCTGTCTTGACTGAGTATTACCATTTGAATGACTTTTTTCAGCCCAGTGTTCGATCTGTTCCAGCTTTCTGACTGTTGTATTTTTTTATTGCAATTTGCGGCGAATGTGACCTACGTCGTTAACATTATAACATCTGGGTTCGCGTCTCTTCGCCATCGTGTTACGAACTACTCTTCGTACGATTTCCTCCAGACGTTTATCGTTTTGTTCGACGCTCTCTTCAGAGTTTCGTACTCGATAGCTCCGTGAAGCTTGACTAGCTGTTTCGTGTTCCAAGGCAATGGCGAGCGCTTCATCGTAAACTTTCGATCTTGCTAGTCGTAAAGCTTTCTGTAGTTCACTCTCTCTCAACCCATTGATGAAGATATCTACAGCAATTTCTTCCAAAATATTGTCTGGTGCCTCTGGATAAGCTAACCTCACTATACGAGCCAAATCTGCTTCAAACTCTTGCACATTTTCACTTGCTCGTTGAATTCTACTTCTTAGTTGTGCTTTGTAGATTTGTTGTAGATGGGCATCTCCGTAACGTTTGTCTAGTCGAGTGAATAAGGTTTGAACAAGGAAACAGCTTTTTCTTGTTCTGTCCAATGATTGGCTGCCACAATAGCTTTAAATTGTCTAAGGTATATGGATCAAGAAGACTCAAGATCAAATGGTGGCAATTTGAATCTCATAAGATGTGTCTTTTCGTCTTTAGGTGATTCTTCTTTCACTACAGGGTCTAAAATTACTGCATTAACTGGTGGTAGCACTTTCGTATTAGTTATCATAACTGTTTATCTTATCTTCTACCCTATCGAATATTCTAGAAACTTCTTCAAGAGTTTCTCGTCGTTTTGTCTAGCTACTTCTTTAATAATTTGAGACAGTTCATCGAATATTTTGGAAACATTCTCGAATTTATATTTTTTCTAGAACTCTCTTTGATCATTTGCGAGACATTTTCAAATTTCTCATCGAATCTTCTAGAAACATGTGTCGAATTTATTATCATTTTTTCTAAAAGTTTCTTCGATCTTTATTAAAACTGCTTCTTCTGCTGATTGAAAGTGGAATGTCTGTGGGTCATTTATATTCTTGTTGAGAACATTCTTTAGTCGTTCTTGGAGGATCTTAGATCCGCTACAGTCTTCATCGCGTTCTTCTAGTTGCTCACACAACTGTTTTTATTGAAAGTTGTACTAGCAACATCTTTGGTCAGGCACACACGTACTTTTTTAAATGTTCTTTCGTACAAAGATCACTACTGAACTACGCGGATGTTCCCAACGAAATATACTTTTTAAAAGTTCAAAAGTCATTTTCAAAAGTCAGCTTCTGGATTTATTTTTAAATAAATCAATTAACCCCACACCTGACACCAATTGTACCGTTTTTAAATAAAACAATCGGTTCTTAATTTATATAAATATATTTATTTAAAGTTTATAGCACGAAAATATCTTATCAACTAACTTTAACTCATAAAAGGTCTGCTTATATACACAAGTTATTATGTACTAGAATATTCTGCAGCAGTCCACCTCTAATTCGTTTGTTTGACGGGTCGATCTCTCCCGCGGTCAAAACTTCTGGACGCTTCTAGGACAGGTCATCGTCGTCTCGAGATGCAACCGATATATGGGTTACGTCGAATGCATGTTCGTAACTATACCTACATTTCAAAAATGATTTACCTGAAAAGTGTTTAATGTTTCTGTTTTCGATCTTCCGCGACCACAAACAAGACACTTAAATGGTATTTTACTAAAATATTAAGTAAATGACCCTTGAAGATTTAAAATAAAATATGAAAATACACAAACACACAACGTCAACTTCATAAAACATCATGAACTTCGTGCAACTGCGTATCATAACAATAAACATAAACAAAGGTAATAATGTTTGTGTCACTTTTTACAGCATTCGCTGAGTTTATAATAATATTATACTTCATTGGAGGAACTTGATAGATGACTCACATTACTTATTATGAGTATTGATTGCCTTTTTTTTGTTATTTTTGGAAGGATAATATGTACAAGTAAATGTTACTTAATTTTTCTGTCAGATTTCCTGCTAATACATTTTTTTTTTGTTTTTTTGAATGTGTGTATCTCCAAAAATAAATGTTTTTGTTGATTTCTTTCCTTCTGGAAATATTTGGAAATCATTCTGGCAATTATCTGAATAGTTCAATTGAACTGTATCCAAATTATTCACGGAGATTGAGTAGCCACGCGATTTTACGTATTCCTACGCTTCTTCTGTCTTTGATTTTGCCCTGCAATATATTCCTTAATAGTTCGTAATTTTCATCTCCCATCACCTGCCCCGAGTATTCCAACTTTTTATTTAAGATTACGTAAAGTATCTTCTGTGATCCAAGCTCCAAGGTATTTGTACGAAGGTATTTACTCAATTTCTGTATTATCTAGTTCCAGCTTAACTTTGATTTTTTGTAAATACCATGAAATTGGTGTTTTGCAAATTTATTTTTAGTCCATAATCATTGCCGTAATGTATATTTAGTTGTTAAGCAAGGTGTTGCAGTTCTTCTAGACTTCCCGCTAGAAGGACGGTATTGTCAGAATATCTTAGGGTATTAAGTGGCTCCCGTTTATTATTAGGCTCTTATTGACTTCGGCCAACGGTAACTGTGGCTTTACTCTAAATATTAAACAATGGTGGTAAAATGCACCCTTGGCGCACGCCACGGCGAATTTAACAAAATTTCGTTAAGAAAGTTATGCTGCTCTCTGAATTCTGCATCTTCTCAAAATCAATGACAAGCATATACTTTCTAATTCATCTAGGGATCTCTGCGATAGAACACCCGTTGCAAACAGTGCATCCCGTATTCCTAGACCTTTCCTAAATACCATTGGTCTATTACTTATCCCTTCGTCTAATTACGTATGTAATTTATTGTGAAATAATTTTAAGACATGACTCATTAAGGCTGTCGTGCGAAGGCTAATGTCCTTTAGGTATTATAGGATCCATCTTTAGGTATTACACCTGTTCCATTTCTATCATCAATAAATATGTATTTTCCAAAAGGTATGGGCATTCTATTATAGAAGCACCCAATGGTGTAAACTTAGCGTCCATTTCTAACAACATACAGATAAACAACTCCTCGTTTACCCCAGAACTAACAAAAAATACGCTTTTCTTCAATACCACAAATCACAAATAAACTTACCGAACCCGTAGTTGTTTTCGAAGACCAAAACTGCATTGACCCCTTTATAACACTAATGTTGTCTATCATGTACTCTGTGCAGAGTACAACTCCTGCTACATTGGTCAGATTAGTTGCTCTCTCAAGGTAGACTAACGTTCCACAAAAGCTTCTTTCTAAACCCTCTTGCGCCCTTGCACAAATTCCAAAACATCCAACAGCCCTGAATAAAAGAACTGACATTGGCAATTTGAGCCAGATACATCACCCTCATCATACACAACAAATAAGAAATTTGATTTTAATAAGAAACGTTTTCAAATCCCATATTCCTTTTTAAACAAATAGTCCAAAATTGGTTCCTGCTACAAAACTTTCCATATCGAACAAAGTATTCCATGAACCTTATATATTATATCCTAATGCCCTTTCGACAACCCCACAGCTTAAACTAACATATCGCCCACGTAGGAACGAAATAAACACACGCATTGCACGATGTTCTCGTTCACCAACAGAAAATTTCCAAATGTAAATGCGTAGTGTCGTTTGTCTTTGTTATGGTCTGTCTCTTAAACACCATAGCTCAATAAAACCGTCTTTTAAATTTAAATATCTATACAATTAAGTCATGACCAGTAGTGCAAGCGAGAAGATTTTGGAGACATTAGTTGGACTTTTCGGTTTGAATCTGAATCAGCTCGAACGGTTGACGAGGTAGAGATACCGAAATAACCTCGATCAGACGTGAAAATTTTGACTAATTTGTGCTCCAACGCCATAACATTTGGTTTATTTTATATAAGAAGACTGCCTTCATCAAGCATCAGTAAGAATCGTCGCTACCTGACTTGACAATGGCAAGAGCGACCTTGCCGAAACGTCGTCAAATCTGAAAACCAAAATTATTCAACACGGGGTCAAACTCGGAAAACCATAGGAAGCATATATATATATATATATATATATATATATATATATATATGTATATATATATATATATATATATAAATATATATATATATATATATATATATATATATATATATATATATATATATATAATAATTCTTTGGAGGGTAGCTTTCGGGAAAGCGTCAAAACAAGGATCAGCTAGAGATGGTATAAGCCAGTTTGGTGTAGAACTTTATTCTAAATGTGAAATTTTCGGTGATATGTTGTCACCTTCATCAGCACCTAAATGGAAAACCTATTATAGTACAGTGGTGGAAATCACCATTTAAAAACCTACATTGAAAATGTTCAGTTGGTCCTAGTGGTAAAGAACACTGTCACAAACATGTTAAAAATATTAAAAAATACATTTAAAATTTTGAATAAAAACATTACAACACAACAGGGTAGTTTTTCAAATACAAACACAACAAAAAGTCTAAAATTTACAACATACAAAAACTGCAAATAGAAAAGAAGAATTAATCTTCTTTTTTGATGACATATTTCTGTCAACATCCGGGTGTCATATGTAACGAGGTTATAATTTTCACTTTTGCACCTCACAACCACATGGATATGAAAAGAAAGAGCCCTAGGCAACATAATCAGCAAGAAAATGAAGTCTTTTCTAAAGTACAGGTAGGTAATCTATGCATGTTATGATAAGTTCCCTACATTTTCCAGTTTGTTACTTCTTGTCAAGTCCTGTTGAAGTAGAAAGGAATAAATACAACTTCCTCACAACATCACTCCTATGCAAAGCTATTCTTTTTGAGAGTTTCTGGCTGTGCTGGAAGCCCACCAGCACAGCCTTTAGCCAACATATTAAGAATACTGGACACACTGCTAACTATGAAAATGTGCAAGTACTAAAGAGGGTTGACAACCAATTTAAGAGAAACTTCATAGAAATGTGCTACATCCATAACTGCAGCTCTCCTATGAACTGTAAGAAAGATGTTGAAAACTTAAGTTGTATTTATTCCTTTCTACTTCAACAGGACTTGACAAGAAGTAACAAACTGGAAAATGTAGGGAACTTATCATAACATGCATAGATTACCTACCTGTACTTTAGAAAAGACTTCATTTTCTTGCTGATTATGTTGCCTAGGGCTCTTTCTTTTCATATCCATGTGGTTGTGAGGTGCAAAAGTGAAAATTATAACCTCGTTACATATGACACCCGGATGTTGACAGAAATATGTCATCAAAAAAGAAGATTAATTCTTCTTTTCTATTTGCAGTTTTTGTATGTTGTAAATTTTAGACTTTTTGTTGTGTTTGTATTTGAAAAACTACCCTGTTGTGTTGTAATGTTTTTATTCAAAATTTTAAATGTATTTTTTAATATTTTTAACATGTTTGTGACAGTGTTCTTTACCACTAGGACCAACTGAACATTTTCAATGTAGGTTTTTAAATGGTGATTTCCACCACTGTACTATAATAGGTTTTCCATTTAGGTGCTGATGAAGGTGACAACATATCACCGAAAATTTCACATTTAGAATAAAGTTCTACACCAAACTGGCTTATACCATCTCTAGCTGATCCTTGTTTTGACGCTTTCCCGAAAGTTACCCTCCAAAGAATTGTATTCTTAGCGTCGTTATACACACTCTATATATATATATATATATATATATATATATATATATATATATATATATATATATATATATATATATATATATATATATATAGTAAAAACTACGACCGTCAATATATATTAATAAAGTATTCAACGCTAAGACATATTCTCTTGGTAACTGATAATTATTGATAAATTCACTGAACTGGAAAGAGTCTACTATGTTGAAATCGTTCTTGTAGTTGTATGCTTGTGAAAGAATGTCCGTTAAGAATTGGGCTAAATTAGTGTTAGGAGCGTTTATTGACGATAATATAGGACGCATACTCAGTTGGAGCTTATGGATTTTAGGAAGACAATAGAACCTGGGGCATTGCCATTATAGTTATGGAAGGATTTGGCTAATTTATCATCGATGATTGTTTTGTTTTTTAGTTCAGTGATAAATTTATTTATTTTATTTGTGTAAGTTGATGTGGGATTGCGGGGAAGTGGCTGATAATATTTATTATCATCTAGAAGTTGTTGGCTCAGGTTTAAGTTCTGTTCTCTCATCATTAGTACTGTTGCATTGCCTTTGTCACTGGTTAATACCATCAGGTCAGGTTGTTCTTTAAGGAATGTGGACGTTTGCTTATAGACATCATCTATATCTGAGCTGGCATAGGAAGGTTTGTGTGAAAAGTTGGTGAGAATGTTATTAGCAGATGATCTTAATTCGAGGAGTTCATTGGCCTCCGAATGTGAAAGTATGTTTTCTATGTCAGCTACGAAATTGCATACGGAATAATCGTTAAGTGAGGGTTGTAGTCCGAACTTAGGTCCGAGAGATAGAAGTTTTAAGACATTTCTAGGGATTTGGATGTTTGTGAGATTTTTAATCCATTTATCGTGAAATGGTAGACGACTGAAAGGAGTGGACCCTAGATTATTTAATTTTGTTTGGAGGTGAGATAAAGAATTGTTTAGAAAAAAGGTATATTTTTTGAGAAGAGAAGTTTCATATTGATCCAAAATGTTGGAAAGTAGGAGAGGTTCAAGTTGGATGAATATGTTTGACATTTGTCGATGAATGAATGCTATATCGGAATGTACCGAAGAAATGTGGAAGTTCAATAATCGTGCTCTTACCTGTGTGTTGATGGCATCCGCTCTTCTTTTTAATTTGTTGGATAGTGTTCCCATGGTGGACTGCATCAGGTGGTCGGTGCGATCGTTTAGGAACCTTGGGTATTTCTTCGTCTTTCTGCATTGAATCAGGAATGTCTTTTTTGCTTCAGTCCTCGCCAGTTTTTCATTAAGTTTGCTCCATCTCTTGAGTAGTACGGTGCAGTTTAAGCCATATTTTCGTTTGATGGTCACGAAAAAACCCTCTGTATAAGTAGACATTGTAAAAACTACGACCGTCAATATATATTAATAAAGTATTCAACTAGTGAACTCAGAGGTTTATTCGGTCATTCAGGTTGGCAAAATAAAAAACAGAAGTCAACTACTTCATAAGTTTATAGAAGACGTTTCGCTTTATACTTCTAAAGCTTCATCAGTTCTCTAAAATACAAAGATGACATAGAGTTTATAAGAAATACAGATCTAATAATTTATTACTTACAACTCAATATGTAGTATTCAAGATGTTATTGTATATGTACTTAAGTTTACTCATAAATTTAGAACTAACTTAAAAAAAAAATTAAACATAAACAAAGAACACAAAAACTTTACAAAAAATAACATTCGCAGAAACGAAGATTTACAAAAATTTTAACCTCGAGAAGTTTATAATTGTCTCAAACCTTGGAATTTGTTAAACATATGGCCCTTAAAAACTTTCGGTATCGCGTCACGTCGTTTTGCTTAGATTGCAATAAATCAGTGTTTTGTTTGTCTTCATTGGAGAACCATCTCTAAATGAAGCCAAATGTACGGTTACTCAAATCCATTCTCATTGACAACTCTTACCCCATATCCATCATCAACAAATATCTTTTCTCTAAAAGCTATGGTCATTCTATTTCGGAAGCACCTAACGGTGCAATAGTAGCCTCCATATCCAATAGCTTACAGACTGACAATTCCCCATTAACCCCAAAATCAGCCACAAAATATGCTTCTCTTCCATATTTCCCACAAATTACGAACAAGCTTACTAAACTATTCAAAAACTTACCCGTAAAAATATCCCTAAAAAACACTAAAACCATCGGAAACTTATTCTTTAAGTCCAAAATTCCACTAAGCTCGTTAGAGCACACTAATGTCGTCTATCAGATCCCCTGTTCTGAATGCAATTCCTGCTTGTGTCAAGTAAGCATTCTTATTTATATATGCAAATTATAGCAGAACTCTTATTCAATAACACATTTTAAATGTTTTTTTAGCAAGCGCAAATATCTCACTTTTTCTCTTTCATATTAAACAAAATTTTTTATATAGGGACGCGGTTAATGCCTTATCCAAGTAAACTTTTTACCGCAGGCAATATCACGAAAATCAATTTTTGTATTTGCATTTACTACAAAAGAGTAAACAGCTTGTACATTCAGCGGAATTTCCTGGCACTTCTATATCATGATCAGGGACCAGCGTGAAAAGGATCCTATGGATACAAGGGATAAATGTGGTTATTATTTTTCTTTCAGAAGATTCATATTGGAGGATCTCCTGTAAATTTTGCCGCTATAGTCATGGAAAATACGAATATTACACGTTTGCAAGAAGCGAAAAATTGAGAACAACAGGATTATGAAAATGTGATTTAACACAGGATGTTGTGATAAGGTTTCTTTTAAGGAATATATTAAACTCCATAGCTTTAGTGTTAAATTTATACTTCTCATTAAATTGAATTAAATTAAACAATGAAGTGAATATAAAACAATTGACAAAGTGAATAATTCCAAACGAAAAAAAAAAATACAATAAGTATTGAAAATGTTCACCATTAGATAAACTACATAATCTAAATCTTTGGTTTGTCTTGTCTTATTTTAAATAATGAGTTTCTTTGGACCCTAATTACGTTAACTCACTTTAAAATATTTTGCCATAACTCTTGACTGTTATTTATTTATTTTTTTTTATAAACAAGTGACTTTAAGTAGGTCCTCAAGTAAAAGTCCAGGGGATTTAGTTCGGAGCTGCGTGCTGGCCATGGGTATACACTACCTCTACCAATCCACCTTCGAGGATAAAAAATTTCATCTAGATAATTTCTAACTTCTATACTACGTTCCACGTTTAGAAAATAACATTGCGGAGACGCAAGTCTCCGCAATGTTATTGCCTTATTATATAAGAATTTTATAAGAGATACATGGCCCTACCATGTATTTCTTATGGACGATAGCAACGCGGCGTTGCCACGACACACACAAGCACAATTTAGGGTTGTATAAATTGTGTTTTCGTTTCCACAAGCATAAATTAAATTAATGTTTTTTAACGTAATTGACCAAAAGTACCCATTCGAAACAAGAGATGAAAAGTAGGGAAAATGATTTTAATTAGATAAATAGTATTTACAAAAGATAATTTTATTTTATCTTATTTTAATTATAGTAACGACAGTTTATTTGTTTTTCGGTGAGAATACTATATGCCATGAATCATAGAAATCAGTAGAAAATATTGACCGCTTGGAATGCGTATATCTAATTACTAATAGCAACTTAAAATAATACAATGTGCGTGTGTCAGCTATTTTATGTCGTTCTCTGACTACATAATGATAATAAGGCTTTTATTTAGTAGTTATTCTGACTTTACAGTTAAATGTTAATTGAAAATGAAAATTCAAAAATTAAGCAAAGGGAATATCTTGAACATCCGTGCAAAAGAGAGTGTCTGAGAGTTTTGGCAACACTGATCTCCATAAGCGTAATGTTATTTTCTTAACTTGAAACAAAGACTAGGTCATAATGTGGTGGTGCACCATCATGCATGGGTTCATGAGGTTCATGAGGTAGGTCTTCTAAAATAGTTGGTAAATCTTCTCTCAACAAATTTAGATACGTTACTCCGTCAAGCCTAGTTGTTAATTCGAATGGCACTACAACACAATCCCCAGATATTTATGGAAAACTCATGTTAAAAATGATGTTCTTGAAATGCATGAGGATTTTCTGTCGCATAGGTATGGCTATTGCGCCAGTTAAACACACCTCTTCTAGTAAATGTGACTTCATGGGTAAATAAAATTTTATTATAAAACATTGGATCGTCTAAATGTCGCAATATCATAAACTGACTAAATCGGAGCCTCGCTGCAAAATCCTGTGGTAAAATATTCTGTACGGGAGTAAAACGATACGGATACAGATTTTCTGTACGTATTATTTTTGACACCTTCTTAAACGATAACGATAAAATAAAATAAACAAGATAAAAAAAGTTTCATCGAATTTTGTCGGTAGTTTAGAGAAAATGCATAGCGAAAACAATAATTCAAAGCAGCAAGGAATCAAAAGGAAAACAGCAAGTCAAACAATAGAACTAAAGGAAATATAACTAATTACGAGACCTCCTTAGTGTGAAGCTTATTAGAATTTCCAACTGAAAACTAATCTGTGTTTCAGATATCGTGTTTAGTTATGTGTAGATAGAACGAACGATGTGACATGGAAGATACCTCCAGTTTTACAGTAAAATTGATCATATTAGGATTTAAATTAAGTTACGAATTGATGTGGAAGAAAATTTTCTATTTCTCACTAGAGACTTAACGTCACAGTATCTAATGTGAATAAGAAATTTCCGGAGGGGATTCTATTTTCAAATAGTAATGCGAAATGGCTGATGTATTCCGGGGCTCACAAATTAAAAATGAAGTATTGGATATCTAAATAATTCTTGTAGTTCGAAAAACCTATTTTATTAATATAAAACAAAAAAGGTTCTTTTAAAAATTCTACTTACGTGCACTATTTGATCTATTTAAATAATAATGAGAACCACCTATTAATAAATTAGGGTGTGACAGATAATGTGTTACTAACAGTAAAAGTCGTGGAGGTACAGTATTGTGCGAATTAATGGAATCACTGTGAATTTTTTTTCATTTTTTCAATATTCACAGTTGGCAACACTACCTACACAGTTAACAGCTGACCAAGCATTGAAAACATAGCTCAAACAAAGAGTTTTGTAAATACTTTCATTCAAAATTCTGCTCATTTTACCCCAAGATATTAATTTGATACAATACAAATAAAAATAATGAAAAAACTCCATAAAAGTGCCATACAACAATGATAACCAACAGTTTGGAGTTGCAAACACTTGGAGGTTACTTGCACTACCCTTTATAGCGCTGTGCTCGTTTTAAAAATCACTATATATGCTCAAAATCATTCATGTTTGTCTTTACATACAGCTTATAGACACTTGTATTTTTATTGATGTGAGAGTTATGTCGTTTGTTTCTAGAGTAATCTGAGAATTTTTCAATACATTCTTATATTAATAATTATCTGAATTATGTCCCTTTAATATTGTTAAAGATCTCCGGCACTATATTCGATACACTTTAGAATGTATTCGTGATTTAGAAACCGATACATTGTACATTTTTTTATGATTATGACTGTTTTGATGAAATGAGAAAGTTCTAAATGCAATAGTCACAAGAATTTACATTTCGAAACAGTTCATGAATTCAGTTGTGAAATTTTGGTGATAAAATATCTGATAAAAAAGATCCTGAGCGAAAATTATAAAGAGTTGTCCGGTAGAAATGTGTTTGAAGTACGTTTAAATTTTTCGTTTCGGTTTTAATTGAACTTTGTATGTAACTGAGTGTTCCAAATGACATTTTTTCACTTATCACGCTTAAAAGTGTAGGAATTAGCGTTTCATTTACCACATGATACGAACAATATCGAAAGTATTGTTGTCTGAACGTGCAAACTGTTTAAAAAGGTACGACGAGCTTTTTCATAAGCTTACTCAACACCTTCATGTCGTTACCAGACCAGACACCAAGTAATAATTTTTATCACCACTTTTAGCAAATATATCCAGCGCAGCTTGGTTCTGTTTTAATTTAAAGAATATTACTGAAAAAACTTTTTTCGGGTAACTGGTCCTAATTGAGAAACTACACATTTTTTAAAAATTGTATGCATTTTCTGTTAGCTGCATTTTTTGCTTCCGCAATGCAATTATACTTAGGATATCTATATATCTTTATATTAGATAGTTTCTTTTTTGTAGTAATCGCTCTTTAATATACCGATTTGTTGATAATATTTTAACGCGTCTAGCAAAAATAAGTTAATTCTTAAAACTCTTAGTCTTAAAACCATTTGGCAAAATTATTCTAAGGAATACTTTGAATCGACATTTCCGCAGTTTTGTAAATATCCATCTGTGTTTTTATTCGATTTCTTTATTATTTCAGCCATTTTTGTTTTTTCCGCGAACTTGTGACCCGCAGGAGAACACAATTTGAACACGCTATTTAAATTTGTGGGTTCGAGATGTTGCGGGTATTTTTCTGTTGTTGGGATAAATCTTAATTCAACAAAATCTCCCTTAGGCTAGTTGGAATTCATCCTATTTTACTTGTTTTTGTCAGAATTTAATCATTTAGGTTAGGGCATGCTTTGAGTACTCGTATTTGGATTTATTTATATACAAGCGAAGGTATTTATTTTTATTTTTGTTTAGTATGTTGTCCATAATTGTGCAGTAACTGATAAATTTAAATACATTCAAGATTTTAAGCAATCTAATTTTTTTGGCAGTTTTTATGAAGACACACTTGCTATAGACTTGTTCCATTGAAACGATACCGTTCGTGCTGGTAGAGTTATTAGGCCAGGGAAATAAGAAAAAAAATACCCTGTTTTTGACACTCGTCCGGCCAAGCAACCGACAGTTGTTTTGAGTAGTGTGGACCTGTGTAATAAAAACCTATATGTTTCCTGCAGTCGATTTTTGGACTAAATTAGTTATTAACAAATTAAGTTCAAAAAACGTAAAATTTTTGCTTTTTTCGGCTATCAGCAAAAAGTGAAGCAATTTAAACAAATTTTAGAAGAAAGGAAACTTATAAGTTATATAAAAACCTTCAAAATGGCGTTTTCAAAATGTTCCTATCCTTATTTGTTGCTTAGAAAGTTGCAAAATAAGTCAAAAATTTCAGTTTTTTATAAATGTTAATAACTTTTTTGAAAATAAACTTATAATATTTATATTTCATGAAATGATGTGTCTTGTAGTGCTTAAAATAGGGTAAAAATTTTAAAGTGATCGGTCTAATAGTTTTAAAGTTATTTTATTTGTTTATCCCAAATTAACATTTTTTGCAACAATATAAGTCAGAAATTTATACAGTTTTAGAAATTGTAAGGGTTGTTTCTGGTAGAAGAAGACTTGTTTTATTATTTACAGTTAAAAAAAATTAAGAAAATTAATTTTAAATATTGCAAAATAATTTTGCAAAAACATGTCGATTTTTTGCTTATAAACAATTACAATAACTTTTTAACCATTGACTGTAAAAATATAATTTTTACATATTTAAAAAGCTTGAATTTTTTCACAAATTTAAATAAAAAAAAGTTTGTCCTAAAATAATTTAATACAAAGTGAGCCTCTTTTTTTATTTAATTCATAGCACCTTTGTTTATAACAATTAAGAAATCTAATTAGCGCTATTTAAAAGAATATACATTATAGTTTTAAACTACTAAATTTTAAAATTATTGCCCTTTAATGGAATCCTCCACAAAGCTTCAAAATATATGTAAAATCCGTCGGCTTTAAAACTCTCGGGAGTTGAAGGGAGGGGGAAGGCGCTGTTAACTGTATCTCTGTTCCTTTTTTATGTATTTCAACGTTTCTTTTTGAACTTGTATGTACTTTTTGCGTACATTACGAATATGCATTATTTCAATAAATAAATTGTCAAATAAACCACATAATTTGTTTAAAAACAATTTTTTTTTTTATTTTTTTTAGTAGTATTTAAGTTAAGTTTGAATGTAAAACAGAAGTACTTGTCATTTCCTATATTTTGGGGAATAAGCCACAATTAATGTTTATAATAAGTTTATTTTTGATGTTTCGATTTCTACTTCGGAAATCTTTCTCAGAATGCAGAACATTAATAAATTAATCAAATTTTATTTTTGGTTACTTAATAGAAAATTTTTCTGATAACTCTTTTGGGTGATTGATTAGTATAAGGAAACTCAGTAGATCTGTTATAGTAAAAATTACAAAAAAAAATTATTGACAAAAAGTGTAGACAGCTTTAAACTCCCATTTTAAAATTAGTCACAATCTTACAGGGTGTTCTATAAGATTGTGGCAGACCAAACATATGTTTTTTTTAATGAAACACCCTGTATTTTATTTTAAATTTGAAATCTGCTTCACTTCCACATCACAATAATGTAAAGTTTTATTATGTTATACCGGATATTTAAAAAGTTATAACCAATATTACCTGAAAATCGTATCAAGTTTAACTCACTGTATCATTAAAAAGGAGTATAGGACCATTGATCTATTGCAACCATAGTTTTTTAATAATTATTAAAAATTGTAAAACATATTCGTTTTCATAATATTCGTTAATTCAAATACAGGGTAAGTCAAAATGCAAGTATTTTAACTCACTATCGAAAAGTACTAATATCGTACTTTACATTTTATGGAATACTCCCTATACCTAAAGTTATCAATTTTCTAGATAAGTATTAATTTGGTACATATTTGAACTTTTACCAATAATTATTGGGAGTTGGCCATGATTGATTTGTCAGAAACTGACCGTTTCACATTATTGTTTTTTAATTCAGTAACGAGATAACGACACAGAAAAGAAAACAATTTGTTTCAAATAAAATTTATAAAAAATAACCGACCGAAAATAAAAAAAAATAACAACACATAAAAAAATAAAAAACAACTATAATTTTAACTAATCATACTTAAGCAAGGTGTTCAAAATGACCTCCCAAAACATCTATGCACACTTGAAAGCGGTCATTGAAAGAGTTACTTACATTACTAAGCATTTGTAAAGAAATATTTTGAAAAGCAATTCGGATTCTATTTTTTATATCCCTTGTTATTGAAGGTATTTTATATACTTCGTTCTTAATGTAACCCCAAAAAATGAGTCCACTTTATTGAATTCTGGTGACCTTGGGCCACCTCTTAAGATCCATCTTTCACCAAACTGATCATTAAGTTCACCACGTACTAATTCGTTGTGGTACGCAGAAGCACCTCCATGTACAAACCACATTTGTTCACGTATATTAAGTTTAACCTCTTCTAATAATATTGGTAACTGATGTACGATAAAATCTAAATAAATCTTACCATTTACGTTATATTTAAACAAATATGGTCCTACTGCATGGTTACCCACGATACTTTCCCACACATTTAAAGATTATCTTGTTTGACTATGTGTTACTATTTGGTATGGATTACTTGTTGAATAGTAGTGAAAGTTATTTATGCCTATTAACAGAACCGTTTCAGTGGAATGCAGCTTTATCACCAAATATGATATAATCAAAAAAATCTCTGTTCATTAATTTTTTTTAAGGCCCATTCACAAAATACTATTCGTTTCTGAAAATCATCATCATTTCATTCTTGGTGCTTTTGAATATATGGGTGCATCTTGTTTTTAGATAGAATGTTTTGAAAAGAGTAATAACTAAGTTCTTGCTTATTGGAAATAATCCTTATACTTGTGAGTGGGTTTTCTGTAACTGCCATCAACACACTCATTTCGTTTTCCTCTGGCACACTAGTTTTTTTTTCGTTCATGTTTTTCATAATTCACTGAACCAGTGCTGTTAAATCGATCTTTCAATTTCTCAAATGTATCTTGTCTAGGTTGCCGCCTATCTGGAAACCATTCTAGCTGATAGTAATGAATTTTTATTGCATTCCCTCAATATCCAGATCATATTTATCTATCATTTCATCAGTAGTAAAATTCATTATTGCTAATTTAAATTGAATAAATTATTTAATTGCTAATTTAAATTGAATAAATTATTTAATTGCTAAATAATAATTGTTGCTAATTTACGATGTACCCCAATACTGAATTAATAAACAATAATGTCAAACTGTCAGTTTCTGACAAATCAATAATGGTCAACTCACAATAATATTGGTAAACGTTAAAATACCTTCAAAATTTATACTTTGATGGAAAAATAAAAATATCTAGAAAACTAATAACTTTATGTATAGGGAGTACTCTATAAAATTTGAAGTACGATATTAGTACTTTTCGATAGTGATATAAAATACAGGGTGTTCTATTTAAAATTACCAAGAAAATAATGTACTTGCATTTTGACTTACCATGTATTTTATTTAACGAATATTATGAAAACGAATATGTTTTATAATTTTTAACAATTATTAAAAAATTATAGTTGCAATAGATCAATGGACCTATACTCCTTTTTAATTATACAGGGAGTTAAACTTGATACGATTTTCAGGTAATATTGGTTATAACATAATAAAACTTTACATTGTTGTGATGTGGAAGTGAAGCAGATTTCAAATTCAAAATAAAATACAGGGTGTTTCATTTAATAAACATAAGTTTGGTCTGCCACCATCTTATAGAACACCCTGTAAGATTGTAACTAATTTTAAAATGTCGAGTTTAAAGCTGTCTACAAGTTTGGTCAATAACTTTTTTTTGTAATTTTTACTAAAACAGCTCTACTGAGCTTCCTCACCCTAATCAATCACCCAGAAGAGTTCTGTATTTGTTATTAATGTATCTGTTATTAATGTTCTGTATTCTGAGAAAGATTTCCGAAGTAGAAATCGAAACGTCAAAAATAAACTTATTATAAACTTAAATTGTGGCTTATTCCCCAAAATATAGGAAATGACAAGTACTTCTGTTTTACATTCAAACTCAACTTAAATACTACTAAAAAAATTTTTAAAAAATTGTTTTTAAACAAATTATGTGGTTTATTTGACAATTTATTTATTGAAATAATGCATATTCGTAATGTACGCAAAATGTACATACAAGTTCAAAAAGAAACGTTGAAATACATAAAAAAGGAACAGAGATACAGTTAACAGCGCCTTCCCCCTCCCTTCACCACCCGAGAGTTTCAAAGCCGACGGATTTTACATACATTTTGAAGCTTTGTGGAGGATTCCATTAAAGGACAATAATTTTAAAATTTAGTAGTTTAAAACTATAATCTATATTCTTTCAAAAAGCGCTAATTAGATTTCTTAATTGTTATAAACGAAGGTGCTATGAATTAAATAAAAAAAGAGGCTAACTTTGTACCAAATTATATTAGGATAAACTTTTTTTTATTTAAATTTGTAAAAAAATTTAAGCTTTTTAAATATGTAAAAATAATATTTTTACAGTTAATGGTTAAAAAGTTATTCTAATTGTTTATAAGCAAAAAATCGACATGTTTTTGCAAAATTATTTTGCAATATTTAAAATTAATTTTCTTAATTTTTTTTGTAATGTAAATAATAAAACAAGTCTTCTTCTACCAGAAACAACCCTTACAATTTCTAAAACTGTATAAATTTCTGACTTATATTGTTGCAAAAAATGTTAATTTGGGATAAACAAATAAAATAACTTTTTAACTATTGGACCAATCACTTTAAAATTTTAACCCTATTTTAAGCACTACAAGATACATCATTCCATAAAATATAAATGTTATAAGTTTATTTTCAAAAAAGTTATTAACATTTATAAAAAACCGAAAGTTTTTGACTCATTTTGCAACTTTCTAAGCAACAAATAAGGATAGAAATATTTTGAAAACGCCATTTTGAAGGTTTTTATATAACTTATAAATTTCCTCTCTTCTAAAATTTGTTTAAATTGCTTCACTTTTTGCTGATAGCCGAAAAAACAAAAATTTTCCGTTTTTTGAACTTAATTTGTTAATAACTAATTTAGTCCAAAAAATCGACTGCAGGAAACATATAGGTTTTTATTACACAGGTCCACACTACTCAAAACAACTGTCGGTTGCCTGGCCGGACGAGTGTCATGAAAAAATGCTTATTTCCCTGGGCTATATTAGGTTCACTAATTTGAGACATATTTTTATAAAACACATCTATATGTTTCTACCTATTATTTATCATATTGGTGCGGAATATGCATCAATTTTTATTAGAATACTGGATTATAATGAAATTGTGGTTGTTATTCACTAAAATAATAATTTTGCTTATTAATATTTTGCTGTCTTCTTCTTCTTCGTTTTTTTGGGTTTTGATTGTATAATCATTTACCCAGTACATGTAAGGTTATGCTCGTCCTACTCTAGGCAATGTACAACCAGGGATAAATTTCTGTTTACTGCTAATTGACAGCTGGGTGATACTCAGTGATCACCTATTTAATTCATTTATCTTCTTCCTTTAATAGAGGAGGAAGAAATGTTAAATACATTTAAGGTTAGATTAGACTTTTCTCGTTTGGGGTTAGCTTCCAAACATTCTCACATTGTTTTATGGGTAATGCTACCTTTGGTTAGGATTAAGGATTTTAAGGACTTAAATTTTTATATGTTAAAATATTTTTAAGTAATATAAGTATTTTCTAAATTTGTTTTTGTTTTTCCAATTTTGACAAGTAAAAAATTTTTTTTATAGATCTATTTGAAAGAATTTGATAAATTTATTAATTATTTTTATAAATTTGTCAGAGGATTTATATAGAGTATGTAAAGATATTGGACTCTATATTCCTGCTTTTAATATTTCTAAATACAGATCCATATTTTTGTGTTTGTTTATGGGACATTCAAAGAAGATATGGATGACTGTTCCAATGGTTCCGCATTCACGTATCGGTGTTTCTGTTTTACCTATTTTGTAGAGATAGCAAGGAGTTTTACAATGTCCACTACGTAAACAATTAATATTTATTATAGTATACCTGCCCATATACCCACATTTGGCGTACCATGGTTTTATGGGGAAATCACACTGCAATATACAGTAGTTTGGATTTTTATCTTTGATTCAGTAATGCTATTTATTGCAGAATTGTGTTAAAATGTCTTTTTTTGTAACACAAAAGATATCTGTATTAATATTTTTTTATATCATATGTTACTCTTAATTTTCTCCCAATATTCGAGAACATATCTTTTACGTCATTACCTTTAATCCCCTGATGTCCAGGTACCCATTCTATTCCTATTGAGAATCCCATATTATTAGCTTCTACCAATAGTTCTTTGGTCATTATGGTTACATAATCCATTTGATTTCATTTGAGACTAGAAATTTTGGATAAAGCACTTTTTGAATCCACAAAGATAACTGCTTTCATGATCTCCTTATTAACTCCTTATTACTAATTATGAAGTCTTGATGAAAATTTATAATTAATCCGTGGTATATAAATTCCGAATCCAAATTAGTTTGTTTGTGGGTCGATATACATAAGTATGATTACTATATATCTCACCATATTTTGCAGAACATTTCATTAAAATCAATTTCGTATTTTTCATATTCTAGACTTTTAATAATATACTGGCCAATAAATACTCCTCATTAAATTATAATTGTCTCTTCATTGTGTTTCTACATTCATTTAATCCACACATACACAGCTTAACTCCCAATCATAAACAATAAACATCTTAACATCATACACATACCTACCATATAATTCTCAGATTCCAAATGATTATTACACAAATACAGGGTTTAACAACCTAAATATTTTTTCTTTATGTCATTCCACTATAATAATCATTACGCAATTTTCAAACACAATATTTCAAGACACATCACACATTAGAAACTCATTACGATATAACGCTTTCTTACTTTCGTTTAGCCGGTTTCTATATCTCACTCAATATACACACAAGACATTTTAACCATCTGTCCTCTCTCTCCAAATCTCATCAAACGATCTGTTCAAAATATACAAATCTCTTTCAAAGTTCAAAACAACTTGAGTCAGTGTCTCAACATCACCAAAGACCCTATCAATACAAGAATCCAAGTGTTGTCTACAAACTCAAATGCTCCAACGGTGATGCTACATACATGTAGATCACTTTCATCCCGCTCTTTATAGCACACCAAAACACAAAATACTTCAACTTTCTCTTAACACATCAACAGCATTATACATGTATCTTTCATTTAATTTACAGGTACCAAAATGTTAATTTTTAACATAAAGGGTCTTATCATTAGCTCTTTTCTCTTCGACCTATTAGGTACATGTATTCATGCTTGCATACTTTAGGTTTTAAAACTTTTAAGTCCTTCCACACAGCAATTGCTTTACAAGGTTAAACATAATTTTCAGGGTATATTACACTATAACCCCAACATATTAATGTTGGCTACTGTTATAAGCAACTATAAAATAAAAATTTTATTTTCAAATTTCTTAACATATTCATCTAACACGTTGTTTTCTGGTGTCACATTACGACATATACATACTACAAGGTTACATTGACTGTTTTGTTTATACCTCCGATCAAAAACTGTCATTTTAATTTGTTGCCATCTAGAACCCACTCAGACATCTTCTGAGAGCCAGCAGCAACCCCTAGTGGAAGTCTTACGTTGCCATGTAGGTTATCCAAGAAATACTCAAACATCACAACATATTTTTAAATAGAATGTATTATAATATTAAATTTTGTACGATCTAAAGGGTTTTTACCTAGGTATTTAGTGGCTTAACTGATGTACACCTAGTAAGTACTTAACCACATTGCCTTTTCAACCTTAGTTGAAATTTTACCTTTACGTTTACTCTGAATTAAGTGGAAATACTTATTCCAGGTATAAAAACACTGATGATGGGCTTTTTAGTCCTAAAACGTTTTGTGATGTAACCCGAAAGGGATTTTAAATTATAAACCTTTTATAAAGGATTTTAAATAAACTTTTGCGATTGATGGTATACAGCCAACTACAGAAATTTCATTTTCTTTGGAAAATTCTAAATTTAAAAATCCAAATTTTACAAACGTACATTCTACATCTGTCAAGGTAAGTGTCAAATGACAGTATTCAACAGAGTGCATGGCTGGTTTTCCTGAACAGCATTCATAGTTAGTAATGATACATGCGGTTTCGGGCTTTTAGGCCGTGATTTGGAATTATTCTACCTGGCATTTTATAGATATTGTCAAAAGCCATTCGTGAATGGTTGGAGTGTTTTTCTGGATGACTGGCCGCGGAGGTACGCCGCAAACTAAACGACATAAAGAGAAATTACTCATCAGTGATTTGTATCATACCCTTTCAACACCACATAAAGTTTACAGATAAAATACGTAGGACTCCTGTGTCATTGTATAGATTGGCAATCAATCTCTTGAAAGTGTTCTTTAGTTGAAAGAGAATATTGCACGCATGTTAGTTTGTAATAAGGCAGATAGAAAAATTCATTGCATTTACTTATTTTATTTATTATTTTATCATGGATTAAAAAAAAATGAAAGCAGCAAAAAGAATGTAATATTAATGAAGGAATAAAAACATTTTTTGCTTTGTTGATGATATAGTTCTTGTAGTTCATAATGAATGTGATAAATGAAAGGTAGTATACCAATTGGATTACACAACAATAACATTCAGTGTGCCTAGATTTGCCAACAAAACCTCACATTTTTTTTTTTCAAATAATTATTTTATTAGAATTTCTTTTGAAGTCATTCATTTGTTAATTTTCTGTTTTGTTTTTCTATTTTTCTTCTAAAAAGAGTGGGCGCTCAACTTTTCTATCAACTAAATATTCTTATTAATCATTATTCTACAATTAAATTTTTTATTTATTCACTTCAATTTGTATTTATTCTTTATAGACTTGTATATATTCTTATATCAAAGGTGTCACTGATAAAATCGACAAAATTCTTAAATCAAGAGGAATACAGACAATATTTACCCCCCAACAAAAACTTTCATCTCTTGACGATTAATCAAAGATAACATCCCAAATGAACAACACGGAGTTAATGAAATTCCTTGTGCAGACGGTCCCCGTCTGTATCTAGGCTGTTGGATACATGAAACCTTAGACCAAGAACAAGAGGTTAAATGTAGAATAGAACAGGCAAGAAACACCTTTTTAAAGATGCGACAGTTACTCACTACCCGTAATCTTGATTTGTCCCTACGATACCGCAAGGTAAAGTGTTATGTATATAGTATACTATTACACGGCGTGGAAGCTTGGACGTTAAAAGTCAGCTCGTTACTACGTTTAGAGAGCTTTGAGATGTGGGTATTTCGTCGTATCCTGAAAATTCCATGGACCGACCGCGTTAGAAATGAAGAAGTTTTAAGGCGTATGAATAGAGAACGTGAACTCACAGAAATTGTCAAGAAGCGTAAAACGTCTTATCTTCTACACATATTTAGACACGACAGGTATAACTTCCTTCAGCTTATCATAGAAGGGAAAATAGAAGGCAGACGCGGCCCGGGTAGACGACAAATGACCTGGCTGCACAACATCAAAGATTGGACAGGATTAGACTTTCAAAGTTTAATAAGGGAAGACTTTGCAGAGGTTATCGCCAACCTTCGCTAAGAAGACGGCACCCAAAGAAGAAGAAGAGACGGTCCCCGATCCTATATAGGCCAAACAAATCTTATAATCCAAAATAGGATTTATGAACATTCCATTTCTGTTCGCAGTTCCGACCTAATTTCAGCTCTAGGTCAACACCATCTTTCTACAGGTCACAAAATTGATTTTGAAAACTCCAGAACCATAGCTCCCACCCGCTTCTATAAAACCAAGAATTAACCGGGAAGCCATAGAAATTAAAAAACTCCCAAATTGTCTCGATAAAAGAGATGACAGCATACGGTGACCTTCGATTTGGAGACCTCTCATAAAAAAAATATCGTCCGCTCGTCGGACCAATCAATCTGTCAATCAAAATCCTACTGTCAGAAGTTTTCGCGCCAACTCTCGCGCCTATCCCCTCGCCCATCACCACGCAAACTCCCACGCAAACCCCCACGTCAACCTCCTACCAAACCACGTCACCATTGACTGTATAAATGAACCCTCGTCTATTTGCAGCAACAGTAATACATCAGTTATGGAGACCTCAGCCTTTTGTAGAGTCTTTCCTCTTCCCATAATTTTAAAACATCACATTTTCCTTTTTGTACTTAAATTTAACAGAGCCACCTACAACCATTTTACTTTTGCAATCCTTAGATATCTTGTCAATATACAACAACAGTCTATTAACTTCATCTACCCAACTTAAGTTCATGCACTTATAACTTATCCCTTTTATATTTCTTATGTACCTAGTGTTGCTTTATAACAGATAGGGCCTTTTCTTCTTAAGTCATAAGTTGAGTAATGTATGATCATCATATTACAAAACCACGTCTCAACCATCAATTTTTGTTTGTCTCATACAGTTGTTAACACACCAAAAACAACTAACCAACTTCATCCGTTAACACCTAATCAGTTATTTATGTTCATGAACTTGTAACTTAAAAAGTTTTACATTTACCAGGTACCAATTGTTGTTTTTTTAACATACAGGGCCTTCTATACTTAAGTTATAAGATAAGTTAAACACTACATTACACTACAAAAGCATTTCATTTTATTTACTTAATAGCATTTTCAAATATAAAATATATTAATTCCTATTTCACCCATCAACAATAAATTTTCAAGAATCCAACTTCCCACATCTGTCTAGTTTCCATTTTCCAGGTACCAAATGTTGAAAAAACATACAGGGCCTTTTATTAGAATCTTTATTATACACCACTTTCAGACGTATGTATAGTTGGTTGCCTAACAATACCCACACAATTTTTCACCATAATTCATTCCACATACATTAATCAATAAAACAATTTTCTCCATGTTCTTAACATAAATTCAGGACAAATTTACAATTTAAAACTACAATATTGATGGTTGCTACTGTTATATTAATTTAATTTTAACTCATTCAATTTTTAAGTAGCTCTGGCTTCTGTCTTAAGTAGACTAACATATTAAGTTACACTGACTGCTATGTTCGTACTTCCGTCCTAACTTGTCAAAATTGTCATTTAAATCAGTTGCTATCATCAAGTCCTCGTAGACACTTCGTCTCCGGACCAACAACTTCATGTGGAGTCATACGTCGCCATGTTACCAAATCCACTGGTAACTTTAACGTCCTAATATATAATACCAAATAATGTAAACTTAATTTAAACATATAACTTTTAACGGGTTTTTACCCAGATATTTAGTGACTAAATACATGAACACCTAGTAAGTATTAACCGTGGTCAAAAATTTAAATTTCACGTTCTTTTTAATTAAGTGGTCATATACTTTTTAGGACACTGATGATGGAACATGAATTCCGAAAACGTTTTGTTATATAGCCCGATTGAGTTTTTTTAAATTATATACCTTTTATAATGGATTTTAACAAATTTGTGATACATGGTATACAGCCAACTACAGGAACTTAGTTACCTTGTGGATATCAGTTAGTGATCAGTGTAGTAGTGTCTGAGGGCTCGGGAGACTGAGACCTCAGAATCCCTGAAGAAGACATCGAAGAGCATGTGAAAAGCTCGGCGCAATCATAATCACCGCGGTTCAAACGGGAAAACTGTTAAGTTTAATATTAATTCTGTAATAGTATTAATCTATATATTAAAAACTGTTTAAAATGGACGAGCGTTGTTACATAGTTATTTAACAATCTATTCCATTCTGAAAAGCCTACACTGTTCACCCGGTTGCTAAGAATATGATTAATTTTATTAGTATGAGGTCGTAAACATGAAACATTGTATTCAAGAGGTATGATCAAAACGTTACAGATTGATTCATAGTTTGTTAGCGTTTCTTCAATTAACAAAGCGTTACAGCACCGCAATAAAGATATGAATGTGCATTCTAATTGAAACGTTATCAAAGAGACTCAGGTCATCAAAAGCCAATTAATTACAGAGAGTGAATATGAGCATCTAAAAAAGTACACTTCTGTTAAAAAATTATAGCTGCACTACTATTGTCATTATCGACAAGAAAAATGAAATTCCTGTAGTTGGCTGTATATCATGAATCACGAAAGTTTTATTAAAAAATCCTTTATAAAAGGTATTTAATTAATTATATACCTTTATAAAGGATTTTTTAATAAAACTTTTATTGTCATATTTGTGTTATTGTAATTTTTAGTGAGTTTAATGTTAGGTTCTTGTGAATGAGGATAATTAAACAAAAACAGATAATAATTGTAAATGCGGATGAGATTTTTACACAGAGCTCCTGGTTTTTGTTTTCATTATGTTTGACCTAAGAATACTGCGAAAAGGACAATACTGAACGAAGAAAAAGCCTCCCTTCAAATGTTTATCTTTAACAGGCGTGAAAAAATATTTTCAAGTCAAATGATCTTAAAAACACGACATTGTGAATTAACTTTACGCTTTTTACTTGCCATCGTAACGATATAAAAAATATCAACAAACAGTACCAATAAAGCAAAGCTCTCGAAACACAAGCCGGATGCCTTGTGTTTCTATAACTGCCGAGGTAACTTGAGACTGACTACGTCACTCTCCGCACTACAGTGACCTTGGAAACAAACGAAGCGAAAATTGTAGCGCCCGTTTCGAACTTAGCCCAACAACATATGTCTTCCACTTCACATCGCCATACCACCGTCTACAGACATCTACTATGGCAATAATCCTACGCGAGGTTGCGTGCAAACTCAGTCGATATTAGATTCTATAATACCGTACTTAGAACGCAATGAGAAACAATGATCCAGCCTCAACAAAACAAATACAAATGACGCAAGGGCCCATCGTACTGCAAAATGTTGGTCTGGCCTGTCGAGACAACACAAACCGAGAACAAAAATAGAGCCAACTCCAGACCTAAAGCAATAAAAGGAAATATTGATAGCTTAAGAGATAAATCAACACAATTGCCCACTAGATAAGACTGGCTGCAAAGCTTGGAACTGTAGATGAAGTAGAAACAGAAGAAGAGAAGTACCAGGTAGTGAAAGAATGCACACACCCAGCAGCGTGGAAGGTTATATAATATTTGGACAAAATTAGAAAAGAAAATCCCGAATGGATCACAAATGAGATAAAAGAAACAGCAAATCGAAAGAAAAAGACATATGAACAAAAGCTCCAGAAAATAAAAAAAATTATGCATCGCTTAATAGAGAAACCAAAAGAATGGCGTCACAACAGAAAAGCGAACTGTGGGAACCAGAATATAAAAATGTAGAGAACTACCTAGGAGGCAGTAGATTAGCTCAAGAAGAATATGTTATACTCTTTTGCTATAAATGTAGTATTCCAATTTTCACAGACGATTCATTTGTAATAATGACATCAAATTATCTGTCAATAAATAATTTAAAATTACTTTTGCTGATTTTAAATTGGTTGACGCAATTCTATTTTGAAACTCAATTTATTCATATCATACAATATAAAAATTACCATCATATAATATATGAACAGGTCCTCAGGTAACAGGTAACAGGTTGTTATCAACAGGTCCTCGTAGACACTTCGTCTCAGGACCATTTTACTCATGTAGAGTCATACGCCGCCATGTTACCTATCCAACGGTAACTTAAACATCCCAAATTATAACTACTAATAATGTAAAACAACTACAAATTTAAAATGTTTAAAGGGTTTTGACCCATGTATTTTGGTGGCTACTAGCATGTACAACCGTTTGCACTGATGATGGATTGTTTAATCCGAAAACGTTTCGCAATGTGTTTGTGATAGCCCGTTTGTGGCATTTTTATATACCTTTTATAAAGGATTTTAAACAAAAATTTTTTGTGATATATGGTATACAGCCAGCTACAGGAACTTAGTTTCCTCGTGGGATTAAAAAAATCTTATACAGATATTTGAAGACTTTAAAAGGTATATGAGGGGTAGGTAATGAAAAGTGAACAGTCCGCGAAGACGTACAGCTGAATTTGCTTTGTTTTTTAAACAACCTTAAAAAGTGAAAACATATTTTTTGCCTATAAAACGTATCTTATAAGTTCTAGAGAAAAATGGTTCAATTAAAAGCTGTAGATCATAAAAATTCTTTAATTTTGAGATTTTCCACATTAACATGCATACACAGTTGACCGAGATAATTGCAAAAAACTCTTATTTGTGCAGTAATTTATAAATGTTGACTGTGTTTTTTGCATAATGACATGTAATATAACTACTCAAAATTGTGGTAGTTAATAAATTATTAAAGTGTGCATAATTGTAAACAGAGCCACCAAGTAGTATAAGTTATTCAAATTGTTTATCCCGGATAAACAACTGTACTTGTCCAAACAGTCACTCTAGAGGTATTCTGTATATCGCAATCGATTCTTGAATGATTCATTTTTAAGGTATATTAAAAAAAATGGAACATTTTATTAAATTTGTTATTAAATTAAATAACTTCTAACACTTTAAAAAAACAGCTTCCAACATAGTACTTTTTTTAAATCCCATTTCCATTGTTTATTAACATTAAGAGCTAAATACTGAACGGATTCTAAATGGAGATCTACATTTTATGATTCAACTTATAGATGGCATAAACAATAAAGGAGTTTAAAGTTATAACCCGTTAAAGTGATGGTACTCATAAAAGATCGCCACGGAGAAGTGGAGGGTAGAACTGTTCGAGTTCCATTTTTTTTAATGGAACTTCAAATTGAAGCGCGCTAGCAAAATTTACAATATTTTTGCTTCTACAGAACGTAGATTCAGTGTTCTTTAAAACTGGGGTAGCTCAACAAAATATTATTATTTCGTAAGAAATATATTCAAAAGCTATTTAAAGATGAACGGACTGAGATAGTACTAGAGCGAGAAAAGTTCGACAACGGCCCAGATATAACAGAGAATGAGGTATTGGAGGCGATAAAGCGAACGATGAACAACAAGGCAACAGGTCCTGATAGACATAATACGGTTAATAGAAGAACAGCAAATTGGAATATTGGTCAACTTATTCAATACAATATACAGTACAGGAATCATTCCCAGAGATTGGCTGATGTCAACATTTATAATACTACCAAAAAAACCAAATGCAAAAGAATGCCAAGACCATCGGATAATAAGTTTAATGAGTCGTACGCTCAAAATATTTTTAAAAATTATACACCGGAGAATACGGAAGCCCTGTTCGCTGTGAATGTACTTGTGCAAATGTGTTTGGATATTAATCAGCCAGTATATATATATATATATATATATATATATATATATATATATATATATATATATATATATATATATATATATATAAGGATCACTCAGACGAGTGGTGGGTTCTTATATCGGTCTCTAGGTGGAGAAATAAAAGACAAAGTTGATAGGCTACTTTATCTATTTTGAAGACGTTTCGCTTTCGAGTTTTGAAAGCATCATCAGTTCATCTAAAAAATTATTACAATATGAGAACCACACTCTATCCCACTTTAATGAGTTTGATCCTCATTTACAGTTCACTGTTGAACTTGAGGACACTACCACCAATAGTATACCCTTCCTTGACATGCGTGTCATCAGAATGGGAGATAACACCCTAACCACAAGTTGGTATAGAAAATCAATGGCCTCTAATAGGTTCCTTAACTACCATTCCTGTCATCCTATGAAATACAAACTAAACCTGATAAAAGCTTTAAGCTTTAGATTAAATAAATTGACACATCCAATTAATCGAAGGGAATCCTTTAAGTTATTGAGAAATATTCTAATAGAGAATTCATATCCTTCCTCTATCATCAATAAATACCTTTATTCGCATAGTTATGGATCCTCAATTTATGACATACCCGATGGTGACCAACTTATAAACATCTCTAATAATTCTATAAATAGCACTGTTCTGCATAATACCGATCTTGAGAATACTATCACGCATTACTCTTCCTTACCATATTTCCCTCAAGTTACTGAGAAGCTTATTAAATTGTATAAACAAAATAATATACCTGTTAAAATTGCTGTTAAGAATGCAAAAACTGTTAGAAATTTGTTCTCTAAAACTAAAACACCCTTGTCCACTTTGGAACAAGTGAACACAATTTATAAAATTCCATGCGCTAATTGCGATCTTTGTTACATTGGGCAATCTGGTAGATCATTGAAAGGTCGTCTCACTTCACATCGTAGCGACATTAACTTATCGAAACACACTTGTGCTCTAGCACAACATGCGATAAATACAAAACATGAAGTGGATTTTAATGAAGTTAAGATTCTTACCACTGAACGCAATCTAGCGAAAAGACAGTTTTTGGAAATGTGTTCAATATTAAAACATCCTAATGCATTGAATAAGAGAACTGACATAAGTAACTTGAGCCAGATATATCATGCTTTAATTTTGCAGAATTAGGCTACTTAATCTTTTCACTACATTAATGTCATATTAGGTGTACTAGTTGAACTTTTTTCCACTTTTCATAAAACAATTTACATACATAAATAGAAATAAAATAAATAAATATATCAATTAAATAACTTAATTTCCTTAACTTAATTTTACTATTACATATGCAACCCATATTGCACTTCATTACACTAAATTCTTTGATTAGAGTTTCAAATTATATATAAAATAATACAAACATTGTAATTGATTCATAGAATCCTTTACAAATCACAGCTCCAAGTATATTGAACCTTGGGCTGTATGGAAATTATAATATCGTTAACCACCTGGCTATTTAACTTGCCACATGATTAACGTCATTACATTATTATGAGTTTGAATGAAAATCTCCGGTTTGTAAATTTGGGCCGGTTAGTGAGGGGAGTTGTGTGTACACTACCAACTTTTTTCACTGTTGTGTCCTTTACAACCTGGTAGTCATCCAGACTCAGTTATAAAATAAAAAAATTAAATTAACCGCCCAAAATTCTGGGTTGGTATTTACACCTTGTTGATCTGTCAAAAGTAATTTTGACCTCAAGGTTGGCTGTCTTTTTGCGGTTAGTTCGTTCCTGTTTCATCTAACGCCATTTTCACGGCGACATCCATAAGGCTTTGATCGGTAACTTCATATTCACTATTTTGTAGAATTTTATTAATATTACTTATAATGTTACCTAAAGTTAAAATCAAAGTTTAATATCCATTAAATAGTTGGAGGTTATTTATGATTTTCTTGGTTCTTTCTCACTTATTAACATAAATAACATTGAATTTATTTTGGACCACATGGTCAATTGCTGTGCTAATTTTTGTACAAGTTCATATATGTTGTTAGTTGCTTAACTGTTTATACAAGATCAGCGTACTATGTCCATTTACTTAGTTTCATTCACATATTTGTTAATAACATTGACTGCTACATATCTTTTTAAGGTAACAATTAACATCGTTTCCATGATTGTGTGGTTCTCATATTGTAATAATTTTTTAGATGAACTGATGATGCTTTCAAAACTCGAAAGCGAAACGTCTTCAAAATAGATAAAGTAGCCTATCAACTTTGTCTTTTATTTCTCCACCTAGAGACCGATATAAGAACCCACCACTCGTCTGAGTGATCCTTATATATATATTGGATTGACGGTCGTACTCCTTTTTCCGATATATATATATATATATATATATATATATATATATATATATATATGTTTCTTGGATTACAACAAAGCCTTCGATAAGGTCAGACATAACCGTCTTATCGAATTACTTGAAAAGAAAAACTTAAATATGAGAGACATCAGGATCCTTAGCGCTATCTATTATAATCAGATCCTGTGGTAAAAGAGAACAACGTCTTTTCAGATGAAATACGGATTGAGAGAGCCATCAGGCAGGGCTGTATCTTGTCTCATACTTTGTTCAATTTGTATTCAGAGGAAATAATCCAGGAAGCACTAGAAGAACTAACTATGGTAATATGCCCGAAGGTATGCCCGACACTATTTCATTAGCGGAATGTCTTGAGGATTTACAACAAATGGTTGACAGAGTGGTAGAAGTCAGTGAAGTAAACGGACTGTCCCTAAATATAAAAAGACACAATTTATGGTAATTACAAAAGCCCAACAGCGACAAGAAAACATAACAATACATGGAAAACAAATTAAAAAAGTGGAAAAATATAAATATCTGGGTACAATAATTACCGAAAATAATGAGTACACAGGAGAGATTAAGTCAAGAATAGGATAGGCAAGAAATTCTTTCAACACACTGGAAAAAGTGCTCTGCAGCAGAGACATTTCAATTTCTTTAAAGATAAGACTTCTGAGATGCTACGTGTTTTCCGTATTATTTTATGGGTTGGAGGCTTGGACATTAAAGAAAGATGTTTCTGACAGATTAGAAGCCTTCGAGTTATGGGCCTACAGAAGGATATTAAGAATAAGTTGGGTGGATAGAGTCACGGATGTCCAGGTGTTGAGAACAATGGGAAAAGATAAAGAGGTTTTAAATACAATTAAAGTTAGAAAACTCAATATCTGAGACATGTCGTGAGAGGCGAGCGTTATAACTTGTTGCAAAAAAAATATATTTTGTCTTGTTATTGTTAGAAAATAGACAACATGATGTTTTTGGTTTATGAAATCCAGGTCTATTAAGTTATTAAAGAGTACGTGAGGGTAATGAATCTGTCATCCGTAAAAATGGGATGGTTTTAATTACCTATAAAATCGATGGCGTTTAAGTGGCAAGATCGGGATTGATCGGTGGAAATGAAGTCGGTAGTTCTAGACTGGGAGCTGTATGGATGGAGTTCAGTGTGCAAAATATGAACACTGAATTCTGTTAATCGTTGTAATCGGAAATTTATTGAGGAATTGGCTTTGCGAGTTTTTAGTTTGCTTATAACTTAAAAACTTGTCTATTTAAAGATTTAACGTCAACAAAAAACTTTTTCAGAAAAAAAAAAGATACATAAAATGAGGTAAGCTAAATATTTAAAATCGGATGATAAAAAGTTATTGCAAAATGAACTTTTTTATTATTTATTAAAATTTGTTTGAATATACCTTGATAATATAACTTGAGAGTCTTCGTATTTTAATTGTGTGCAAAATATGGGCCACATTGGTTGAATAGTTTCTGTGAAGCTTAATTTGTTTATAAGATTTTTTGAAAAATGAGCTAAATTGTGAGGCTGGTCCAACTGGGTTTATTTTCTCCTTTAAGACGTATATTAATAACCTATGGCAGTGTTTCTCAAACTTATTTTTCCGTGGCCCGGTTTTTTGTGCTTATTTTTCGTGACCCACTAATTTTTTGTATGCCCTGGTGTGGGGTTCAAGAAAACATATTTAAATATTTAATATAGTTTTATATATTTTAATAAATACTTTACTAATTAGAAGTATTCAGTTATTTCTGGTTAACTAAAAACTTAATGAAAAATGGAAAATATGTTAATTTTATCCGCAGGTCGTGTCCGACTTCCAAATTGTTCTTATATTTATTTTTGAGGAAAACCAGTGTTAAAACCCCTGCTTTACACTTATAGATCGTAACAGAAGAAATTTTATCGCGTTTTCTGATAAAAGTGGGTACTCTTGGCGGCAAGAATAATGTAAGTTACTAGATACAAATATGTCCACAGACTATACCCTCAATTGCCGTGTTGAATATATCTATCAGTCAACCACTCAACTATTTTTTAACATTTTTTACTGCATTGGTTTGTGTCGTCCTGTGCGTTATAAAGTTCACGGAAGGTAATTTTATTATCGATGTACATCACACAGTGAATTGCAGTGAGTTAAATGAACCACGTTGGTTTTTTTGCTATGTGGTTGAAATAGATTTTCTCATCCTAAATACGAACATAACAAATATGGAACTATCGATAATAAATCATATTAGGACGTTTTAAATGAAACTTTTCCAATTAATATAAAGAGAAAGGTGTTTAATTCGATTCGAGCCGACGCGACAGATCAACTATCGATTACATTATTTTACTATGTAAAACAAGTAACTAAAAAAATAACCAAAATAGTATATATCGGTTTAAAGAAAGACGCAGTTCCACAAACGAAAATTTTGAAAGGCATTCGAGTAAAAGTAAAACCCGTTAATCTAATAAAGAGTTCAAAATTCATACAATTTCGCTTTGCGCATATTAAAATACGAAATAAGTGAGTTAAAACCCCAAATTTTAGTTAAAATGTATTTAGAAGAAGATTTAATGTCCTGAAAGAAGGACATGCATTTTTCTGCAAATGCAGTGTCGCATTCATGCAAAAGGATTCATGATTGTCGAGCAGCAAAGGTATAGGACGCTCGTTAGAACATCTTGTGTGAAACAAAAAATGCTTGAAAATTTTCACAAAACGTTGTTTCATCCATCCTGATGGATTGCTGATGGTTCATAAATTTGAAGAAACATATGCAATATAACAACTGCAAATGGTTTTCAAATGCCTCGATATCAGTATAAACTTATTAGTTGCCAACTTAGTTCACAAATTCTGAAATTTGAGTACTGATGGGTTTGTAGACTATGTTACTTCTCAAAAATATTCAGTGAAATTTGTGACGAACAATTGTATAGATAACAATAGGAAAATGTTGAGAACCAAAGTAATTACATACTTAGCAAGGATGATTCTAGATTTCTCGTTCTCACCGACACAAAACACAAACGACTATAACAGCAATCCTGTAAAATGGAGGCGCAAGAGTGGGCAGTTCAGATATCGTGTCTATAGGCGACATAAGTTACACATTAAAGAAACTAGAGGCAATTAGTCAACTAACCCCTTTAGTCAACTAGCCCCAGTCTCCCCTAATCCAGACTGACAGTCTATCTTTTTACAAACTGGAAAATGGTAAATGTAAAGTATCTAAAAATGTTCTAACTGAAATAATTATTATAAATGTTTTTATAATAAAACGTAAAATAAACAATTTGTGAAAGTATAAACCAAAAAAGTAACTGAGATTAATGAATTACGCTGCAGAAAATAAGAAAAAATGTAACTGCTTTAGCAAAGCCCAAAAACTACCATATTTCGAAAAATGTTTGTTTAATTTCATATTTGTAATATAGAAAAACATAAAACTAAGAAAATGTCAAAGTAAAATTATAATTGCATGTTTCATACTTATGTACAGTATATGGATCAATTTTTAACTTTTTTGAATGCAGTTATTGCTAACTGGCTTTGTACATTGAAGACATACAGGTTTTTTACAATTTAGGCAGAGGTATTTTCATCCCTTCACTTTTTTCATGGACATAAGTATCCATTTTTCATTTCTGTCTGTGTTTTTTTTTTCAAAGATAATTAAGACATAAAAGAAAAACTTTTTTCTTTTATGTCTTAATTATCTTTGTAACATTAGTGTAGGATGTACGAATTTATTACGAATATGTCCAGAAGATGAAAAAGGGCGATCATCGGGTTCTACGACTAAACTGCTTTTAGAACATTGTCTTTAGAATCATATGATTATAAATGCGCATGCATTTTTGATCATGCATTGAAGAAACTAGCACGATAGCTTTGCCAATTTTCCCAATGTAGCAAATAATTGTACATTCTTTCCTAAATCTTTAAAGTGTGGATCCTTCGGCTCTGTTTTTATTAGGTCAGAGAGCCATAAGTGGTAAAATGTAGCCTAAATCACGTGCCTATTCTGAATTCTAGGAAATTTTGAATTCGGATCATTGGCAGCGCGTAAGAAAATAGTTTTCCTTTCTAGTCACTTTACATTGTAATAATAGAATATTATGTTAATAATGAGTCGGCTGAGCGTATGAACGAGAGTCGACTATATACCTAAAGATGTAAATTAGTATATTCTTTTTATTTGAGAAGGATATTTAATTATTTAGTCTGTCAATAAAAAGAAGTACTAGCAACCGCAGATGCTTATTTGGTCTTATTTGATAACATCTTCTAAATACGTGCCAAAATCCCCACAATTGATTCTAAGTATTGCGTTTATGGCAGTAAACAGAACGAAATGTTTTTTTCTGAGAAAAATTTAATTCTTTTTAGAGTGTCAAATAACCGAGAACTCTATTTAATAACGGAATTAATCAATGTTCTCACATTATGTCAAAATGTGTTTTCATAGCAAAATAAAGACACAACAGAGTAATCAACAGCCGAATCAGCAGATAGCTGCAACGATAAAACGAGGCAAGTACTTTCATTTTATAAGCGTCGATAAAAAACTAAAAATTTCGTCAAAGGAAGAACTTTTTTTATCTTATCTTCAGTACTACATCCGCCTCACTTCTCGTTAAGTATCACTTCACCGCTGGACTAACACAACAAACTTTTTTTGTGACTACAGCAGTCTTTCTTCAGTTTCCTTGGACTGGAGCGTCTGTCTGACGAATGCATGGGTTCTTGCCCACGTGTCTTCATCCTCACACATCCTAGCAATCATATCACTCACGGAATCAAAACGAACACTATTTCTTCTCTCCAATTCTAATCTATCTCTACTCCATCTTACACATTCCAACAGTGTATGTGACACAGTGTCGACCAAACCGCAGTAAGGGCATCTATTTGTAGCCGCTTTTTTGAACCTGAAAAGGTATAAGCGAAAACACCCATGGCCCGTGAGAACCTGCGACAGGAAATAGTCTAAACGCCGGTGTCCACATTCGAGCCACGTCTTTACGTTCGGTATAAGTGACTTGGTCCACTGTGCCACATCCACAGTTGCCTCCCATTCGGCTTGCCATATCTGTATAGATGTGGCTCTCTCTTCACATTTTGCACTCTCAGTCACACCAGTGTTACGAGCACGATGAAATAAACGGGTCCTCTCGCATGCCAAGATGTGAGAGGGCATGCAGCCAGTGATGACCCACAATGCTGCTGCAGAAACAGTTCTATACGCGCTTGCTACGCGTAACAGGCTTGTTCTCTCTGTTCGTGTTAAAAGTCTCAGGTAGGATGATATATCTGTCTCTCTGCTCCAAACTGGGGCCGCATAAAGAACGATAGATTGCACTACCCCGTGCAGAGCCCTTCTTCTTTCAGGTTTAGGCCCGCCTATGTTGGGCATTATCCCTCCCAGTGCAGCCGCTCTCTGCGTGGCCATGCGCGTCACCACCCGCAAATGCTCGCCCCAACTTCCACTGGTGTGAAGAGTTACTCCCAAGTACTTAACGCACTTTTTTGGAGTAATCTTCGCACCACCGCGTGGTCCCTTAAGTATCACGGCCTCGGTCTTCTCCTCAGCAAGTTTCAGACCACGCTCACTCATCCAATCTCTTGCAAGGTCACATGCACTCCGTGCTTTGTACAGAAGTTCTTCCGCGTCCCGTGCTACTACCAGCAATGCAAGGTCATCCGCGAATGAGAAGGGAGTGACCCCCTCTCCGTATTCAAGCCGCAAAACCCCGTCATATGCCAGGTTCCATAGCTTTGGTCCAAGGACGGACCCCTGTGGCACCCCAGCCGTAACATCCACAATCACGCCCTTTTCAACCAGGATTCTTCTCTCAGATAGATAGTCTGAGATAAGGTTCCTCAGGTATCCAGGAAAGTTTCTATCCTCAACCGCTCTCATCACTGTTCCCCATTGCAGGGAATTGAAGGCGTTCTTAACGTCTAGTAAGAGCAATGCAGCCCATTTTTGGTCGCGGGCCTCTATATTTAGCGCTCGGTAAACTCCCAGCACTGCATCAGTCGTGCTAACATTCTTACGGAAACCATATTATCTAGGGGATAAGCCTCCAGACCTCTCAATTGCTTCATCAATTCTCCCGCTTAGCAGTCTTTCAAACAGTTTACAAATACAAGATAGGAGGCAAATAGGTCGATATTTGTCTCTCCTTTAGGCAGGAGAATCAATTTCGATGTTTTCCAGTCTGCAGGAAAGCTCTGTCGCACAAGAACAGCGTTCATGTGGCCCAGGAGCCACGCAGGCTCCAGTAGGCCCAGGCGTTTAATTGCCTTAGGCGGTATCCCATCTAGGCCCGGTGCCTTACGGTGCTTAAGGACCCCCAACGATTCATCGAGTTCGTCTAGGGAGAAGGCTTCAGCTTGTTCAACAAACGCATCACTCCGCACTCCGTGCCATTCGCCAGATGGAAAGAGCTTTCGTGTTACCGAGAGTTTCTTATCCAGCGGCATTTCGTATAGGGGGTACGCGTCAAAGCGCTACATTACAATTTTATAACCTTGACCCCATACGTCCTCATCTAGCTCGTCGCACAGACGTCTCCAGCATACTTTTTTACTCGAGCGAATGACACCTCATCAGCATTTGCTCTACGTCTCCTTGCACGCTGTACCCTGCGACGGAGGGCCACTGCGACGGAGGGCCACACATTCTATCAGAATGTATGCCGACCCTACCTGATGCATCTACGATCCATCCGCGGTTCTTAACCAGCGTAGGGTTTGGTTCTGCCGCGACTAGTATGTCGAAATTTTCCTCCGAAGCGAAAGCCACGGCGAGATTATGTGCTAATTTTGCCGTGCCCACGTTAGTCTGGAGTATCTTCAAATCCGGTCTCTGCATTCTGGAAGCCATTGGATACACATGACAATAGTTATCACATACACAAGCACACAGTCGCATTCACTCTCGTATCCACTGACACACGCATTTGACTGCTCCAGTCCTAGGACTGAGTTCTCTTTACTTTTTCTCCCCTGGCCGTGTTGACCAGTTGGCGAAATTTCGGGCATTCCATCGAGTTTCCTCGATGTCCCGTGACTTTGCAATTGATACATTTGTATCCTTCTTCTGGGCATTCGTTCACAGTGTGACCCTCTGCGCTACACCGGATGCATCCCTTGAGTTCTTCGTTTTTGCATTCGGACCTACGGTGTCCGTACTCCAGGCACTTGTAGCACCTGGCGATGCGGACTTTTTCTTTAATTGTGCAGGATATAAATCCCACCCTAAGAGATCCTATTCGTATAAGGCGCATTGCAATGTCTTCATCGACCTCAACTGTGGCGTTAAGGTCTTCGCCGTATGCCTTACGGAGAGGTCCTCTGACTTGACAGACCTCCTTCCGCCCCGCAAAACTCTCAATTGCGCTGATAATATCGCTATCTTTGGTCAGGCCGTCCGCTCCATTTACAAAAAGTTCACGCCTGACTGTACCACCTTTCGCCACTGCTCTTGTGACGGTGCCCTGTCTAGCAGAGACAATGCCCTTTACCGTCTCTGCCATATCTCTTCCTCCTCCCAGCTCCAGGACAATGCCCTGGTCCCTAGTCTGCCTAAGACGTTAAACGACGACGTCACTCCTGCCGCACAGATCTGTGCGTAGCTCACCAAGTAGTTCATCGAAGGACTTGTCCTTCGCCTTAGTTAGTACTACAACACCCTTGCTCTCTCTGGGCTTGTCCGTACTTGCCCAGCTCTTATTTGGTCCATACACCGTAGCCTTAACTTCTTTACCTTCAGCAGCCCATTCCAGCAGCTTTCGGGTAAGGTCTGTCCCCAGGCACATCGGAGCAAAGAGCAAAACGCTCTTCCTTCCTAACTCGTCTATCCTATACAAGAGTTTACGGCCCATCGCTAAGAACCTGACCGCTTCAGGTACGTTCATGTTGTTAGGTATGAGCTTATGGATGTAACGTTCAGAGCAAACCCTTCGCCCATCACCATCAACCATGCTCACTGAATTGAACATTGTGCCAACTCCACCCTCTTCGTCCTCAACTACCGGAGTAGCCACAAGGTCTGGATACCTCTCTTTGAAGCGCCCCAGCGCCTTCTCATCAGACTGGTCGGCTGAAATATACACAGCCGCATCGTTGTTAGAGTCGAGGGGGCTGCCCTCCATAACAGAAACCTTGGTAAACAAGGCCTCCGGCCAATCCTCGCTGAGGAGATCAGTGATCTCGTCAGGGGTTTTGCTTGCTGTCATTCTGGTCCTAATGTTCTGGACGCAGCGTTCAATTTTCACAGGATTCTCTAAGGGGGACACCTGCACACCCGTATTTTTCGTCGCAGATCTAATCATGGTGACATCGGTCTGTGTGCCGATAGTCGTCTGGCACACTTTGACTGACTTACGGGGTTCTTTTGTCAACGCCGCTTTATACTGGGATATATCCCTTTCTAACTTGTAAATCAGATTTGATAATCCTCTGACACCGGACTTTATCTCCACTTTAGTATTTACGTGGACCTTTGTTAGGTCCAACACCTCAAATACGGCCGCCTTTAGTTTGGCTATATCTCTATCCATCTTTTCCAGATCCGCACGTGGGTGATCCTCTCCGGGGACTTCCTTAGTCCGCGCATGAGATTTCCTTTTTCGCTTTCTATCGGCCACTGTCCAATTGGTGGACCGTCTGCTACAACTACTTTCAGATTCGGATCGGTCCGACTCGGTCGTCGGTAGATCGACTAAGTCGTTTTCGGATCCTCGCTCCTCACCGATTACGTGAGCACATGTCTGTGTCACTCCTACCCTAACTTCTGTCGATCCCTCCAGGAGAGCTCCCTCCGCCTCTGTAGACGGAGAGGGCTCACCCAAGGGTTCACTCTCTCTTCCCTCTTTCTCTACCTTTCTAATCTTTTCTTTTTTAGTTTTATTTTTCCTCATTTATATCCCACGAGTAGGGCCGAAAAAATAGTCCGGCAGGGGCAGTGCGCCCTTACCCTGCTAAGGCTAGTTTGCACAGGGTGTCGCCTGGTACCCTGAGGGATTCCGTTCTCGACCACGTATCGTGTGGCCATTCATTCGTTGGCACGGTCTCTCACACCTTGACTTCCGGATTTTTTAACGCTGGTTTTCTCCGCCGGATTTTTCACCAGGTTTTCTCCTGCGGAAATGGGGGTTTGGAGGAAGGAAAAAAGGAATAGCTACAATCGGGTGAGGGTGAAGGACATCGCAATTGGGAGTAATTGCGGTGCCTTTCAGCGTCCGGAGCCGAAGTCCGGCGGCCACCCGGTGCGACGGCGCCGGATGCTGTTTGGACTGTTCTTGGTTTCGCTGGTCGTGCTCCCTTCACAATATTAGGGACCAAGACCAGTTACTCGGCCCTCCCATCAGCATCGAGGTAAATTACAGTCCCGGGAGGGGCCAAAGGAAGAACTGGAATACAAAGTAAACGTTTAACTTTCATGGTATGGAACAGGAGTGATACAGCCCAAAAAAAAATTAAAAAAATTGATGTTTGAGAAATAACCAATTTTAAATATTTTTAATGCTGTGATTTTAAAAATAACTTATTTTTTCATAGTAGTTTTTTTGGAATCGATTGTATAATTTTAACTTCGCTCGAAAAGATATACACAAAGGCATCTGAAAGTAACCAGACGGACTTCTAGTAAATATAATAGACCATACTATTCTAGACTCGAGACACCAACCGAATATAATAAACGTCCGCACCAGGAGCAAATGCAGATTCTGATCATCTGGATAAGAGCCAGAATTTGAAACGTTAAAAAAGGAAATAGGTTCTAAATATGAACAATATAATATAAAAGGGCTCAAAAATACAAAAACAAAAATAGAAAATATAAACAAAATATAAACATCAAACTAGAAAACAGACTAAAGCATGAAAAAATAAATGAAAAGTAGAAAGGGAAGAGGACATCATAGAAGAAGCGGATGAAGAATTACTAGGCATTTAAGGTAAACAAAGAAGAAAAAGAACGAATGACTGTTATGACGAAGAATGTCAGTTTATAACAGAAAGAAAAAACAGCATATTTAAGAAATAAATATATCAAAGAGAAAATATGAACAAAGAACTACAAGATTTAAGTAAGTCAATAGAGACGAGAAAATTTTACCAGAAACTAAACAAAGTAAAAAAGAATTCAAAAAGAAGTGAATAGATAAGGAGGGAAATATATTGACAGAACAGCAAGAAAAACTAAGAAGATGGAATTACTGAATGCACCCGAAAATGTTTTAAATTGTATTGATATAATATTAGATGTTCGTTTGTAATAATCAATTTAACGTTTTTTATAAAAATATTGCTTTTGTGATTATTTGTTTTTAATATGCCATACGCTAAATAAAAATAAATTCTCCCTACTGACACGTTTATTGGTAAAACTCATAGGAACAGCTAAATTAAACGATAACTTACGAGACCATGCCTCATTTCCTTATGACTCATTTCATTATTTCGTTGCTGGAGAGTCTGGATCCATCTCCATCCAATGAATACATCTGAATCTTTTCTGGTGTGGATGTGTCCATTATATAAAAATACCCGTTTCGCTGGTGCCTCGGTCAGTGCCTCACAAATCTGTGAGGCACTGAATTTTCAGTCCATATTTTACAGGGTTTATTTGGCATGTATAGTTTAAATCGACACGTTCCATGGAATGCTCACATACGTTTCATTAACAGTAACAGATTGTCCAAGAAACACTTTGATAATTTGCTATAAAATATGGACTAGCTCCTGATAGTACTGCAAATATTTTTTTCTCAATATCTCTAAATGTCACTCTTCCTAATTCATCTGTAACCTATATGCGATATATACTTTCGTGGCTGGATTTGAATATATCGCCGTATTAAACAAAAGTCCAAAAAATGTTTTTCGTTCGACCATGTCACTTTCTCTAACGTGTTGTTGGGACAATATTTTCTAATAGGTATATCACAAAATAGCAAATTCTAAATGGATAATGGATCTGCAGCTTCTCGCAGTGCTCTGGCCTTTACTTTTAGCATAGTAGCCCAGGCTGTGGGGGAAAAAGTACTCTCTAATCGAGGAACTTATGTAATGTGGAATAAGTTATAAAGGGCACCCTCTGAAGCAATCCCCCAGTTCATTCGACAACAAATTTTTGGTCCTTGTTTATTTATGAGCGTTTATAGGTGCAAAATACATATTTTTTTGAGCTTTTGTCACTTTTTGCCTAAAGTAAGTGTTGTAATGGGTAATTTCTGTATAGATTATAAAAGTACTCTAAAAGACCTTCAATTTGAGCCGGTATACGTTCAATTTAATTTATTTGTTACTGCAAATATGACGAATGAAGGTCAAAATTAAAAAACGTAATATTTATTGCAAAATTACTTTTTTTATTTATTTCAAATATATGACATTCAAGCCTATAAAATTACGAATCGAATGAGCCGTAGTAGGCCTAGATCGCTTAATTTGTTGCTGAGATACGTTAATTAGTTTATCCCACGACCTTCAACTTTAAATGCTCTTAGTATTGCCAAAAAAAATTGTAGAGGGCCAATTTTTCTTTCATTCTCTTCCTAAAGATGTAAATTTTCATAATCCACTAAAAAATAATGAAAACATTTTTTAACCCGTTAAAACAATTATTTATGAAGTTGTAAAATGGCAGTTATAAACATTTAGAGCTGCAGCGCTCCCTATGTACCCTACAAATTTCTAATTTGCAGATTATTGTAGCTGGCTTCGAGACGAAGTTACTGAAAAACCTATATTTTCAAGTATTTGTATTGTCCTTAAATTAAAGTCATTATTTATTGTTACTATGACGTATAAAGTTTACCTTTTTTCAATGTAGCACCGAAACCGCATGTATGTTAATTTATGATGATTTTATAAATATTGAATCTCATTTTAAAACCATATAAATAAATTACAATTATTTTACTGTTTATATCTTTGTTTTACTAATTTATTCCTTCTATCAAAGTAATTTGCAATATTTATTTTAATTTATTTAACCAATTATTTAATTGCTCATGAAATTGTACTAAAAATCCAGTTCGACCAAAAGTTTTTAAAATCAATTTTTTTAAGTTTTTTTTGGAAAATAGATAGTTTTTAAATAGAAATTTTAATCATTTGAACTTTACTTTAACATAATTTTTCACTGATAAAATATTACTCAGCGAGGCAAAGTAAGTATTAAAAAAATAAATACTGAAATAATAGTAGTCTATATTTTAGAATATTAAATTTTTTTAGAAATGGGGATGTTTCATGGGATGTTCTCAATAATAATTTGGTAGTAGATTACGTTTAATAGTATTGTAAAAGTAAAAGAATTAAAAAAAATTTAATAAAAAAAAAAAAATTAAGGGTGGTTGGGCGTGGTTTTTTAAGGGTGAAAGTATTCCAGAAGTTATTATTTCGACGAGCTACCACAGATTAAACAAAAATGATTGAGTAAATGAGAAAATGAGCAAATTTTTCCGAGCGTCGCCGATTCGTTTCTTGATTGTTAATAATAAAGCCTCTGTGATAAAAAAAAAAAATAAGCTAACTCGGCTTCTATTGGTCGTAGAAAACACTTTTTTCTTAATCATCGTCTCGGAGCCAGCTACAATAATCTGCAAATTAGAAATTTGTAGGGTAGATACTGGGCGCTGCAGCGCTAAATGTTTATAATTGCCATTATACAACTTCATAAATAATTAATTACTATTTAACTGGGAATAAGCCACAATTAAAGATAACAATACGTTTATTGACAATTTAAAACCCACAGTATGCTGGAGGTATGTAGATGATGTATTCTCAATATGGCCTCATGGATCAGAGTTGTTTGACACATTCCTAAATGATATAAACGATAAAGAAGAGATAATAACATTTACCATGGAAAAGGAATATAATAAGACGCTACCTTTTCTGGATGTTTTAATCTCTAAGAACGATACTGGATATGAGACTCAGGTGTATAGAAAACCAACACACACCAATAGATATTTAAATTTCAAATCAAGTCACAATATTAACGTAAAAAAGGGAATAATTAAATCCTTATACGATAGAGCCAAAATTACTTGTTATAACGAAAATTCGTTCTTGGAGGAGAAACATTTGTTAACATCTGTTTTATTAAAAAATGATTATCCTTTATCGTTTATAAATAAGGAATGTTCAACAATCGATCGAATAGAACAGAACAACTTAGAACGATATCCTACAGCATACACAAGGAATAATACGAGGAAAATAACAATACCCGTACATAAAAGGATTATCAGAAAAACTTAAAAGGATAGGAAATAAATTCAACATTTCAACAACATTCAAAACAACAAACACGTAGAGATCTATTTTGTCGAAAACCAAACCTAATAATGAACAAGAAAGGACAAAGAATTGCATTTATAAAATACCTTGTGAATGCGATCAGTTTTATTTAGGTGAAACATCAAGGCCATTAAATGTTAGAATAAGTGAACATCAATCTTATATTAAAAATAGAGAATTTGATAGATCTCAAATATGTAAGCTTCTTGAACATAAATATATTTTTCAAGTCTTATTCCTCGGTAAGACATGTTTTGCTGAATATTAAAAATAAGACAATAGGTCATGGAACAAGAAAGTAAATATACTAGATATAACAAAAGAGTAGCTAGATACAGAAAAATATCAAAATAATAAAGGGATAAAACGTAAAATCACAATTGCAATTCACAGCTTGAAGAATGTTTTACTATTTCAAAAATAGTTTATTCGATTCGCCCCTTTTGAACTTCCTATCTTTTACTAAAAACAATTTTTTATTGAATTTGGTCCTCCAGTGTTTTCTGTATTTTTGAAATTAAAATATGATTATAAAATTTCCTTAATCTTTATCGACTTACCAACCAGTGAAGAGTTGACAACGGAAATTAACTTTGATATAATTTTTTGTTTGGAAGAACTCATTTCCGTTTAATTTTTCTTGGAAAACTTTCTTGGTTTCATTTCATCTTAGAATATTTTACGAATGTTAAAAATTGCTGAACGTTGATGTATAAAATATATTTAAAATGAAAACCAGTTAAATTGCTGAATAATATATAAACTGTTCTCCTCAGAGTTTTCTTGCAGTTGTGACATGTTACTATGTTAAATTTAACTAATGTTAAAATGGCTGTATATGTATAAATAGCACCACGCATATATTTTGAGTTATATAATGCATCAAATAATGTTATTTATTATAAAAATTCTTATATACTATATATAAATAAGTCCAGAACTAGAAACAAAAACTATGGTAAGTCTGTTGTACACAAATTCTTTGCAAACTCTGATTTCCTTTTTTATTCTGTATCACTTTCTCTCATGAGGAACCAACATCTCACCTTGTAACGTTGCTCCATTGTGAGAATATCCTGGTGGAACCTTTCTCCCTGCTCGTCGCTGACCGCACCCAAATTTACCGGGAAAAAATTTAAATGAGAGTGCAGAAAGTGTATTTTTAGAGGCATGCGACAGCCAATTTTGTAACATCACTTAATTTATCATCAAACTGTTGATTCCTCAGTATGTTCTGATTTGTGGTCCAATAAATATCCCTTCTTTAAGCTTCGCTTTACTTAGTTTAGCTAAAAATGTGTTTAAGGTATTTAAACACATCTCCTTTTTTATCTAATGCTTTAACGAAATTTTAATCAATCCCAGTTTAATATGTAACGGAGGTAACAGAACGTTTTTGGGATCAACGAGAGGTATATTCTTTACGTTAGCTTGACCTGGAATGTATTCATCTCTTGGTGACTATTCTTTAACTTGGTAATGACTGTGTTGCTCTACTGTCTCAAAGACAAAGAAAGCAGCAAAATTGTGTAAATTCTTCCTGAATGCCTAGTAATAATCTAATGACATTTAAGTCACCGCATATTTGCCACTTATATGTATCATAGCTTACTGCATTTAGGATCAGCGACATACTTTCGTGTGTTCCTTTTATTCTTCTGGGTTATGTGTAAATCCTAATTTTTCGATAACACTATTTGGATTAACACAAATACATATTTTATCCTGCATAGTAAAAAACGAGGATAGCTCCTGGTTGCGGTTCCTAAATATTGTAACTTTGGTTCCACTTTCTAGTAAATTCCATTGTTGTAATCGAGAACCAAAAAGTTCAGTATGTTCTTTGGATAAGTGAAGGTCTCAAAATAAATAACTGGAGAAATAAATAACGGAGTTCATTAGGGGGTGTAAGACTTAATATCCACACTGTATATCCCAGTATTGTGTTATCCAAATCTGAACATATTATGGAAATAAAATGGCGTCTGATTGCAATTTGGAACATAGTTTTACTTACTTTTGTGTATACTATTTTAAATTGGTTATCGGAAAATCAACAATAATCATTCAAATTGTAATTATACCGAAAATCAATACTAACCGTACAACTTACGATATATATATATATATATATATATATATATATATATATATATATATATATATATATATATATATATATATATATATATATAAGAGTCGCGCCTGCTTTTCACAATGTTGACCAGAATCGACACCTATACAAAAGTCTAGATTTAGTGACATATTGTATTTATGGGAATGTATATCGAAAACAGAATGAGAAAAAATTGGGTTTTCCTTTTCATTGAAATGAGTTGTATTGGTTTCTTGTTAACTGAAAGAACAACACAACAACAAAACGGTTATTTTGACAAAGAAAGTAATGGAGTATTTGATCGAATAAATCCATTCGAACATATAAAATTACTTACTAGTCAAATCCACTTTTGATAATAATTTTCCAGCATTGTCAATGGTGTAAATATATAACTGACAAGTGTATAGTGTTTCGTGCGCATAAAGACATATCTAATTTCTAAAAAGCCTCCCCGTACACCCGGCACCCGCCTACGCAACAGGGCAAATTAAAACGGGGAACTGCGTGATAGTGATAGTTGGATGGACAATAGTGTACACAGACATTGAAAGACTTGTTAACTAGTAAGCAATATTGTAATTCTAGGATTTTGTTTACGTTTTGTTTACGTTATTTTGTTTTTTAAAAAATACTTATGAGGTTAGTGAAGGGACATCCATAATTACTTTGATTATCCTTTTCCTGCCTTATTTGTATTTCCGTTTTAATTATTTGTTTCAGTTCCCTTTGCTCACTCAGTCCTAGAGACCGACCGATTAATCGGCTTCGGCATCGGCTTCGGCCACCTTCGGCCAATATTTAAACCTTCGGTAAAAATTCGGCTTCGGCCAAAACAAAGCCGAAGGTTTTGCCGAAGGTGACTATAGAAATGAAATAATCTCTGAACAATACGCTTCGGCGAGTCTTTGATAATTTGAATAATATTTACACACTATTTTCTACCCTCAACTAAAACGTTTTACAAACTTTCAGTTCAGGTAATAGTAGGTAGGATATAAATTTTAACAATAGGCCAAGATGTCTTAAAGATCTCCATTTGAATATTTTTTACATAGTAAAATTATGATAATAATTTTATTGTATTTGTTAAAACTCACGATTACTGGTGTTTTGAATAGATACCTAAATGGCAAAACATCGACCATCGACTATGAATGCAAATATTAAATATTTTACAACAGTTTAAGTTTATTCTCTCGTGGGTGCAGCTTTGCTAATAGTACTTATTTACCCGTGAAATATATATATATATATATATATATATATATATATATATATATATATATATATATATAATTTACGTTGCAAAATCAGTTCAGGTTTTTGTTCTAGTGTTGTAAAAATAACTTTTGGTAAGTCTGTAATTTTTATTTTAATATAATTTTAGTAAATTTAAACGTTTTTAGATAATGTCATTAAAAAATCCAATTTGGGATTATTTTGAAAAAAGTGGCAACAAAGCTGCATGCAAACTATGTTCAAAGTCATTATCGCTTGGCAGTTTAATACCTAAAAAACAAACTATTACAAACATTAAAAATCATCTACAAAAAATCCATACAGAAGAATGGAAATCATTTTGTGACATTGAAATGGGAATAAAAGTTCGAAAATTGGAACATATGAAAACTCCACATGATGTTACACAACCAGTTTCCAGGACATTTCAGCCCAACCTACATCAAATAATGGAACTTAAGTCACCTGCTCTATGGCCTGATGATCATCCGATACCATCTAGGATTGATAAGGGTATCATGGACCTTATTATTGTCGACATGTTACCATACTCTATCGTTGAAGGAGAAGCTTTTCAGCGTTTAAATTTTGGAGATCCTAATGTTACTTCCAAATACAGAAAAAAAACGGAAAAGTTTTTTAGAACTAGTTTAATGCCAGCTACCTATGACAGAGTTTGGAAAAAGTATCAAATTTAGTTTCTAAAACCGAATGGATAAGCTTTACGTCAGATATTTGGAGCAATCCTGCTAAAACCTGTTCTCTTTTAAGTTTTACAGCTCACTTTGTTCATGGTTCAAAACGTCTTAAAGTTATATTAGGCGCTAGTGTGCTTAATGATGACCACACTAGTATGTTTATTGCAAGTAAACTTAATGAAATAATTAAAAATTTTAAAATAGAAAACAAAATTCATATAGCTGTAACTGATAACGCAGCAAATATGGTCGCGGTTATTCGTATTACACAATTTACATCTCTAAGATGTGTGGTTCACTCATTACAACTTGTAATTCATGATTCTTTATTAAAAGAGGAATTAATTGAAAACACAATTAAAAAATGTCGTAAAATTGTGGGACATTTTAAAAGGAGTGAACAAGCGTGCAGGTACCTGAGGCAGTTTCAACAAACTTGCAATTTGCCACAGCATATGTTAATTCAGGATGTGGAAACAAGATGGAATAGCACTTACCTAATGTTGGAGCGGCTATTCGAACAGAAAGTTGCAATAAATTTTTATATGGCTGAACGTGGTGGTATTGAAGTTCCCAGTTCAACAGAATGGGAATTGATCAACAATTTAATTTCAATTTTAACTTGTTTTTACCAAGCGACGCTAGATCTTTCAGCCGATTCTGCTTGTGTATCATTGGTTATCCCACTAATAAAAATGCTAAATGGTAAAGTTTCTGCGAAAGAGCAGGACTCTGAGGAGATAAGTTTATTAAAGCTACGACTTCGTGAATCATTAATTAAAAGATTCGCTAATATTACAAATTTGCCAGAATTGTCAATTGCGACTCTTCTAGATCCTCGCTTTAAATCAAAATATTTGACAGATGAGGAAGTAATTACATGTAAAGCAAGAATTTTAAAATTTCTACGTGAATCTGATAGCTCTAAGTTGGCACCACCAACGAGTGTACCTAGTGAGCAGCTATTCAGCTCTGCTGGGCAACTATACGCTGACAGAAGAACTAATTTGTTGGGAGAAAACGCTGACAAGCTTCTTTTTCTTACGTATAATATTAGGATGTTTGATTTCGAATATTAACTACCAGATCCAGTAATCATAAATACTCACTTGCTTTAATCTTTTTTAATGTTATTTATTTTTATTATCGCTTCTATTACCAAATAATGTATAAATATTTGACTTTTTTATCTCATAATTTTATATTTTTGTTTATCACTTATCAGATAATAAAAATATAATGCACTATTTAAATTATTATTTAAATATTATATAAATATAAATATAAATATTAAAAATAATATAAATATTATTTAAATTATTAACATATAATAGGTAATAGGTATATTTTTAGTCACCTTCGGCTTCGGCTTCGGCCGAAGGTATCCTTCAGGCCGAACTTCGGCATCGCCTTCGGCTTCGGCCAAAAAAATCACATTCGGTCGGTCTCTACTCAGTCCTTCTCCAATCATCTTAGTTACGTATCTTTGACTATAGTGTGGGACAAGATCTATGCGAAAGTTTAAAGACTAACCTGCTGATAATCCGCTATTGATACTTACTGTAACACAGACCCCTAGAGAGACATTACAGAGTTGTACTAACCTTTATCCAACATTCAAATAAAATTACCAGATTAGTGTTGAATTTCGAATTATTAGTTTGTTTAAATGTTTTTACAATTTGATCGGAACAATGGTTTTTAGCAGTAAACAATCTCGCAATATACTGTTAAAAAAATACTTGCGTTCATCTTTTTTCTAAACTTATCACTGGCAAAATAAAATATTTTTCAGTTACGAAAATAGTAGACATTTTGTTTTGTGGGTTCGTCAATGAACACTAATTATTGATATACACAAAAAGACGTAAAATTTATTCCAACTATGATGGCTTTGTTTATAATCTTTAAAAATAATTAAGAGAAATTCCTGCGGTTAACAAATTTACAAACAATTTTATATTTCCGGTAATGGCTAAGTACTTAATAAGTACATTTTCCTAGAATAAATAAATAGGGCGGGATCATTGTCACAATATTTAAATAACGGAATTATTCATTCTTAAATTAAGCAGGTATTTAGTGGTTCTTTCAGCCAGAGTTTGTCGAAAAAAAGTGATAGATTTCGTATTTATCAAAGAAAAATATGTGGCGGCCATGGGAAAGTGATGTGCGTTTACCTGACGAAAATGAACCTACGGATAATTTAGAAGATGAAGATGAAAGTGCGGAGCCAAGTACTCAGCAAAGTAAGAATTTGTGTGTAGCTGAGCAAAATATGGTATTAGATGTATTTGATGGACTCTCTAAAATGACCATATGAAGCTGTTAAGTTAACAAAAATTTCTTGTGCAACAATGTACCGTTTTTTAATAAAGACAGATTCGAAAAGTAGAACAACAAGAAATAATTTGGGAAGCTCTAAAAAAAATTCCAACCTCACCTCTTGAAACCTATTAGTGAGAAAATATATAATATGTATGCAGATAAAGTTATGCCTAACCTAAACAATATAATGGCAAAATTAAAAGAAAACATATTGTTGATCATTGTTCCACAAAGACTTTGGAAATATTTTTGACCAAAAATGGTTTTAAATATAAAATCGTCAATAAGAGACAAACCATAATGGAAAGTAGCCGCCTAATAAAATGGAAGAATGAATGTATCGAAACAATTTCACAATACCTCAGTGAGTGTCGAGAAAATTATTATCTGGACGAGACTTGGTTTGATTCTCACCAAACTATAGATAAAGCTTGGACAAACAGTACAAGAAAATGCCAAATAGATATACCCCATTCTAGAGGCAAGCAAATTTGCATATTAAATTGCGGAGGACAACATCGATGGGTGAACGATCCGTTATGTTGAGTTCCAAACAGTATTAAAGACAGTTTCTCTAGACTACCACCAAGACATCGAAGGGATGCTTTTTGAATCGTGGCTTGAGAATACCTTACTCCCAAATTTAAAAGAAAATAGCGTGATTGTTATGGACAATGCATCATATCACTCCAGATGCATTAAAAAAAATCCAACCAAACAGAGTAGGAAGGATGAAATCCAAGAATTTTTAATAACTGAAGTTGAGGATCATTACACCAAAGATCAACTAATCCAGGTTCTTCATACAAAAGTCGTAGCTTAAGAACATATTGTAAATAAATTATCCACTAACAATGGACATATGGTTTTAAGATTACCTCCAACAGTTCTAGACGCGTCTGTATGCCAGGTATAACTCTGCAGTCTGGTTTGTGTATTTTCCTCACCCCATCCCTCCCGTAGCAGATGTCCAGTGAGATTTGTGAATGTCGAGGCCCTAAAATCTGTCTCTTTCGTTCCACATCTCTAGCAACGTCTCTTCTGACATTAGGTCATGCGATAACAGAGATACCAACAGTAAAAAACTTGATTAACACATTTTATACATCTTAAATACCTTCTATTACTAATTCCGTTTTGATATCGAAATAATACACCTGAATATTATATTTCTATTCGGTTACTATCTTTAGTGGAACATTCATCGAGAAATTCATTTGCCAATAATAAAAGTAAATACCTGAAAATATGTACTATACTCGTTTTATAATCTTTTTCTCGAAAAAAGTTGCGTTATTGTTCCCTTCAACTATAAAACTGTAAATGTATTCACAATTCAGGATTGAGAACAGTATTTGCTTATGAAGTGTTTATCTGGTATTCACAGATAATTTAGATTTATTTTCTCTTCACGTATTAGTTTCGTTTTGAACTGAGAGAAACAAATTCTAGTCATTGTTCGAGAAAAATTATTAAAAATCAGAGAACTATTACCTATTAACTACAGGACTATCGTAATTTAACCGTTTCTTTAATTTATTTTCTTACAGTTCCACAATGTAGACTTAATATTTTTGCACTTATAGAAGACGCCGATGAACAAATAAAAAATAATTTATACGATAAATTGTACACAGTATAGTCCGCCCCAAACCCTTCTTTCAGTGCGTCATAGTTGTTCGAATTTTCTCTAACGCATTAAGCTAGAAGTGACAGAAAAAATTCTGTGAGTCTGTGATTATTATACATAGAACTTAGAAAATTAGGTATCGTTCACGGGTATTCGCATATTAAAGCGAATTTTACTTACGGATGTATAGTTGGTTGGGGTTTAGAATGATGCACATAAATATATTTTGACGCAGATGGTCTCCATCGTGACAGTGAGAGCACTTTCACAATGTCAACTGATAAAATGATAATTATTGTCATTGCAGGTTAGTATTTTCAGATATTTTACCTACAGTGCCAATTAAATTTTGTATTTATTGTCATAAAATAATTTTAAATGTTCCGAGATATACCGAGACTGAACAAAGACTAATATTAAAATTATTAAATCATTTTCAATTAGAAAAAGAGGCTGGGACAACTTTATCATCAGTTTCTGTCGTTCGCGAATCAGATTGTGAATTCAGGAAGGATATTAAGGAAATATCTTAAACTAATACCGTTATGGATATTTATATGTATTAAAACGGCTCTTTTTAGAACCACATTTTCTTGAAATGTAAGGTATAAAATTGATACCAGCCATATATCTACTGTAATCATTGATTTTAATGAATCAGATTCTGAATTGGATTGTGGATTGTATGAAATATAATATTCATTTTTGTTTTTCATAAAAAAGAAGGTAAACTTACATTCGGTATCTTGTTTTTTACTTAAACTCCATTAAAACTATTTCATCTGGATACTGGAACTGGTAGATTAACTCAAAAATCAACTGCTTCACTATTTAAACTATTTACATTGTTTTTTTTAACTAAACTTCATAACACTCTTTCATTTGCACACCAAATATGGTAGAATAACTCAAAAATCAACTGCTTCACTATTTAAACTATTTCCAGTATTTAATGATAAATCTTCAAAAAATTAAACTATTGGTTGCCACAGAAACTTATCGGAAAATTACTTATCCAAATATTTTTCACTGATTTATCACAGATGTTATTTTATCAAAGGAATGTTTGCTTTGATGATGTCATCGAGTGCCATAGTCTGAGAACTAGTACGCTCTCCGATGCGCATCGCCCCGCCTCGAATTTTCTTATTGGCCGGTTAATCTGAAAATACCATATACGATATACGATATATAAAATACTTATCGATAGTAATATCGGTGATTTTCAAGCCAGCGAGGTGAGTCCTTCTCAGGCTCCCCTAGAGCATAGCGCACTAGGGCTCTGCGTATTGTTTCCTAAACTCTGTGGCTGAGTTTTTTTCCTATATATAACTATACCTGTTGTTTTATATTAACCCTAGTAGTGGTTTATTTTATTTTACCTTGTCTTGACAAAGAAAACATCAAGAGCACTTTGTGGTTTTTAAAGGTTTTACACCCCTTATTTTCGGCAAAACGACGACAATGCCTGGCAATTGCCTGAATTTTTTTATCTCACACTCAACTCTTGAAAGATTCTAGGAAGAAGCGTTATTTTAAATAAACAAACATTCCAATTCCATAGTGTTTGTAATAAATATTAATAAATCCATAAACAAATCTTAGTTAATTAAGCACTTTCGTTGGTATGTATAGAATAGGAATTATGACAAACTGCCGTTCCAATATAATGCTCAATAAAAATTTTTATACAGGACGGGACCTCTAATAGGATGTATAATTAAGTTACATGGAAGGTTGTTATGGGTTTGGTGTGATGATGCAATTAAATGATATATTGGACTGGACGAATTGGAAGAAATTGCAGCAGCATAGGAGAGAAGGATTTCTCGCCTAAACCATAGACGAGGTTCATTAGCTTTACAGTGAAGATTTCCTGCCGGACTAAAAGGGAATGCTCCAAGACATAGACGAATAGCCGTGGTGTGTACTGTATTTAGTGAATTTAAGATTGATTTAGTTCCAGACATATAGACGAAATATCCATAGTCGAGCTTGGAGCGGATTAGTGATCTGTAAACTTTCAGTAACGCAGTTTCTTCTGTGCCCCAATGATAATGTGAGGGTGTTTTGACTATATTTAACCTTTTTAGGCAAACTCCTTCAAGTTCCTGTATGTGTTGTTCCCAGGTTAATCTTGAATCGAATATCAGCCCTAATATTTTGCACTTATCGACAATCGGTAATTTGAAGTTGTTGATGTGATTCCAGGATTAAAAGAACTCATTCTTCTGCAAAATTTAATAACTTTGGATTTAGAGACAATCAGAACATCTTTTATCATTCCCTACGTTTTATACCATCATTAACACCTAAATTAATAAAAACACTAAAGGTTATTGACCATATAAAAATAGCAACAAAAACATTAAAACCATTTTATCTTTATATCCCAAAACTAAGTATCTTATAGACAAATTAGATAAAACAAATGTAGTCTACATCATTTGTTGTACTTAGTGTGAAATTGAATATGTTGGTGAGACCATAAGAAATCTTTCAAATCGCATTATTTCTCACAAAAGTGATTGCAGAATTAAGAAACCATCTTGTGCTTTGGCAGAGCATGTAATCGACAAAGACAATATTATGGATTTTGATAATATTAAAATTTTATGTAGTGAAAGTAATAAATTCAAAAGAACTTTTTTGGAAATGGTTTGTATTAGCAAAAGTGATAATAATTTAAACAAAAGGTCAGAAATTCAAAATCTAATCAAAATTTATAATTATATTATTTCTATGTAGTTTATATATGAAACCAGTAAAATATCACATTTTGATCTAATTTTCCATGTATTTGTTACATTTTTTTCAGGCATCTATCAATGGTGAATAAATCTTCTTCTTTTTTGTTACTAAACAAAATGTATAATTTTTAAACAAAATTTTATTTTTGGCAATATAATTGTCAGAAATAAAAATTTTTAAGTTGGTATTTATGACATTGAGGCTTATTTGTAATTTTCAATATTCAAATTTATTTATAAATTCAATTGTTTTTGTAATAAGAAACTTTTTCAAAATTATATTAAAATTTCAGAGAAACATTTATTAGATTATAACATTTTTATATTGATATGTTTTGAAATATGTTAACAGCATTTTTATATACTAAACTAATTTTATTTGGTGAGTTAACAAAATTTTTTTTCTTTCTAGTTCAACTTTGTAAGATATTTTGTATTTTTTAGCAGCTGTTGATAACTTGATAACTCTTGTAAACATAATTGAAAGCTCGAGTAAAAAATAGTTAACAAATATCCCCTTTTATTAACTCCAACCCATTATAAACTTTTTTTACACAAACACAGTTTATATATATTGTTTTTAAAAAGTTAAAGTTGAACTCCTGCATTTCTTTCTTTCTGATTATTATTTTATTTAATAAAATGTCTTTCTGCTATATCTGAAGTCTATGTATATTTCGCGTATGAATTTTTTGACATGCTTCTTTCTTGTTGTCGACGCTGTAGGTACCATTTTGATCTTACCAAATAGCGGTCAGTTCCACACTCAGGTGCTCTTAATACTCTAACTGAACTCTAACAGAATTCGATTAACTGTTCCCCATTTTCATTTATTTTAGCATCCCCGTATTTGCTTTCGACGTTGTCATTTGTTTTCTTCCTATCCAGCGATAAAATTGTCCAACAGCACAATTTCTTTGTGGCTATTTATATTTTCAAGAAACTGTGATAGGGTTTCATTTTCATAGAATATTTGTTATCTATATTCGGTAAGTCTTTTTTGATCATTATTGATATACCTGCTTATGCCGTTTGTCTTTTTCTACCCCACTCTAAATATGTATAAAACCTTCCACGTCTTCGCTATCTTCGTCTTTTTTCTTTGTTTTGGTAAGAACTGTGATATCTGATTTTATTTTTTGATCAAATTTAATTTGCTAAAACGCAACGTAAGTACGTGTGTTGTTGCAGAGTGCTCGTTGTAAAGGACCGCAAATTACTTACTAAAATGTGAGTAGAGCTGTTAAAAATATTATGAAAACATATTATTTTGATTTTGTTATTAGTAAACAACGTATTTGATTTGCACCTCATACGGTTAGTAGATTGTTACATGTGTGCGCAACCCTCTTCAATTTCTTGTACCACACCAATTACTCAAACCCATATTTTTATGATGTGACTAAGTAGTTTAATGGTCCCATCAAGGGACACTAATTATGTTAAATCTAAACCACACCCCTTTCGTTCTTCTCCCTATACGGTGTTCGTGAAAAAAATTATTAATCCTTTACATAATGAGACCGAAATAGCACAAAAAATTGGTAGGCAGTTTCCAATATACCATTAACCCTTTGACTAACAGTATCTACAATTATAGACACTACTTTTACAGTATGCGCGCTACCCACAATTTGCTTCGTTTTACAATTATGTGACATCGTATACATCGACAGGCATTATGTAATAAGTGTTACCTAGTTTACAATGACTGCTAGCATATAGAAGCATCAACCTATAACACAGCTGTTTACATGGTAGTTACTGCGATACACGTTCTATTCAGGTAAGCTCTCATAATTCCATAATTATATTAACAATTATTGATCATTTAATCAATTTTGTGTTTTTAGTTGGAGTACAAGTATTATAGTATTAAGTACATGTTTATAATAATTTTCAATATATATTTCTTATAGTGCCTGTAACAGGTCCCTAAAATTTGATATCTGCAATAGTTGTAAAAATTGTGTATATATAATTTAATTTTTTTTAAGATATTTTATTTGTTTAAGTAAATCATGTCTAGGTGGAAATTTTTAACTGAAAAATAACTTCTAGAACAGCTAAAAAAGGGCCTTTCTGATATAGAAGGTCTTGAAAGTGATTATAGCCATAAATATATTATGATGACAAGAGAAATGGGAGATCCTTTACCCCATAACATAACAGGGATGATGTAATTGAAAAACCAGACAAGTTTCTTGATGTTATCGAAGTGTTTATAAAGGTACTTACCGAAATGTGCCTATATACTAAACAAATGAAATTATATGGATGCTAAACATGAAACTCTAAACCAGAAGGTTGATATTGGAAGAACAATCAGTTCAAAACTTTTCGCTTGAGGATAAAATTTATACAATAGACTACTGCCTACTAGACGAGTCAAGTTAGTAGAAAATAAGCGTTTTTTCGTCACAAGTGTATAGACGGGTTTGACAGTTGAAATGGATAGTATGAGATATTACAAAAAGACTCTCATCTAGGGATTCATGAATTTTTTAGTGGAACTATTTTTAAATAAACAATTAAGATGTCAATATCATTATTTTGCTCATAACTTATAAACTTGTCTATTTAGAGATTTGACGTCCACAGACGAGTTGTTAAGAAAGAAAAAATACACAAAATGAGATATACTAAATTAAAATCGGTTAATAAACAAAAAAGTTATTGCATAATAACCAAGCAAAACGACTGTTTTTGATTATTGTTAATCACTCTTTTAGTAATCAATAAAATTTATTTAAATGTATCTGAACTTAAAGATCTCATCGTGTTCGAAGTGTGTGCAAAAGATAGGCTAGATCCGTCAAATAGTTTTTGCACAATTTAATTTGTTTATAAGATTTTTTGAAAAATGCACAAATTTCTAAGGCCGGTCCAGATAATTTGACTGAATGGATCTTAATAATCCGGGGCTTATTTTCTTCGATGAAACATATATTAATATCCTGTGGAAAAAAAAAGTTAAAAAAAATTACGTTTAAGTACACAAAATGATTTATTAATAAATAGCACTTTTTAGGTTTATAAACATTTACAATAACTCCGTACTATTTAGTTTAAATTAAATGGCAATAAAATATTCGGAAGGCGGGTTAAAAAACACAACTTTAAAAAAAGGTCCTGCGACCATTAGGAGCCGAGTTAGTCCTTTTTTTTTAAATCACTGTTAAGTCAATTAACAACATTAAGGGCTGAAATTAACCAATCTTTTAGAAGAAAAGTCAAAGTTATTCACAAAATGTTTAGCAAAAAAAATAATTGAAAATTGTTTAAACAGGAGTGTTGTAAACGAAGAGTACTTTGCGTTCCGACTAGAATGGAAGGAGTGGGGATTGCCGATTGCACACAAGCCGCGCTCTCCAAAAAAGTCGAGCGCACGGTTTCAAAATATAGTGCTTGGAAAAAAATGACATATCTCGGGTTCTAGTGGACCAAATTTGTTCTTTATTTTTAAACTGGGGTACAACGTTAAAATAATAACATTTAACGTACTTTCATTGCAAAATTATTCAAAACAAAGCAGCTAATGACTACGGAATGTACAAACTTTTTCTTAAGTCGTCTTTTTATTGTTATTTTTCTATTTATTTATTTCAAATATGATTATATTAAATAAATGTTATAAGTAAATGAACATTTTGAATAATGTTTACTAAAAATTTATTAATGAAATAATAAATTAATTTTATGTTATTACCGAAGTTGAAATTTTGTGTAGTGATTTTTTAAAATAATTTAATTTACTGTAATTTTCTACGCTTAATTTCTATGTCACTGCTACTACTATGTAAACATTCATCTTTTGATTTTTGAGTTTTTCGAAAGCCTCCATCATCAAAGAGAGACGTCGGGTATGTACTCAATTCAAATTTAAGAAATTTTTTCATATCATCTTTTGTCTCCACAGACAAAGCAGCTCTTTGAAAAATAGCTGCAGGATCCACATTCGCAACTTTATCGCCAATTTTACTTGCTGAATTAACTGCTGTTAAAGAAAGTACTTTATGTTTCCTCGAAAAAGTAACTTTGTCTAAAGATAGACCAATAACTTTTTGCATCGCAGTATTTCCAATTTCAAATGATTTATAACAGTTGATCGTATCATCTCCAACAATTCCGGTACTTATAGATACAATTTTTTCAGTCTTTGGAAACGGATTATGATCGTGTAAATAGTTATTCAATTTTTCTAAATCAGCTTCATCTCTGTTAATTCGAGCACTACTGGCATCTACATGTTGATGTAAAGTGGTATAATTGACATTACAAAATTATTCCATTTTTTCAGATACTGCAATCAAAACGATGCTAGATAATGTTAAATAAAACAAAACACTAAATATTTCAATACAACAAACCGGTTGTATAGTCGCAGGAAAATGAGTTGTAACTTAAACGGCCTAACAGCATCTGCTTTCGACGTGCGCTCGACTTTTTTTAGAGCGCGGCTTGAGTGCAATCGGCAATCCCCACTCCTTCCATTTTAGTCGGAACGCAAAGTACTCTTGGTTTACAACACTCCTGTTTAATTAATTTTCAATTATTTTGTTTGCTAAATATTTTGTTAAAAACTTTAACTTTTCTTCTTAAAGATTGGTTAATTTCAGCCCTTAATATTGTTAATTGACGTAACAGTGATTTAAAAAAAAAAGGACTAACTCGGCTCCTAATGGTCGCAGGACCTTTTTCTTTTTTTTTTAAGTTGTGTTTTTTAACCAGCCTTCCGAATATTTTATTGCCATTTAATTTAAACTAAATAGTACGGAGTTATTGTAAATGTTTATAAGCTTAAAAAGTGCTATTTATTGTTAAATCATTTTGTGCACATAAACGTATTTTTTTTTAACTTTTTTTTCAATAGGATATTAATATATGTCTCAACATCGAAAATAAGCCCCGGATTATTAAGATCCATTCAGTCAAATTATCTGGACCGGCCTTAGAAATTTGTGCATTTTTCAAAAAATCTTATAAACAAATTAAATTGTGCAAAAACTATTCGACGGATCTAGCCTATCTTTCGCACACACTTCGAACACGATAAGGTCTTTAAGTTCAGATACATTTAAATGAATTTTATTGATTAATAAAAGAGTAATTAACAATAATCAAAAACAGTGGTTTTGCTTGGTTATTATGCAATAACTTTTTTGTTTATTAACCGATTTTAATTTAATATATCTCATTTTATGTATTTTTTTTTTCCCAACAACTTGTCTGTGGACGTCAAATCTCTAAATAGAAAAGTTTATAAGTTATGAGCAAAATAATGATATTGACGTTTTAATTGTTTATTTAAGAATATTTCCACTAAAAAATTCATGAATCCCTAGATGAGAGTCTTTTTGTAATATCTCATACTACTTATTTCAACTGTCAAACCCGTCTATACACTTGTGATGAGTAAAAACCTAACTTGATTGGCCTATACAGCATTGTAACGATAAGACTACCAAAGAGAATTGAAATACCATTATAAAATAATATTTCAATTAACTATGGGATCTTATCGTCTATGCTTCGCCTAGCTCAGTCTCTCAAGTGTGAATCAAGTGTGAATCCGTCTTGTCTTAAACTATGAATTAAACAATGAAGATTTAGGTGGTAGCAGGTAAAACAATGATTTAAAAACAATATAATCATATTTATTTAACATATAAAACAAATCAAAAACAACCCTGCATAAAGCTTTACAGTATACAAATTTAAATGATTCTTATGGCATCGATGGGCTGCTTACTTCTAAATATACGTGGCCTCCTGATTATATGGTTAGGTCCTCCAGAGCATGTGGGTAGGCCCTACTGACACCTGCAGTTATTCTTCTGTTGCAAATTATTATTATTTCAGAAATTATCCAATGAAATATCCCGTTAACCCAATAAATTCTACAATAAAATCTTCAATAAACCCAAGAGAATTCTGCAGACGATAAAATGAACCTTATAATAATTTTCGTCTTTTATAAATTTTAATTACAGACAAAAAACAATATCCCACCACGATCAGAAAAGATTGACAGTCACAGAAAGTAAGGAGAGACTGCAATTAAGTTAAGCACAGATGCCATAGGACGTATGCCTATGATGGAATTAGCTCTTCTGTCAACATAGAATAGAATACTTAGTACCGGACAGAAAGAGAGAAGACGAATATTTATTCTACCGGAAAGAAAGAGAAAGAGGGCACCAACTACTTTTTTGAAGAACAAATGAATGTAAAGGAAATAATAAATTAATTAAGGTATTAAAATAAAAGAATTATTTAAATATAAATTAATAAAGTGACGTTTATAACGCTACAGTATTTTACAGAAAACTTATTTGAAAAAATGGTCGATTGTACCAATATTGAGGCAGTTTAGAATAATGACAATAATTACAATATGTCACGAGATAATGTCCGTAGATTCTACAAACTTCGAACCAAGCTACATTGTGTTAACAATTTGGAGAATCATAATCAGAACAAGCTGTGGAGAGTGAGAGCCGTCTTCAAGTCAGTACTGGATAGACACAAGGACCTAGAAGCCGAGAACAATGTTTGCGTGGATGAACAAATGGTTCCTTTCAAATGCTACTCAAATATAAAAAATACATGCCGCATCCATGAGGCTTTAAATTATTTCTTCTTTGTGGTGCAAGTGGTCTAACATACAATTTCATTATCTACCAAGGGAAGGCAACGAAAATAAATCAGCAGTAGTATTAGATCTTTCCGAAAATTTAACGCCACTAATTATTTCTTACAATTTCATGAACTTCCTGAATCAAATACCTATTTATATGACGAGTACTGTCAAACTAAACTGATTTGTAAAACCTCCTGTCACCAACGAAAAAGAGTTTCGAAAGAAGCAGAGATTTTCTGAGATTTATTGTTTTGATTAACTGGCTGAATAATAAGCCAGTAGGCTTCAAACTTTGTAGGAATAGGAGACCAAGGCAAAGTAAAACATTGGGATAAAACTACAAACGAACGAATTGAAGTGAACCTAACTCAAATAGTGAATACTTCCCCAACAAAAATTAGCTCCCAAAAAATGAACACTGATAATCATATTTCATGCGTTGTATATCTCACTTATACAGGGTGTTTCAAAAAGTTATGTCATAAATTACATCACGCATTTCGGGGACAAAAATAAATTGATTGAATCCAACTTACCTGTCTACATAAGTGTACACAAAAAAAGTTACAGCCCTTTGAAGTTACAATATAAAAATGGACACGTTACTTTCTTGTTCTGAAAGCATTTTTCATACAAAAGAAACAACAAAATCTAAAAGCGCACAGAAAAATTTTAAGGGGGGTGTGCAGCCCTAATCCCCCCCAAACTTTTGCTTACGTTTAAATCAAATGAATTTTGTGACATCATTAATTTTAACACATTATTTTTAAACCTTTTTGCCTCATCACTTTTTCGAAAAACTAGTTTTTCCTAATTGGCTATAAAATTACAATTTGTTTCTACGTATACAATAATTACAAACAGTTCCATCAATAATAGTCCATAATTTGAAGCTATCATTTATGTGAATAAGATTAATATTAAAAATTTTGATATTACAATAGCCTACACATTTCAGGAAATGGCAAATATGCGTTTAACTTTGGGTAAGTTGGATCAGATTAAATTAACTTCTTCTTCAAGATTAAATTATGATTTCAATAAACTATCGCGAATATCATAGGTGAATGTCAAGGAAATAGTGTAGCAGTCGCAAGGCGGTATGCAGTAAAATACCCCAATCGAAATACACGTGATAGACGATTATTTCTGACCATTGGTCGTCGTTTATGGGAAATAGATACATTCCAACAGCAATTTGCTGGCAATAGTGGTCGTCTAATAATGGATGCAACTGATGGGTTGGAGGCGTAAGGGTTTGGAGGCGTTTGAAGGATCAGCTGCTTAAATCCTATCACTTAACAACGGTTCAAGAGTTATTGGTTGAAGATTATCCTAAAAGGATTGGATTTTGCGATTTGTTGTTAATGGAAAACACTCCAAATGTTAATTTTATTAGAAATATTTTGTTTAAAGACGAGGCTCCCTTCAGTAGAAATGGAATAACAAACCATCATAACGAGCACATTTGGGCCGACGAAAATTCTCACGCCAAAAAAACAACTCATCATCAAAGGACTTTCAAAAATGTTTGGGCAGAAATTGTGGATAACAATCTAATATTGTCAGTATTTCTTTCCAACAATTTAAATAGTGATAATTATTTGCAGTTCTTGGCAAATGATTTACAAGAGTATTTGGAAGAATTGAATACAATAAGGCAAAATATGTGGTTTCTACAAGATGGTGCTCTACCGCATTACCGTAATGAAGTTCAGGAATACCTTTGCAGGCAGTATCCTGATCGGTAGATTGGAACTCACCAATTTGTTGGCCACCCGGAAGTCCAGGTCTTAACCCCATGGACTTTTGCTTTTGGGGGTTTATGAAAGAGAAAGTGTATTCTGTAACAATAGAGGACGAACAACAATTGAGGGTTAGAATAATTAATGCTGCAGATCAATTTCGTCAGAAAAATATGATTTTTCAGCGCATTCAGTTTTCCTTATTAAAACGATACCGAATGTGTATTGAAGTAAATGGGAGTTATTTTTAACTTTTATTGTAATATCATATTTATAGAGATTATAGACATTTTTTGTACTTGTTAATTCATTAAGCCATTTATTTAGTTGCACGTAATTTTTTAAAGGTTAATGAAAAGGGCCCTAACTCAATAAAAACTGTTTTTTGAAAAAAGTGATGAGAAACATGTTCTGAAACATGCTTTCAGAACAAGAAAGTAACGTGTTCATTTTTATTACAAAATGTCAAGTAGTTTAGGAGATAAGGCAAAAAAAACAATTTTTATTTTGGAACTTCAAAGGGCTGTAACTTTTTTGTGTACTCTTTTGTACTAAGGTAAATTCGATTCAATCAATTTATTTTTGTCCCCGGAATGCGTGATTTAATTTATGACATACCTTTTTGAAACATCATGTATATTGTCATCAAGAGATTAAAAGAGATTAAATGTCGCATCGGAAAGGCCAAAAGTGCATTCTTGGCTATGAGCTCTGTGTTCAAAAGCCATGACCTCATCCTGATAACAAAAATAAGGATCCTTAAATGTTACGTATACTCAGTGCTTCTGTATGGAGTAGAAACGTGGACATTGAAGGCGGAAACTCTATCAAAACTTCAGGCGTTTGAATTATGGTTATACAGAAGAATCCTTAAGATACCATGGACAGACAAAGTCACCAATGAAGAAGTACTGCGGAGGATGAACACAACCGCGGATTTGGTCAACATTGTGAAGAGCCGTAAGCTGGAGTACTTGGGACATATTATGAGAAATCAAGGCAGATACGAGCTACTCCAATGCATTTTGCAGGGTAAAATCCCCAGGACGAAGAAGAATATCCTGGCTTGCTAACCTGAGAGCATGGTATAGAAAGACCTCAACACAGCTATTTCGTATAGCAACCAACAAAATTATCATAGCCAGAATGATCGCCAACGTTCGGAACGGACAGGTACCCTAAGAAGAAGATGTATATTGTTGGTCAGAGTAAAGAAAAGATTGCCACTTACTTGGTCGCCCAACGAAAAAACGACTCATTTCACTTCAAAATGAAGGTAGGGAAGGTGCTCTTTAAGCAGAAGTTTTCAGGTAGAAAGTGAGGAGGTCTTCAAAAGATGAGGTTCCTGCTCGACTAAGTCTAACTAGGACTGAAGTAAGGACTTTTGAGGCTGTGCAATTGTTTTGTAAATTTCTATGAAAAATGAATACTTACATTTTACTGTACTTACTCACATTTTACTTTAATTACATTTTGTTTAAATTTTTACTCTAGTTTCATTTTTTAATAAATACCATAATGCATTTCATTGACTACTAATGTCCACAATTCCAGACATTATTTTTTTCATAATACTTATACTAATGGGCAAATTTTGAAGGATTTTACCGATATATTACCCAAAAAATAATTTTTATCTATTGAAATAAAAAATTGTGAGTCGAAAGAGTTAACTTAAACAAGATACACAGATCAGGGTTTAATAGAAAACAATTACCCAATTTTTTTTAACGCAAATATGACCCTTCAACATCGAAGTTTTGTTTTTCATGGTCTATCGTTATCCGTAATTCATTTTGAAGGACTAAAATATGAAGGATTTATAACAAACGACCAACAAAATCCAATTAAGAAACAATAGGTGTATATACTATACGGCCATGTTGAAAATTAATGGATTCAATTATAATTTTAGGTGAATGAAAATGCGCTTGGAGATTTTTAGTTTCGATAAAATGAACTGTACCATCGGATAAATGTAACGTGCAAAGAAATGCAAATTTTGCGTTTTGAAAGTACACACTGTTTAAAACGAAAAAACGGTAAATGTTTTAGCATTTAAAATCATTTTAATGCTGGTGGAATTATTATTATTTACTAACTATAGCAAACCTCTGCCCTTGCGCACTGGAATGAATGAGCCTAATACTCAGAAATTATTATGAAACAATCATATGCAGTATCCTAGGCTATCAATCAAATATATTATTCTTCCTTATCATTACGGTGATTAGGCATTTCTTGCCTCTTAGACCAATCAAGTATAGACGGATTTGTCACTTGAAATGTGTAATGTGACAATTTTTAAATAAAAATTTTATTTAAAAAATTCCTTTGTAAAAGGTATAGTAATAATAACTCTATCGGGCTACATCACAGAACGTTTTTGGGAATTAACATTCCATCATCAGTGCTATCCTAAAAAGTATTTCAGATGCTTCAAGGCGCTTCATGGTTGCCTCGGATAAAATCCAAGATTCTACTCCGTACAAAACAACGGAGAAAAAATAACATTTCGGCAAGCCAACCTTTTTTTGGGAGTTATAGGCCGTGACTAGTGAAAGTATTTTTTATTTTGGTGAATGCCTTGCCTTCTCCATTTTTACTTTTATCTCCGTCGAGTGTTTCCACCGATCATTTAAATTTCTGCCCAGATAGCATTAATTGGTGACCCGTTCTTGGTCACCAATTGGTTGTTGGTTGACTAACAGTTATCCAGGTGTTTTTCTTTTTACTGATGGCCATATACTTCGTGTTTTTAATAATAAAATCTACCAAATCTTCCTCTTTTCTCTGCTATTCTTAGTGACTGCAGTTCTTCTAGACTATCTGCGAAGATGACAGAATCCTCTGCGTAACGCATGTTGTTTAGTCGTTTAACAGTATTCCTTCGTCTAGATCTGCTAGGGCCAGGTTCATTATAATATTATGTTCTGCATATACGTTATAGAGTATTGGAGAAATTACGTATCCCTTACCGACTCCTCTCTTTATTTCTATTGCTTCTGTCAATTGATCTCCCACTCTGATTGTTGCAAATAGTTGATGGAACAATAAACAATTTTTTTTATTTATGATGTTTAAAATACCATTTTTTATCCTTTGAATTTTATTTTACAGGTATGTACTACGCTTTTATAACTGGTGAGTTTTTAAATCCATTTTTAATTTACACAAGCTTGTTTGCAGTTTTTTTTTAACAGAAATTAACAGTAGGCAATACACAAAGGCAAAAAAATACTGAAGCGAAGCTTCTATAATGGCGTTGTATTACTTTTTTTCTCTACAGTAAAATACTGAGGCGAGCGTCACAAAAGTAGCGCATCAAGATGGCGTCGTCACGGCTAGTGATCATATATTTTTTCTAAGCATGTTTAAATTAAAAAATGCATGATAAATAACTAACAAAATATAGACATATAATAAATGTAAATTAAAGTAAAAAATTAAAAGAATATCTATCACTAAAAGATTCGTTTCGTAAAGATTGTCAAAATTTAATAAAAGTCATAAAAGTCATAGTCGATCAAATAGCCAAGCGGGGTAGGCGGCCGATTCTCATTCGCTTCACTGTCGAATGATTCAGTTGATGTGAGTTCGTGCCCCAGCTCGGTGTACAGAAAAATAAAAAGTCTGTGTACAGTGTCTGATCGGCCTATGGTGGAGCAGTACGGCAAGAGGTAAGGGCTTGCGGCTCGGTGATCCTCCTCCGTAGATCCCTACCGGAAGGGCGTGCCGCCTAAATACCGGTGTATATATACATAAATGTTCGATTAATCATACCATCTTTCATCACTCTTTCCGTATTATCGAGCCCTATGCCACATAGAAGTTATAAACTGTTCTTCTAATTATCTCAGCGTCTTTTTCATTTACTGCTTTAGATGTAGAAAAGTCACTCCGCTTTTTACGAGGTTGAATTCTATCTGTAACAATTTTCCACACTGTTGTATATGGCATCCTTGTTAATCGAGATGTTGCCTGGATGAGAATTTTACCGTCTTCTGGATTTGGATTATCTTTTACTGTTTGATAAACATTCCTAATAATTTCTTTGGCATCATCAGATAAATGTAAACGTGTTTTACACTTAGCACTACCTTCACCGTTTCATAACATTTTACTTGAATAGCCGTGACCTAACCACCGATTTAATGCAAGAAAATAACTGCCTGAATGTGCAAATGTCAAACTTAAATATTTTTGCCCCCTTTCATAATGTTTCATACTGTTTTCTAAATAAATAAATGGTACTTAATTATACCTAAATACCTATTAGCACGAGAATTATAATGTATAAAATTTGTAAAGTATACTTTATCTTTGACTAATATACCTGCTAATGATTTTTTTATATTTCTTTTATTTAAAGATAGTGATTTGAGTAAAAATTTATGCGACTTCCTACATCAGTCGATAAATGGGAACATATAGCAAGTGGATTTAACAAAAAAGCTAATTTTTCGACTTAAAAAACCACTAAATGGCGGTTCACTGTATATCAATTACCAGGATTTTTTTCCATCTATTATTAGCGATCGTAGAGTCCGACTATAGCTTTGTACACGTCAGTGTCGGATCTTTAGAAAAAAATGCGATCCATCAATATTCAAAGAGACAACCTTTTGGAAAATGATACTAGAGGGAAGTCTACAAATACCAGCACCATGCCCATTAACAAGAGACACAGAAACGAAGCTTTCGGATTATACGAAAATTTACTAAGGCCGTTTGGCGGTGACGCATCTGGACAAAAATAAGCGAATCTTCAACTATCGTTGGACTAGAGCTAGGAGATACGTTGAATGTGCCTGTATGGACGATTAACGCATGTACTATTCTATACAACTTTATAAGATACAAGGATGACTCAAACAGTAATAATAACGTATCTGAAGAAATTAGTTACGAAAACCTAACCCATGACGTAAGAACACGAGGTGATAATACTGCCAATTTAGTTCGAACAGAATTCGTGAACTATTTCATATTCGAAGCTGGATCAGTTCCATAAAGGAACTGCAGGATAAAGCTGTTTAGAGTGTAATTAAACAACAAAACAGACACTTACCGAACTCTTGTCTTTGTCTTTGTACCATAGCCTCAAAATCCTCCATTAAAATAACGCATATTTCGCGCCAACCTGCAATACTTGCAGTACTGTCTTTGTATTTATCCAGCGTCTTGTCCCAAAGGACTGGCCTATCTTCTACCAAACTAATTAACATTTCCTTGTCTATTAACTTTTCCCACTCCTTGGTTGGCATGGTTGATGATCTGTGATTATAATAATTATTACACACAATGCACGCGCGCGTTCTCTATGAATTTACAAAAGAAAATACGAGTCAAAACATGTCGCATCATTTCCTTTCCTACACCCCGCACACATTTTCCGCCACGGACACAGTATCTATCTGTTAAAATTCTACGTATCCGTATATGTTTAACTGTTCCTTCGTCCAGTATTCGATGATAAAACGGAATGTCATTTTTTAACGGAACGATATTTTTTACTGTATACGGAATACTGTGCCATATGCGAAGTCGCTCATACAACTACATACGACATCGACGAAAAAAAAAAAGATACATGTTAAACGGAACAGTACGACGGAGACATGTGTGAACGGGCCGTAAGATATTCTAATAGACCAATTCCAGGTTATACAACAATCCAAAGGATTTTAAAAAAGTTTGAAAATGCTGGGATAGTTATTCTTAATTGTACATGTACAAACAATATTGCTGAGGTATCAAAAAATTTAGATCGAACGAAATAGAACGAAATCAATTTATTAATAGCAGTAGTTGAAAATCGTACAATAAGTTCTGGAAACATTGCAAACCAGAGTTTGAGATTCATAATTCCACAGCCTTAAAAATTGTGTCCACATATATTTTTCGTCACCGCTAGTTACTATAAAATATGTTTCGTTAAAAGATGTTTGTAATAAGAATCTCTATGGCTATTGATACCGCTCAAATAAAAATAAAACAGTTTTGTCATTCGCGTTCATATAATTTGGAAAGCAGAGGAAGCCTTTATATAAAATTCTCTTTGAATTGGAAAATATACGAAGAGTATTGTTGATTCGGTTGTAACGCAGATTTTAAATTATAAAATAGGTGTACTTTTTCAATTGTAAGTTGAGATGTTTAAACTGATCACTGTATAATTAAAATTAAAAAGATGCGTGAAACAATTTAATAATAATTTATCAAATTATTATAAAAAGAAGATACCATTGATGATGATTAACCCCATCACCAAGATCTTTGCGTCCACTGCTGGAAATAGGCCTCCCTCATTTTTGTCCATTGTGCTCTATCTTGAGAACTTTTCATCCAATTTCTTGACATTTTCTTGAGAACGTCAGTCCAACGAGTAAGGGGTCTTCCTATACTTTGTTTGTCTAACCTCAAACTCCACTCAAGCAATCTCTTCGTCCACCTTTCATCACTGATCCGGGCGACGTGTCCGGCCCAGTTCCATTTCTGTGTGGCAATTCGGCATTAACAGAACAGCTAACAACACTAATTAACAAAATCATCAAACATAATAAAATACCTGAAGAGTGGAAGAAAAGCGAGCTTATCCTACTATACAAAAAAGGAGATAAAAAACAACCTGAAAACTACAGAGGTATCAACTTATTAAACACCACTTTGAAGCTTACAACCAAAATATTGCAAGGCCAAATAAATCAGAGAATTACCTTAGCGGATGAACAGCAGGGTTTTCGCACAGGAAGATCATGCACAGATGCAGTATTCATCATAAAACAGATTACCGAGAAAGCACTAGAGTATAACAGACCAGCATTCATATGTCTAATAGACCTGAAGAAAGCGTTCGATAAAGTAAAGCTTAAAGATGTAATTCACCTTCTTTACGATAGAGAAATTCCACTAGATGTTATAAAAACAATAGAGAACATATACCAGAACAACAATATGGAAGTCAGAATAGATGACCAGCTTACAGATCCAATAGATATGGGCAATGGAATAAGACAAGGAGACTCGCTTAGTCCAACGCTATTCAATCTAATCATGGATGAAATCATCAATACTATTAATAAAGAAAGAGGATACAAAATGGGGAACAAAGAAATCAGAATACTCTGCTATGCAGATGATGCGGCCCTAATTGCATCCAGTGAAGACGATCTACAAAGACTAACCCATAGATTCAACACAAGGGCAAAGGACTTTAATATGGTGATCTCTACACAGAAAACTAAAACAATTGTAATCAGTAAAGCACCAATTAGATGTAAACTGGAAATCGACGGTATCAGCATTGAGCAAGTAATGGAGACAAATTACCTAGGAATTACACTGTCTAGCTACGGAGATCTGGAGAAGGAAGTGAAAAATCAAGTACAAAAGCTAATAAAATAGCAGGTTGTCTTAATAACACGATATGGCGCAATCCCCACATTAATACCGACGTGAAATCAAGAATCTACAAAGCAACAATAAGACCAATAATGACATACATTTCAGAGACAAGACCGGATACCTCCAAAACTCAGCAACTACTAGAAACAGTGGAGAGGCGTTTACTGAGGAGAATTACAGGAAACACACTGAGGGATCGAATGAGGAGTGAAGAGATCAGAAGAAAATGCAATATACCAGAAATAAATGAGTGGACACTGAACAGAAAAAAGGAATGGAACGAACACATAAACAGAATGGAAGAGACCCGATTAGTCAGAATAGCGAGGGAGAAATCACCAAGAGGTAGAAGAAGTATCGGGCGACCACGCAAAAGATGGAGTGATAACCTCCAATAGAAGCATTAATCGACATTGAACAAGCATTTTGCTTATAAAAAAGAAGAAGAGTATTTAGGATTAAACTTGAGAAGTCGCTGGTTTAAATTATATTGAATAAATAATTATAACGAAAAAATGTGATATTGTTGATACATAAAATTGGTGAAAATAGCAATGATAAATTGTAAAAGTAGAAATAAATTAGAAATAAACTGGTTTACTCATTATCAATGTTTTATACAAGAATAGACTTACCCTTTGGTTCTATTGATGAATTCGTACCAAGCTGTAGAGTTGGTCACTGGACATGAGGAGTTGGTCGTGATACCGACGCTAGCGTCGCCGTCCCGAGGCTTAGCACGAGAACCGTCCGGAACTAGATGCGTGTCGATCGATCGTTGTCTGACGGAAGAAGTGACATTGCCAATGCGTTGATATGGTCAGAGCTAAGAATGAAACCCTCTAAGCGGTGGTCCCAGAGGGTGTACCAATAAATCATTCCATTGTATTGCGACCCTTCCGATAATTTTAACTAATTGTGACGGTAACACGAAACTTTTGTGTGTATATTTTTAAACCATACAAAAGAGAAGCCAAATTCTCCGTATTCACAACATCATAAATGAGATATCCAGTTTAAGTTTTATGAGACAATAGGAAACAATATATTTTAAAAAGGTCTTTTAAAATACAGCACCAAATTAGGTCATATTACAGTACCGTAACAGAAAAAATATTAACTGTAAAAATATGAAAAGAATGCGCGCATACTTTCTCAAACAAAGAGGAAGAAGAAGAATTCGGGAAATTCCATCGGTGACTTCTGTTCTTCGTCTTCATTTCTAACTCTGTCACGAAGCGATATACTCGGCGTTGACCTTTTCATTTTCCTCTGAGCTATTTGCAGCGTTTTAGAACTTGTAGCTGTCAATGTAAAAGTTTCGGCACCACAGGCAACACACATTGGTCAAATGTTTTACGTTTTAAAGAAATTGGTATATCGCTTTTAAATATGTCTTTGAGTTTTCCATAGGCTGCCCATGCTAGGTTTATTCTTCTTCGTAGTTCGTATGTTTGGTTGTCTCTTGTGATCTTTATTTCGTGTCAAAGATATATATGTATTTTTCCACCAGCTCTACTTCGTTGTCTCCAATATTGATATTTCCGCTAGGTACTAGGTTTCTCGTGAATTTTGTTTTGGATTTTTTTGGTTTGGATTTTTGGAATGTTTATTTTAAGACCCACACTGGCACACACTAACTGAATGAAGTTCATGTAGTTGTACATATCTCTTTGAGGTTGTTCGAGAACAAAACTATGTCGTCTGCGAATTTCAAATTTGTTAATCTTCTACCGTCAATGTTCAGACCTTTCTCTTCCCAGTTAAGTTTTTACAAGCATATTCTAGTGCTGCATTAAACAGTTTAGGCGATAAGGTATCACTCTGTCGAACTCCTCTGCCGATTGGGATATGATCCGTGTTTTCATGTAGTTTCACCGACATACTTAGTTGCATTCTTGTATGTATTGTAAATTAACCTTGTATATCGGTAGTCAATGCTGCATGCTTTTAGTGCTTCCAGGATTTTGTCAAATTCTACTGTGTCAAAGGCTTTATGGAAATCTACAAAAGCCAGAACGAGTGATCGATTGTATTCCATAGTGTTTTCTATTATCGTTTTAATGCTCTGTAAGTGATTATTTGTTCCAAATGAGGTACGGAATCCCGCCTGCTCTATTGGCTGGTAGAAATCAAGTTTTTTCTCAAGACAATCTGTTACTATTCTTGTAAGGAGTTTGTAAAGGTGACTAAGAAGACTTATAGTTTTCTAATTCATGGGTAATTCAATAGAATTAACTCAGCATTGTGCCACTTGTCGGGTATATTACTGTCCAAAAGGCACAAGTGCCTCCGATTTTGATTGCATCAATAACTACACAATCTTCGCCTGGAGATTTGTTATTCTTAACTTTTCTTAGGGCTAGTTTTATTTCGTCCATTGTGATTTCCGGTAGAAGAAACTTTTACCAACGAGGTTGCGACTGCGAACAGCCACAGGTGAAAATACCAATATCCATGGAGAATTTCAGATACAATTACAAATTGCGGTGGCAAAGTTTATCCATACTGTCATAGTTGCTGTCATCGAAGAGGATGTTGTATTAAAATTGTAAAAAAAAAACGTAATGAATTGGCAGTATCGATTCCATCAGTAACTACCCAATCTTCGCCTGGAGATTTCTTATTCTTAACTTTTCTTAGGACTAGTTTTATTTCGTCCATTGTGATTTCCGCTAGAAGAAACTTTTACCAACGAGGTTGCGACTGCGAACAGCCACAGGTTAAAATACCAATATCCATGGATAATTCCAGATACAATTACAAATTGCGGTGGAAAATTTTGTCCATACTGTCATAGTTGCTGACATCGAAGAGGATGTTGTATTAAAATTGTAAAAAAAAACGTAATGAACTGGCAGTATCGATTCCAATTGAATTTGTAACGAAATTGGTAACGAGTAGGTATTTCTTCGTCCACATGATGATATAATTGTGCAAGCCGCGATTAAAGAAGATATAATTGAGCCTGCGTAGAGTGAAACAATCATATAGCGCGGTTGGGGGAAATTGTGGAAGAATGCATGTTACGTTGGAACGTTTCAACCATGACCGAGAAATCGTAATTGCAAACGAAGTGGTTACTTCTGCTAAAGAACTTCCTGTAATACTTATTAATGTCACTGATTACCCAGTGACCATCAAGAAAGATACAAAAGTAGGAACCTGTGTACCTGCGACTTCCATATAGACGTAATTAGAAAGATTATCTAAAGACATAACGGCTTTAATATTTCGTTGTCTAACATATTCTGGACACTCTCGACGTACATGAAAATTACTGTTACAATGGGAACATTTCATCAGACATTTTACATTTTTCATCCCCTCTACATTGATTTTTTATATGACCGAAACGAAAACAATGATAGTATTGAACCACTAGAATTATATATGGTTTTACCCCAAAGGGAATTCTATACTTTTATATATACCGTTTTGGAATTTCTTTTCCTCAAACGGTAAACGTAATTGTCTCCGTATTTATGTATTTACTTGATTTCATATTTTTACTTTTTTTAATCGTCTTACACAGGTAAGCTAGCAATTATTGAAAACGCGCTAGCAAGATACAATATAGAAATCTCTGGACTAGCTGAAACTCATTGGTTAGGAGAGGGCCATTTTAGAACAGACAATGGCAATTATATTTACTTCTCTGGCGGTGAGACCCAGAACTATACAGGTGTTGCCATTCTGGTCTCACCAAGGTTACAAAAGTCAGTTGTCGAATTTAAAGCTGTGAACGATAGGATAGTACTCGTTAAACTGGATGGCAAACCACATAAATACTTAATATTATACAAGTTTACGCGCCAACCAGCTCATCAGATGACAAAGATCGAGGAGTTCTACGAAAAACTGGAGACCACAATCGCTAACATACGAAATAAAGAACTTACTATAATATGTGGTGACTTTAATGCAAATGTTGGCAATACTACACAAAATGACGACTTAAAGAATATACTGGGAAAGTTTGGCATAGGGCAGAGAAACGAAAGAGGAGACCGTTTAATCGAATTTGCTATCACAAACAACTACTCTATCATGAATACTCGATTTAAACACCATGTACGTCGACTTTATACTTGGAAAATACTCCTGGAGATAGATTTAGAAATCAAATAGATTACGTCCTCACCAATATTCGCTGGAGATCGTCCATTCAAACAGTCAGATCATATCCAGGGGAGATATGCGGATCCGATCATACTCTCTTCGTAGCTAAAGTAATGCTTAAACTTAAAGCACCCAACAAACAAAGAGAGTTAAAGAGGATAGAACTAAGAAAGAAAGACGACCTTCTAAAGAAAGTACAGAAAAGTATGCCCTCTATTCGTAACGGAACATCACAAGAAATATGAGAGACTATTAATTAAATAAAACACTGGATAACAGATGAAACTCTTAAAATAATTGAGAATAGAAGAAATCTTTGTAAAAGTGGTGTACATAGTGAAAGGGAAAAAGCTAGTTTAAGAAACCTCAATAAAGAAATAAAACGAAGATGTAAGGCCGACAAAAAACAGTACTATCAAAGTATATGCAAAGAAATTGAGAGATATAGTCAGAATAATCAGCCGAGAGATCTATTTAGAAAAATACGCTACCTGACAAGAGACTTCAGAGCCAGAACTTGGGCCATGGAAGATAACACTGGAACCCTGAGAACAAACAGAGAAGACATAGCAGAGACATGGAGATCGTATTGCAGGGACCTATATAAAGATGATCAACGCCAAGAGCTTGTTAGCCAAATCTCTGACGAGGTGGAAGAAGAACCTGATATACTCGAAAATGAAGTAAGACAGGCTATCAACAAGCTCAAATATAACAAAGCACCAGGTCCAGATATGATAACAGCAGAAATGCTTAAAGCCACAGAAGAAACCGGCGTAAAGTTACTTCATCTACTCTGTAACCAAATATGGCATTCCAAACAATGGTCTGAAGACTGGACAAAATCTACAATAACGACCATACATAAAAAAGGCAGCTTCCATAAATGCGACAATTATAGAACTATCTCTCTTATATCCCATGCCGGCAAGATAATGCTACATATAATCAATGAGAGACTGAAAACATTCCCCCAAAGAGAAATTCCACAAGAGCAAACTGGATTTACCAAAGGTAGAGGCACTCGAGAACACGTGCTAAGTATAAGTTATATAATTGAGAAATCTAGGGAATTCAACATCCCACTATACATCTTTTTATAGATTACCGTAAATCGTTCGACAGGGTCAAGTGGAGACACTTATGGCGAATACTAAAAGAAGTAGGCGTACCACAACATCTAATTACGCTTATAACTGAACTATATGAACACACTACTGGGTCAGTTAAAGTACTTGACACACTTTCGAACGAGTTTCATCCAGAACGGGGTGTAAGACAAGGATGTATACTATCTCCACAATTATTCAGCATATATGGGGAGTATATTATGCGAAGAGCACTTGAGGGATGGGAAAAGGGCATCTCAATAAATGGTCATAAACTAAACAACCTACGTTTCGCAGATGACACAGCCCTTCTTGCAAATAGTCAAGCAGAGCTGATGGAACTTATACGACTGATCGAAAACGAAAATCAAATATTTGGTCTGCAATTAAACATATCAAAGACAAAGATCATGATAGTGGATAGATTACACAACAATCATCCACACATAACCACAATTGACCGGTTCGAGGTTGTAAGCTCATACTTATATCTGGGATCATTAATCACAAACACAGGGTCATTACAAGAAGAGATTAAACGTAGATGTGATCTAGCAAAAGTTGCCACAGCAAAATGACCAAAATATGGAAGGACTGTCAAATTTCAAGAGCGATAAAGATGAGGTTGATCAACTGCTTAATATTCCCAATACTGACCTACGGATGTGAATCTTGGACTCTGAGACAATCGGAGAGAAAAAAGATAGACGCCACTGAAATGTTCTGTTGGAGACGAATGTTACGAATTCCTTGGACCGACCGTAGAACAAATAATTCAATTTTAAGAGAGCTAAAAGTTAGCCAACGACTCTCTAGTAAAGTCCATCTCCAACAATTAAAATATTTTGGGCATGTTATGAGAGCAAACACAGAAAATATGGAAAGACTCATAATAGAGAGAGAGAGAGAGAGAGAGAGAGAGAGAGAGAATCGTCTTACCTCCAAAACCTTAATATTTACTGAGGATAAATCCGAAAAATAATTTACTCAACATTAGAAATACTCGCATCAACATTGTTTACTACATCCCTACAAATTACTTTATTAACAGGCATAAAGAGTTCATATCCATCATTTTTACCTCCATATTTGAAACAAATTTATTAACACAGTCCCATTTCTTAAAAATAACGCTAAGGTTTTTATCTTTTTTATATCATTATGATTAGTGGTCTCTGAATTACCTTTATTTTTAACAAATGTTTTATTTAAACTTATATTGTTCTGAATTATATATATTACTTAACATCTCACTAGGAGACCAACCCTCTTTTTTTTCTAATTTCTATTTTCTAGTTTTTTTCTAATTATTATTTTTTTTAACCTATTCTCTATCCTTCCATTGTTGGATATAGGTCTCCTCCAGTTCTCTCCATCTTTCATTATCTTGAGCTGTTCTCTACCATATGGGACCTCCTTGTTTCCTGATGTCATCTTTCCACCTCATCTGTGGTCTGCCTCTTTGGATCTCTTTGCATTGTATGGACGCCACTTTCCGATGGCATTGTTCCATCGTCCGTCTTGGAGACGTTCATTGTGTCCAGCCCATTTCCATTTCAGATGTTTTGCTGCTTGTTCTATCGCGTCTACTGCCTTTGTTCTGGTTCTGATCCACTGGTTACGTTTTCTATCTCTAAGTGATACACCCAACATTTGTCTCTCCATCGCTCTTTGTGCCTTCTTTATCCTATCCAAATTGGCCTGTGTAAATGTCCATGTCTGTGCTCCGTAGGTGAGCACCGGTATTATGCAGGAGTTATATACCTTGCTTCGTAAGTATAGAGGGATTTTTTGATCTTTTAGAACGTAAGAAAGATTGCCGAACGCTGTCCATCCCATTCTTACTCGTCTCGATATTTCGGCTGTTTGATTTTCTCTGTTAGCTCTGATTGCTTGTCCTAGATAGATATACTCATTTACCTGTTCTATTTTTTCTGTTTTTATTTTTACTGCCTCTGAGTCTTCCGTGTTTGTCATTACTTTTGTTTTGCTGAAGTTAATTTTTAGGCCTTTTTGCAGTGATTTTTCATGAAATTCATTTAGCATTAATTCCAGTTCTTGTCGTTCCGAGGAGATCAGGAGTATATCATCCGCATATCTAAGGTGATTTAGGTATTTTCCGTTAATACATATTCCTCTGTTTTCCCAATCTGTTGATTTTATTATGTCTTCGAGGGTCAAGGTAAACAGTTTAGGTGAAATTATATCGCCTTGTCGGACTCCTCGTTTAACTTTTATATTATCCGTTAATAATTTGTCGTCCAGAATTACGGTCATGGTCGCGTTTTGGTAAATATCATGTATCAATTCTACCCCCCCCCCCCACCCCCTCTTATGATAGAAATTTCTAATTATATTGTATACATAATCAATATTAATTCAGTTGAAGTTGAAGTTTTTGATTCAGTTTAAATTTCAGTTCAAGTTTAAATTTTGTATTTTCCCACCTGCGTTTTTGAATTAATTTTTTCACCGATGCGTAATTCACTTGTACACGGAACTGTCAAAACATAACCTTTCTCCACAAAATCTAATCACCGAATCTCTTAAAAACTCACACAACTGACACTAGCCATATCAAACAAGTGGTGGAGCGCGCTAGCTCTTTTACTTTACTTGTAAGACCCCACGTTTTTAGGAGCTGGCAACCCTAATTTGGGACCATGTTTTTGCAGACAAGCTTATATCATCATATTAAAAAAATAGCTTTAATCAGATATAAAAATGATTTGCACATACGCCACGATCAGGATATTTTATTTAAAAACTAAATGAACGAAATTGTTGTTCAAAAATTAATTTCCACTAATTGAATTAAAAATATTTGCGGCCACTTTATGACTGGTAATCTAATATCAATGTATTCTTAAGTGTATATAAAAATGTCAGTTTAATTAACTACGCCATGAACGTAATGATCTTGCAGTGGGATCTCGTGCTATCAGTTCAATACAGTCAGTTTAGTTGGAAGTGGTAGAGAGGAAGACACGCAGCGTCAATATCATCCGATTTTGTAAATTCATTCACTACATAACGTACTGGAGGCTTCTTTAATTTCAGATTTTATAGCAGTTCAATTTTACTGATTTTTCTGGAAGACTAATCTTCTGTCTGTTAACCACTTAATGATATCCTGCTTCTTCCAAGAAGTATTTGGCAGACGTTCAATTTGACTAGAATGATAACTAAAGTTATCGATTACTTCAACCGAACCTTTTGGCAACAGTTCTATCATCTGCTAAAATATTCTTCAAAAGTATCACTGTTCATATCTTCATGGTAGTCTCCTTTTTTTTAAATTGAAATATTAAACAAAAACCTTCTAAAAAGTCATTATCACGTCCTTACCGGAAGGAACCTTTAATCCTGTAAATAATCCTTCCAGAGAGCCTGTCATGTATATGGAATGTTTGTGTCCTGTCACCTTTTACCTACTGTGTTACCATTATTTACCCAAGGTTCGTCTAAATAAAATATTGGTTTGTCTTTTGAGTTTTAAATAAGTTTTACAACATATTGGTTGTAAATATAACATTTTTAAATACCTTTTCTCTATTCGGTTTGCCGAATATAGGCCTCTCCTTATTCTCGCCATTCATCCCTGATGTTTGTAAGACGTTTCCACATTGGCCCTGCAATTCTTTTAATATCGTCGCTCCATCGCATTTGCGGTATTCCTCGTGGTCTTTGGCTTCATATGGTCGCCAATTCCCGATTTCTTTATTCCATCGGCCATCCGTAAGACGTTCGTTATGTCCAGCCCATTTCCATTTCAGTTTAGCTGCCTGTTCGACAGCATCTTTTACTTTTGTTCTATTACTCATCATTCTATTACGTCTTCATTGATTTTATGGTCTTTGAGTGTGATACCCAGCATCTGTCGTTCCATAGCTCTCTGAGTTTTTCTGATCTTCTCCATGTTTATTTTAGTGAATGTCCAGGTTTTAGCTCCATATGTAAGATTCTGATTTTCTTTGCTTACTTTGACATTTTGTCCCAGATATGTATATTCATCTACGTGTTATATCTCTGTTCCTTCGATGTTTATCATAGGTTTGTCATATTTGTTTGACATTAGTTTATTTTTTGCTGAAATTCATTTTCAGTCCTTTTTTTAGGGATTCTGTGTGTAGCTCCTCAATCATCATATTCAATGCATTCCACGTATCGGCTATTAGTACTACATCATCTGCGTATCTAGGATGGTTCAAGTATCTTCCGTTAATATGGATTCCCTTATTTTCCCAGTCTATTGACTTAAAGATATCTTCTAGCGCAGCTGTAAATAATTTTGGAGATATTGTGTCTCCTTGTCTTACTCTTCGGTTGATTTTTACTGGTCTTGTTTTGATTCCATTACCCAATGTCACTATCATTTCAGCTTGTTCGTAAATATTATGTATTAGTATTCTGTACCTGGAGTCGATCCGGTTGTTAACTAATGCTTCTTCTACTGCCCACATTTCTACGCTATCAAAAGCAAAATATAATATAACATATTTATTGTATAATATAACATATAACGTATTTATTGTAGATTATAATATATAGAATATAAATGATTTTTACTGTAAAAAGAGTTGAAGAGTTCTTAAAACTACAAACTTGTTTTGTTAATATTGCTTATTATAATGGAAAAACTTGGTTTTAATTGTTAAAATACGAATGTATTTGAGATTTAACCTTAAATAATAATAAAAATTTTTTATATATTAAACGATTTTTATATATTAAACCAAAATAAGAATAGAAAAGGCTAGAGCAAATTTTAACAAAATGAGAAGAGTGCTATGTACCAGGGATTTAAAACTGGAACTAAGAGTTAGGTTGGCGAGGTGCTATGTTTTTTTGACTTTATTTTATGGAATAGAATCTTGGACCTTGAATTCTACATCAATGAAAAAACTGGAATCATTCGAGTTGTGGGTTTATAGAAGAAATCTGAAAATATCGTGGACAGAACATGTCACAAACAAAGAGGTTCTGAGAAGAATGAATAAAGACATTGAAATTTTAAATACAAGTAAAACAGGAAAATTAGAATATCTCGGACATATCACACGTGGAGAGAAATACACCTTGCTCTAACTGATTATGCATGGAAAGATCCAAGGAAAGAAAACCATGGGGAAGCGTAGAATGTCATGGCTGCGCAACCTGAGAGACTGGTACGGATGTACATCAAATGAACTTTTCAGAGCAGCCGTCTCAAAAGTCCAAATAGCTATGATAATTGCCGACCTCCGCCGCGGAGATGGCACTAGAAGAAGAACATTAAACCAGTGAAAATGCAAAGATGGGCTAAATTACAAATGTTTTGTAGATATACAATATATTTTACACTTGTAATTTTACGAAAAACCGTAAATTTTCCATTAAAACAATTCAAGCATATAATGCAGATTGAAAACCTAACCTAACCAATGATTTTGGCTGTACTTTCGCAGTTCAGTGTATTCGCCAAGATCAGAAAACATAAAGTCTCTGAATCACTTATCTTCATTTGATTAGCCATTTTTTACTGATATTATTACCGGTGACAAAGTATTATCAACATAGAAGAGTTTGTCTAAATTAAAAATGTTTTCTTCTTCGTTTAACGCATGCATGTTCAATCGCCTTTTAAAAGAGGATAAAAAGCAACTAACACTTTTCCACATAAAATGGGTTGCTAATACAAATTATAAAGACATTTATACTGGGTTTCCTAATAGGGACGTCCTGTTTTGAAATATCATAGCGGCCATTTTGAAAATGGTAGAACTGTCACTTGTTAACGTTTATATTTAGTACATGTACAATAACAAATTACCATGGCAAGAACGCTTGAACAACGTTTGAAAATTATCCTAAAATTTTATGCTAATAATCGTTCTTTTGTGAATACCTATCGTGGATTACGTGAAAGTTATGGAGCAAATCATTGTCCTGATGTGCTATATATATATATATATATATATATATATATATATATAATATATATATATATATGTAGATGATGTATGTGATATATATATATATATATATATATATATATATATATATATATATATATATATATATATTGTTATGATATGTAAAATCGAGAAAAATATTGGTTTGTTTAAAATATTTCAAAGTTCAAAAAACATTAAAATAATTCAGAAAGTATAACCAACAAACATTTCGAAGAAGGAAAGTTTTTAAATTTTTGGATTACCTGTATTAAACAAAATGTAAGCTATGCATAAATTATTTCCTTTGTTATACTATGCTTGAGTGACCCGCATAATTTTAAGTGAAATCCAAAGACAATTGAACCGGGTTTTTCCAAATACATTAAGGCGTTGATTAAGGACAATAGAATAGATTTTAGAAAGAGGTTTTTGTTAGTTTTTAAGAATTGTAGAAAAATATTATTTGTAAATAAGTTTTAGGAAATTTTATAATTATAGGTAAAAATTTGTTTGTTATCGAAATGAAAAAATGGGGGAATTGTGACGAGCTTTGATTGGCAGAGATTGAAAAAGGTGGGATAGGTATGTAGGAATGAAAGTTTAGCTAGAATTTTGACGGAAAAAAGACAGTCAGTTGGTTTCCAAGGGTGCAAGGCGAACGGCCGTTGTTCTCGGGTAGTTTCCCAGAGGTAGGAAGCAGTAGCAGTGAAAGTTTGTGAGTTTTCGTGTAGTTAGTGTATCTGACAGAAGCTGATCCAGTAAAATATTGTAAGTCATATTTTTCTACTTATATTCCAAGAGTCACTGTTCAGGCCAACGAGAGATTCAGTTTATCGTAAAGAAAAGATATTCCAAGAGTCATTTTTCACTCAGGCCAACGAGAGATTCAGTTTATTGAGAGAAGAAGAAGCTAGCATAATTTGAACGATTCGTGCATTTGAAGGAGATCATTGGACACAGAGATTAACAAACTGGAGACCAAGAGAGAACAGCGAGGAGTAGGCAGACCACAGAAGAGGTGGGAAGATGATATCAAACAAGTCGCGGACAAGCAGTGGACGAATACAGGCTGAAGAAGAAGAATCCATTTATAGGCCAAAATACAATACTTAAGTTAAATGAAATATTAAAAATTCATAGGTACTAATTAAATAACACATTTTTCGAGAATTTTACCTTAACATAAAGAAACGACTCAATCACCTAGGTAGATCTCAACCATCCTTATAAGCTGCTTTAAACTGCAGTGAAATATATCGCAGTAAGCACTTTAGGAATTCTAATAGTTGCACATGAGAAATAGTGGAGAATTTAACATAAGATCGGTTCTAGCTTGTGTATTTCTGAACGTGATCGAATTTCTCACTGGATAAGATGGAACGTTAAAATTTATTTGTCGAAGAATATCAGGGCAGTCAATGAGATTATGTAGTAGCTTGTACAGGAATATTAGGGAGGCATTAATTCGTCTAGATTCTAATGATACTACGTCCAAACCTCTACACAACTCACTATTGCTGATGCCCCTCTTGGGAAATATGCTGTTAATTTTGAAAGACAAAAGTTTTAAAAATTTACGCTGCACCTGCTCTATAATTTGGATATGTACATCATAAAAAGGTGACCAAATAACAGAGGCATATTCCAGTTTCTTCTTAGTCGTTAACCTGATGCAGGTATCGTGATATCATGAAGCTGTTAGGTAATTTTTCCAATGTTCCTCCACGTTTTTCTATCTTCTGCCAATCTAGCACATTCTGACAATGGAGCGCCAATGGTAGCAACAATATGGTCCGTGTATCGTGTAGGAGATCTACCTCTACTTCTTTTGCCTTCTACTTTTCCCTGGATGGTAAGTTTTTCAAGACCATTTCTTCGAAGCACATGTCCAAAATAGCTTATTATCTGTTCTGTTATTTGTGTTCTTAGTCTTTTCTTTATGTTTAGCTGGACCAGTATGGATTCATTTGTTCTTCGGGCCACCCATGGTATTCTCAGCATTCGTCTCCAGCAGTACATCTCAAATACATCTATGTTCTTTATGTCTTTTTCAGTAAGGGTCCAGCATTCCGATGCATAAGTAAAAACTGGAAAAACTAGACTTCTTACTAGTCTCATTTTTGTATCGGTAGTAATTTCATGGCTTTTCCAGATTTTTGTTAATTTTGCCATAGCGCTTTTTGCGATTGCTGACCGCCGCTTTATTTCTTCAGTACAGCCTCCTTTGTTGGTTATTAATGAGCCCAGATACACAAATTTATCTACAACAGCGATATTGTTTATCCTAACCAGATGATTTTGATTGTTGTTAGCTCTGTCAATTATCATGATTCTCGTTTTATCCCTGTTTATTTTAAGGCCCATCGTTAAGCTTACGTCTTCTATCCGTTGTAGCAGGTGAATCAATTCAGTTTCAGAACTAGCGAGGATAGTAGTATCATCTGCATATCTCAAGTTGCAAATCTTCTTCCCGCCAATGGTGATGCCACCGTTCCAGTCCTCAGTAGCTTTCCGCATTATCCATTCACCATAGATGTTAAATAAAATTGGGCTTAGTATGCAGTCTTGTCTCACGCCCTTTGTGACCCTGAAACTGTCAGTTAGTTCCCCATTTATTCAAACTCTGGCATAATTGTTATTGTACAGGCTTTTAATTAGCAGTATCAGATGATTAGGGACTCCCATTTCAGACAAAACCTGCCACATTTTACTCCAGTTGACCAAATCGAAAGCTTTACTATAATCTATGAAGCACAAATATGTTGTGATGTTGAATTCTCTGGATTTTTCTACGATCTGCCGTACGTTTAAAATTTGTTCTCTAGTACCACGTCCTGGGACGAAACCTGCTTGTTCCTCCGCAATGTTAGGTAGTAAAAAGGGCTTTATCCTCTCGAGAATTATGTGTAAGAGTATCTTACTGCAATGCGCAATTAGAGCAATTGTGCGATAGTTGCTACATAAATCTTTCGCTCCCTTTTTATGTATGGGAATATATAGTGATTGTGTCCAGTCCTCAGGCCATTTACCTGTCTCCCACACTCTTTGACAAATTTGATGTATTATATCCACTCCAACGTCATCTAGGGCCCAAATCATTTCAATAGGTATGTTATCGGGACCGGCAGCTTTTTGACTTTTTTGCCTCATAATTGCTGCTTCAACTTCACTTTTGAGTACGTCAGGTTCCGTCGCAAAACTGGCATCTTCTTGTTGTGATGGGGCGTCTGTGCTTTCCTCCATCATCAGTCGTCCACAGTATTCTTTCCATCTGTGTAAAATATCTTTTTTAGAAGTGAGTAGAGTTCCGTTATCATCTTTGATAGCAGGGTAGTTTGGTGTAAAGGAACGTGTTATCTGCTTTATTTTTTTAAACATGTCTCTGGTCTCAGTTTTGGTTTTATGCCCTTCTATTTCCATGCAGATTTTGTTCAAGTGTGTGTTCTTGTCCTTTTTGCAGAGTCGTTTTATTTGACCGTTCAGCGCTTTATAGGCCTCTTTATCACTTTCACTGTTCAGTCCTGTGGCTTTTAAGCACTTCCTCTCCTGTATTTTAGTCCAGTTTACAGCGTACAAAAGTGTAATAAAGTAATTTAATTGCCTTAGTATTAGTGAGATTTCGACTATTTCTAATTATGAATCCATAAGATTTAAGGGCTTCTTTAACATTTAAATTAACATGTTCAACAAAGGTGAGTTTATAATCAAATGTAACTCCAAGGTCTTTAATTTTATTTAAACGTTCAAGTTCATTGCCATCGATAATATAAGGATGGTATATGTTAGACTGTTTCCTAGAATAACTGCTTTGCACTTATTGGCATTAAGATTCAAATTATTTGCATTACACCATTCATGTACACGATTCAGTTCACTGTGCAGAAAATGACAATCATTAAGGTTGCTTATCAATGAATAAATCTTTAAATAATCGGTATAACATAAACATGGTGCAGAAATTGATTCACACAGATCGTTAATAAATAACAAGAACAATAATGGACCTAGATTAGAACCTTGTGGAACCCCTGAAGAAACTAGGTACTTTTCCGATGTGTAACTATTATAAACAACAAACTGCGTTCTATTTGTCAAGTAAGAACTCATAAATCTTCAGAATTCAAAATCAAATTGACCTAAGCAATCGAAAAAATATTTCACGTGTACCAAACTTAACCTTTCAGGTAAATAAACAACAACTATATAAAAATATTTGTAACCAATCCGGCACTTAACAATAATAAGATCAATTAGTGGAAATTGTGCGTCGAGATCCGTAATGTCCAATATTTCAGATGTTATAAAATCTTTTAACGCGACCACTACACCACCACCACCCTTCACCTTGTCCACCTCATGGAATTTTCGGTCTTTTCTATATAAGACATTCGGAAAGAGTTCCATACTCGAAAAATCATTGCGTAACCACGTTTCACTTAATGCTATGATGTCGAATTCACAATCACTAACGTTAGCATTAAACAATGAAATTTTGCTGTTAAGACCGCGTACATTTTGGTAATAACATGTAATTTCAAAGTGTTGGTATTTACTTTATCTGGAACTGCTGGACACATTTAGTTCTCCCAGTTGGGACTGGGAGAACTATTACTAGTAACTATATTTACTGACTATGGTAGGTCTTCCCTTTACATACTTAATAATCAGATTTTGTTTTCCATTATCTGTTCGATGTTTCAGTTCGGTCCAGAGTTCATTTAAGTATTGTCTCTGCCGAGGTGTTTTATCATCAGAAATTGAAATTGCAGAGAAAGTATATGTGGCTAATTTATTCTTGATACGCAAAATAGACTTAGCCTGCGCGGACTTTGATTACTTTATATTATAATTAAATACTTTAATTATAATATAAAATAATTAAAATTATCAAGAATTAATGAATTCTTACTGATCAAAATACTAGCTATAAGTGCCGTATATTATCCGGTTGTAATTAATAGATTGGAATGTGAAATCATGTTTGAGAATTGTCGTTAAATTCATATGTGCCAAATTTTGAAAAACTGTTGTTTTAAGTTAATAACTATTTCATCCCTAAAAATAAAAAAAATATAATTATTTTTTAAAAATTTTATGAAAAAAGTAATTGCTTATCCTGACCAAGTGGCAAGTTCACTGTCCAGGCCAATGATTAGAGCTATAATTTTATAGAGACCACCTCAATAATATGTGCAACAATCAGCGTGCTTTTGAAAAGCGGGAAAAGTCGCGCACTTTACCGTGCGCAGACCGGCAATCGTGATCTCTGATGGTAATAAAACTAGAAACGCAGAGTGCAACCGGTGGCAGTTAATAGCTGATCATTCGTCCTGCGATAGTGGAAAAGTGTAGTTAAAATTCTGCTTCCAAATTTTTTGTTGCTGCAATCAGTCATATTTACCAATCATAAGTACATTGTACAGTGAGTGCTCTAAATTATTGAATGGTTTACTTAGTAAAATAATTTTAATAAAACGGTGTCAAGAAGTTTGTGATTTTTCGAGGAACTTGCAATTATTTTCAATATCTGAAATAATTTGTTCGAAGACCGCTCTGTGTTTACTTTATTTTATAGTGACTCTAGCTATTGAGTTCTAATATATTTGTATTGGGACGGTAAGTGGAAAATGAGCAATTTTAGCTTGACATTAACGTATCAGACAGCGACAGCAACTAAAGTTTAACTTTTCCAAATATTGTCATGCATTATTTATTATATTGTTATTTTCTACAAACATGGTGTCATATGTTAGTGTTTCCATAGAGTTTAGCAAACCCTTATTACTATAATATAAAATTGTTGTATTCATGATAAACATTTGTTTTGATGTTGATGAAACATAAAAGTTGAACGGTTGCAGCTATAAATTGTTTCTTGGCGTAAAACTTAGAAATAAATTAGCAATCAATTCCTTGCAGTCCGCTTTTTGCCCGATACCTTGGTTTTTCCGGTGGTGTTTTTGAGTTAAGGGATTATGGGGTAGTTTTTGAAGATTGGTTAATACACCAATCAACAGCAAGTAACTAGCAATAAAAATAAAATATGCCGCTAAAATGGGGTCTATAGCCTTATTCATTCATATGGCTATGCTAGCCTTAAAGTACATTTAGCATTCCTACTGTTTTTCGGAAACGGCTATAGCAATATTTTTTCTCTCTCTATAATAAATTAAAAATAAATTATAGTTTTGGTCTGATAAAATGGATATGCTAACTTTACAGATATTCTCAGACTATCCAGTGTATAAGGTATTCTAATAAATAGTTCCATCCTGTTTAAAGGATGTTTATGTCATAAGTTTTGGAATGATTGATTTTTAAAGAATGAATTTTTAGATTCCAAAATTTCTAAACTTTTTCATATTGTGTGTATGTGAGAAATAAAGAGGGAGAGAGAGGTTGTTTATAGTCGTACAGCATATTATATCAATTTTTTGAGAGTAATATAGACTATAACTAAAGAAATAACTAGTAAACTGGTGATTCCATTGTAATGGGGTTATTTAATTGTAAAACAAAGATTTTTTTAATTAATATGAAATTGACTTTATTTAAAAGGCATTCTGGCATATGACATCCACGGCTGGCTCTAACGTAGTCTAATCCAGAGGTCCAATGTTCGATTACTTTTTCCAATATTTGTGGCCATATATTGGCAATAACGCGGTGAATATTGTTCTCCAAGTAGCTAATCGTTTCAAGCTTATCCTCATAGACTAGCGACTTCACATATCCCCACAGAATAGTCTGGCAGTATTAAATCACACGATCTTGGAGCCCAATTCACGGATCCGAAACGTAAAACCATGCGGTTACCAAACGTTTCTTTTAATAAATCAATTGTGACCCGAGCTGTGTTGGCCGGTCTTGTTAAAACCACAGCTCCTGCACATTATGTTCGTTTAATTGAAGAATAAAGGAGTCAGTAATCATGGCTGTATAGCGGTCACCATTGACTGTAACGTTCTGGCCAGCATAATTTTTGAAGAAGCACGGACCAATGATTCCACCAGCCCACAAAGCACACCAAACAGACAGTTTTTCTGGTTGTAATGGTGTCTTAACATACACTTGAGGATTATCTTTACTCCAAATAAGGCAGTTTTATTTTTTGACATAGCCATTCAACCAAAAGTAAGCTTCATCGCTAAACAAAATTCGCTTATGAAAATTATTATCAATTTCAATCTCGTTTTGGGCCCATTCACAGAATCTACGCCTTGCTGGTGATCGTGTACCTTCAATTTTTGCCTGAGTTGGATTTTGTCAGCACGTAAAATGAATTTTGCCTGCTCAAAATCTTCCATAAAGTGGAGGGAAACATATCCAACTGCTGTACACGATGGTGATGCTGTGATTATGGTCTTCCTCTATGCTACGCTCTACATCAGCAACAACTTCTTCTGTTCGCACTGTACAGCGTCTCTGTGGATGTGTCTTATCATTTAAAGTAAATGTGGTGCAAAACGTTTCATGGTTAATCGAAATAATTGCTCTAATGAACGATTATGTTGACCATAAAATGGACGTAGAGCGCGATATTTCGAACAAAATGATGATTTTCAAAATAAATTTGCAGAATTTGGAAGCAGTGTTCAAGTGTCAGTCTATTCATGCTGAAACGTCAAACCAATCTAAACATAAATCACTTGACAGCTGTCAAAATTGCCACCAGTTAAAAAAGTTTTGCGTTTTTTTACTTATTAGAATTTTTGCAAAATGATTGTAAGCTATTCGAGGAATAAGGAATAATAAGCTTGCTATTATTCTCATTTGGTATGAAAGTTGCAGGATTAGAAGATTAAAATCGTCAAATAGGAAACTATAAGTCATTATTTGAAATTATTCTGAGAAAACAGGGACTTTATTTTATTTACAAAAATACCTAGGCGGATGGGGGTTTCAAGGTAGTTTGCTCTTGATAGATAAAACTAATGGTACCAACAATGGTAGTATTAAATTTTTTTTGAATTTCTCGTTTCCATAATATTGTCTCTACCTCTAAACCTTTTTTCTCTACCTCTAACATCTAAACATAAATCGATTCCAAGTGTATGCTCCAACATCTGATAGCAATGATGCTGAGGTCGAAAAATTCTACGCGGACTTAGAGCTGTTAACAAAAAACATAAAGAATCAGGAGGTAAAAATAATTATGGGCGACTTTAATGCTAAAGTCGGTTGAGGAAAAACTGGAAATATTGTAGGAAATTTTGGGTTAGTTAAAAAACCCGAAAGAGCTGATAGACTAGTCCAGTACTGCCAGGAGAAAGAATTAAGCATAACAAACACATACTGCGACCTACACTCACGAAGATTATACACGTGGACTTCTCCAAAAGATAATACCAACAATATAATCAGAAAGGAAATATATTTTATAAATATTAACATAAGGTTTCGTAATGGAGTACAAAGTGCAAAAACCTATCCAAGCGCAGATGCAGATACGGACCATAATCTATTACTAGCAAACGTCAACATTAAACTCAGAAAACCAGAGAAAAAAGTTAAAACCACCAAAATAAACATCAAAAACCTAAAAGACGACAACTGCCAACAGCAACTAAACGCAGAGATAAATAAATTAACTGAAGAGAGCGTGGAATGGGCAGATATGAAAAAAGCCATACTAAAAGCGGGAAAAGAGGTCCTAGGCGAAGAAGAGAAATCCACTAAAAAAGACTGGATGGCACCGGAAATAGTTGAGCTAATAACTGAAAAAAGACAATACAAAAATAAAGATGAAAATAAATATAAAACCATCAAGAATAAAATCAAATATGAAATCAGAAATTCTAAGGAGGAATTGATGAATAAGGAATGCTAGGAACTGGAAGAACTCAGCAACAAACATGACACCGCAAACTCACATAAAAAAATGAAAGAACTTACACGCAACACCAGACAAAGAAGAACACTCATAACAAGAGATAATAATGGAGGAATACTTACTGAAGAGAGCAAAATAAAGGAAGTATGGGAACAATATATAATCCATCTGTTCCATGACGAGAGAGAAAATGAACAAGATATAGGTGAAGAATAAAAATACCTACAAATTTTACCCTCAGAAGTAAATCATGCCCTACAGAATTCAAAACATGGAAAAGCACCGTTACTGATCAAATTCCAGTTGAACTGTTAAAAGCCTTAGACGACGGTAATATAAAGAGACATCCGAATTCTCAACCACATAGGTATATGTAGAGGGCAACATCCCGGAGGAATGGCTTAAATCGATATTTTTACCTCTACCAAAAAACAACAATCCCAAGTCATGTAATGACTATAGATTGATAAGCATAATGTGCCACCCTTTAAAGATTCTCTTGAAAATTGTTCAAAACCGAATTTATAAGAAATGTGAGGAGCAGATAGATCAAACGCAGTTTCGCTTCAGAGGAGGCATGGGTACAAGAGAGGCATTATTTGCGTTGACGTTACTCTTGCACAAATGTCGGGAATATCACAAGAGTGCATATGTATGGTTCATAGACTTTAGGAAGGCCTTTGACCGAGTGCAGCATATGAAGTTAATAGATGAATTAACAAACATCAATTTAGATAAAAAAGACATTGAGTTTATTAAGGATATATACTGGAACCAGAAAGCAGTAGTAAAGGTGAACGATATAGAAACAAATAATATACCGATTGCGAGAGGGGTCAGGCAAGGATGTGTCTTGTCTCGGGAAGGATGCGCAAGGATGACGCTTTTCAACGTGTCATATTCAACAGGTCATATTCAGAAAAGCCTTATGGGAAAGAAAAGAGGGAATAAGAATTGGTGGAGAAATCGTAAACACCATGAGATTTGCAGATGACACGGTAATTATAGCTGAGGGTATAGGTGGACAGCAAATAGAGAGAGTGACAAAATATAAATATCTGGGAGCTTACATCAACACAGCATTAGATCCAGACCAAGATATCAGGGTACGAATAGAAATGGCAAGGGCAGCATTGTTAAAATTCAAGCAATTGTTCTGTGACAAAAATCTGAATACTGCGTTGAGACTGAGGTTTGTTGAATGTTACGTCTGCCCCCGTCTGAATTGTACGGGGTAGAAACATGGACGTTAAAAGCGCAAATAGTTAAGAAGCTTGAAGCCTTTGAACTTTGGATATACCGGAGAATGTTGAGAATGCCAGGGTCACCAATAAGGAAGTGCTGAGAAGGATGGGTCGAGACAAAAAATTGTTGAGAACAATAAAAGTACGCAAGACTGCATACCTAGGACACATACTGAGGAATGATAAATATAGTCTTTTGCAGGTCATCATGCAGAGTAGAGTCGATGGCAAAAAGGGAATAGGTAGAAAGAGGAAATCATGGCTGCGAAATATTCGAGACTGGACAAACACGAAATTATTCCACGTTGCAAAAGACAGAGAAACTTTTAGAAATATGGTCGCCAACCTCTGTTAATGGGGACGGCATAGGAAAAAGAAGATCTTGTCTCTGCTACGTAATTATCCCATTATCACTCTGTTAAGTTTTCTAAAAACAGCTTAGTTTGTTTCCTCGTTGAGAAAACGTTTTAATTCGTGCCACTGTAAATAACAAACGTCTGTGAAATTCTTTTTGTTGTGTTAAAAATGAAAAGTGTTTCGGGATTCATTTCAATTTAACACGTGATTATAAGTGTAAAAATAATTATGCTTAAACTATATTTAAACGTGACGGAAATTGGAAAGTCCATTTGTCTGTCTTATACGTGATAAAAATCGTGAAAACGTAAGCGACAAAAATCATCTTCAGGAAGTCTTAAAAACCCGTCAACGAAGGCTAAAAACATATATTCGGAAGGAAAATACCTTACCACATAAAGCCATTGAATGATGGATATAAACAATAGTCCTAAGGATATCACGGATTAATTGAGTAAACAAGAATATGTCGCAAATGGATGGAAAAGGTATGAAAAATCGATATTTATAATTCAGGGGAAGGTTTAAAACTTTATTTTGCAAACACTTCCTTGTCTAGTTCTAGATCCGTAATGGGATGTGCTTGAGTTGTAACTGAGAGTGGAAGTTAAACCAAACACATTCTTTTACATCTTTAATAGAATAGAAATTATTTAAGCTCTGATCTTACCAAAAGAACTGTTTATTGGTTTATGTCCAATAAACTTCAAGCATTCATAAAAAATAAATCACAGTTTAATTCTTATATATCACAGGAAATCCAACCACGATTATTGAAAATATTGTACCGTTTTTAAATAAAACGAGCGGTTCGAATTTATATAAATATATTTATTATAAGTTTAGAGTTCGGTACTCTCTTATTAACTAACTCCACTCTACTCATAACACCGTTACATATATATACCAAAAGTATTGTTCTAGAATCATCTGGTGTAGCCCCACCTCTAATTCGTTGTTTGACGAGTCGATCCTTTCATGTGCTCGAGACATATGTGGAAAGTTCTCGATATCCTTTCGTGATGCAATCGTTATATGGGCCACGTCGAACGCATGTTCGTAACAATATGATAAAATGTCTAGAGGCAAAAACTAAAATAGATGCAGAGGTTTGACACATGGAAACAAATAACGAAGGTAGCAAAAACTCACAACAAATTATAATAAGTTCAATAGCCAAATCCTGCGTATATGTTAAAGGATATGTCTGCTATAATGGATTAGGTCTAAACACGCCCAAAAAGTGATCACTGCACTGAACGAAATATGTAGATTAACCACTACCCCCAGAACATCGCAGATATATTGCCCAATATGTGGAAACATTTTCACGTATGAAACCTTTTTTTTATAAATTGTGGCTTCAAACTGTGCAGTCAAAAATGTTGACCCATGGCGTCAATCCTATCTAATGTGTCCCGAAAATCTAAAAACTGTTAAGTCGTTAATTTTAATTTCTTTACTCTCTACTTCCTAAGTCATATGGAATATCGTATTTCATGTATACATTAGTAAGTAAGTACTAATGACAATGTGCAGCTATGATGTACTCCTGGACTTACATTGATGTTATCTATGGATAGTAGATCTCGATTGATTTTTATTTCTATAGCTTGCTTCAAATATAGTTTTTTTATAATCCCGATGTCTTTGGCGTCTATTCCTTAGTATACTTAGTAGGATATTGTGTTTAACGTTGTTGAAGGTTTTCTGAGAATCAACAAAACATACAAAACCATCTTGGCGCTGATCACAACACTTTAGAATCAATAGGTTGCTTAAAAACTTTCCATGAAGCCAAATTTTCTTTCTCAGCTATTTGCTTCACATTTTAAGTATACGCGAGCATGTATGATCGAAGACAACTTACAGAGCATCGCTTGTAAGACTTATAATTAAGTCAATTGTCACTACAATATTTGAGATATACCTTTTTCGGAATTGTTACAAAGATTCATTTAACCAGTCAGTTGGATTATTGAGAGATGCATGGGATCAAATATTTTAAACTTATACAAGCACACGCAATGACCAGGACTCTTTCGATTCTTCATTGCTCTTAGAGCTTGCTAAACGTCAGACTCTATGGGCTAAACTATTTTTCCCGGTGCCACGGATGTCTGGCTTTTCTCGGATCGTCAAAGAGCAATTGAGCATAGCTTTTCCATGTATGCATGTAAATCTAGCGGGTCCACGATCAACTTTCCATCGTTTTTTATATGTTATAGGTGATTTTTGGTGATGCCGGTGATTTCTATAACTTTCTCTGAAACCTCACCTTTCGATAATTATCTAGTTCTTTACTACATCCACAGTCTGCCAGTTATGACCCCGTTAGTAGCCTGCAGATCAGCGCCTACTTTAAAACCTAATCTGGTAGAAAGGCCGAAAATTATGCACTCTGCGGATGTAGGAAAATACATATTATATAACTACGTCTACGGCAGTAGACGTAGCTTAATACTGAGTAAAAAAATTGTAATAATCGGATCCGAACTCGATCCTATTAAAATCGATTAAACTCGATCCAAAATAAAGTAAATAGTACAAATAATTACAGGAAACAAAAAACATGATTGCTCCACAGAAGAGCAAGGCTTTATACATACATATATTCATCATTCAATTTTCGGTTCTCCACTGCTAGACATAGATCGCCCTCATAATTTTTTCCGTCGAAAGTTGGGACTTTAACATGCACAGAACCTCCACTTGCTTCAAATTTCGGCCGTATTTCCAACTTATATTTCGTCTCGTCTTCGTTTGTCTGTAGTGTAATTGAATTGTTTCCTCTCTCCGCTGTTCCCGTTTCCTCCATCTTCTCTTCCATCTCTTTCCATATCTTTTCTTCGAAGGCCAACATATCGGCAGCAACTTGGTTTTTTAACGAAGACATTCTATCATCGAGGGCAGACATCTCAGAAGTGACTTTAGAGATGTTAACAGAAACTTTGTTTCTAACTTTGGAAGCGATGTCGCTGGAAACTTTGTTCTCTAATGATGCGATGTCACCAGAAACTTTGGCAACGTCAGAAGAAACTTCCGAAATTGACGAGATTACAGCAGCATGTTTGTCTTCAAATATATAAGTTTCCGGGTCTAAATCCTCTTCCTGCAAAGCGTTCTTTAGTCGTTGGACTAAATAAGCCTTTTTTCCGGTAGAAGCTAATTCTCTGCCCTCGAGATGTCTTCTTAAATTCGTAACTGTGAGCTCATAAACCGTAGTCATTTTCACAATTTATTTATATTTCACTTCTGGGTACCACTTGAGTATTTTTATTAATCTAATTTATTGTCTTTATTTATTATCAAAGGTTCTATATTTATAACACTTACAAGTTTATTAAAGTCTTTATTACAATATTCACTAATTTATTTCACAATGTTTAATTATATTTATTTCCGGCTTACAATTTAAACTCGATATTTAAAACTAGAACTAACTGTTTTCAACAAAATTCCCTCTATAAATATAAAATACCGTTAATCGAGAATCCCTTCGAGTTCGGACGGCGACCCTCTCGAAAATGATGGAAGGCAGGCAGGTTTTTCAGTTGAGCGGCGACCTTACTGGAATAAAATAGAATTAGAAATAATATGTTTACAGTTTTATGAGTTATATTTATCGTAACATTATACCGGAATAAAATGTAAAGGCAAATAAATGTGAAACTTTAGAAATATGTTGTCTCTAAAAACTGTCTCAAAAAGTTCGTCTTCATTAAATGGCAAATTCAATGGACATAACCAGAAACGAAATTATCCAAAAATAGTCTCGTGTTTGCTTGTTAAGTATCTTAATTCTAATTCTCAAGAATATTTCACACCCGAGCTACGCATGGCCACGTAATGGAAAATGGAGTTTTGTTTTCGATGTTTGTAATTTATTCTTGAGTCTTGAGTTATCGCCTTCTTCGAAAATTTTTCAATACATATTTTAAATATATGAAAGTTCAGTGTTACATCAGTTTTACTCCTTTCTTTGGTTTTAAAGTTTTATTTTAAATTTTTATTAGATAGTGTTATGTTTTTATAAGTCTAATTTATCTAATTTATTTCTCTTATTCTAATTTACTAAAACACAATAATTTATATCAATTTAATATACCACTTATTCGATACAATTTATTTTCGACTGACTAACAGGTCTGCTTCAGGGATGCGCCCCTGCCCACGCGAGCTCGGCTTTTTCTCCCAATCTTCTTCCGGGAGAGAAGCGGATCCTATTCCCTAAATCCTACCCACCAACCCAGACCTACCCAAATCCTACCTACCTACCTACCTACCAAAAATACCTACAGGACAAAAAAGAGAAGGCCCCAGTGCCCAGCACTTCCTTGATCACGGGAGCGATCAAACAACTAACGGAAGGGGGGGGGGTGCTAAGAATCCCTGGGTAAGACCCGGCTGCCACAAAAAGACAATTTGGCTATGCTCCTACAATATTCGAACACTGACGGGCGACAATAGATTCCCAGAAATAGAAAGTGAACTAAAGGATATAAAATGGGATATCCTTGGTATATGCGAAACCAGAAGAAAAATTTATAAGTATATAATACTAAAAAATGGCACACATTTTATGCATAAAGGTGGCGAATACACTGAAGTGGGATTCTTGGTAAAACAAAGCCTCACACAGTGTATCGAAGAATTCAAGCCCATATCAGACAGAGTAGCATATCTCATCATCAGGATTAATAAAAGAACCACTCTGAAAGTGATCCAAGTGTACGCTCCGACCAAAAGCCACGACGATGAAGAAGTGCAAATATTTTATGAAGAAATAAGAACAGCTATAGAAACAAATAAAGCAAATTACGAAATACTATTGGGAGATTTTAATGCTAAATTGGGCAAAAAAGAGGAAGATTATGAACATTTAATTGGTAACTATGGCTACGGGAAAAGAAACGATAGAGGAGAAATGCTTATCAATTTCATGAATGAACATAACATTTACTCAAGAACTCCTTTTTCAATAAAAAACCAAGCAGAAAATGGACATGGATGAGTCCCGATAAAAAGACAAAGAATGAAATAGATTATATCTTAACGAAGAATAGAAACCTAGTAGAAGACGTATCAGTATTAAATCAGTTTGACCTAGGAAGCGATCATAGACTAATAAGAACAAAACTAATAATTAACAAAAAACTAGAAAGAAAAAGAATACATGAAAAAAGATACAAATTGACATATGAAGAAATCAAAAATAGTGAATTTAATAAAAAGATAGTGCATGCATTAAATCAAGTTAGCATGCAGCAGATAAACTCCAATGATATTGATGATTTGAATAACCTTATTACCGAAACAGTAAATAAAAGCCTTCTGCAACTGAAAAAACCAAAAACAACATACGAAAACGAAAAATTAATAACAACAACTATTGAAAAAAATAAGAGTATGAAATGCCTCAGACCGACACTAGGACGACGTCAGATGATATCATTAATGGGAAAAGACGAAAATGAAATCACAAGTAGAGAAAACATACTGACACGAATAGAAGAATTTTACACAGAACTTTACAGATCGCACCAACAAGATGATGAGATGAGATCAGCACAGAAATTAATAAAAAATGTTGGATCAGAAATAATGCCAAAAGTAACAATTTCAGAGGTAACTACAGCATTGGAAAACATGAAGAGAAATAAAGCTGCAGGAGAAGATAGTATTACCACAGATATGATATTAGAAGGAGGTAAGGAACTCATTGCAATTGTAACTAAACTTGTGGACAGTTGTTTACATCAGGGCAAAGTCCCTAAGAGCTGGAACAACTCTAAAGTAATCTTATTTTACAAGAAAGGTGATAGTCGAAAATTGGAAAACTACAGACCCATCAGCCTACTGTCACACCTGTTTAAAATACTCACCAAAGTCATAACTACTCGACTAACAAGGAAATTAGACGAATACCAACCATATGCACAGGCAGGTTTTAGAAAAGGCTACTTAACTTCCGATCACCTGTTAACCACAAAAATATTAATAGAAAAATGTAACGAATACAAGTTTCCAGTTTTCCTAGCATTTGTAGACTACGAAAAAGCTTTCGATACCATAGAACACACGGCCGCAATAAACGCAATGCAAAATTGTAGAATAGACAGCAGATATATTAACTTAATAAAAGAAACTATGAACCAAGCTACAGCTACATACTACTTAAATGAATATGAACACACGAACCCTGTACCATTAAACGGGGGAGTCAAACAAACTTTATCACCCAAACTGTTCACCTTAGTCTTGGAGGACGTTTTTAAAAACCTAAATTGGAAATATAAGGGAATAAACATCAATGGCCGCTACCTCAGTAATCTACGATTTGCAGATGACATAATCCTGATAGCTACTGACCTACAAGAAATGCAAACCATGCTTTTAGAACTACATACCGAATCTTCTAAAATAGGACTGAAAATGAATTTAAACAAAACAAAAGTCATGCACTCCGAAGACACCGTGACAATAATAAACGATAAAGTTATAGAAAAAGTTGAAGAATATATATACTTAGGACAAACAATAATCCTAAATAGGGAAATTCAAACGGAAGAAATAAAAAGAAGAAGAAAGTTAGCTTGGGCAGCATTCGGTAAACTGAACTATACTCAGAAATCAACAAATTCAATTACATCTTAGATCTAAAGTTTTTGATGCATGCATTATTCCGATATTAACTTATGCGGCACAAACATTTACAATCACAAAAAAGAATATGAATATACTTAGAGTCACTCAACACGCGATGGAAAGAGCAATGCTAGGTATATCACTTAAGGACAAGAAAACAAACACATGGATAAGACAGAAAACCAAAGTCACCGATGTGGTGCAAAAATCATTAAAGTTGAATTGGGAATACGCTGGACATGTAGCTAGGAGCGATCTAAACAAATGGCACAGATCAATTTTAATCTCAAGACCATACCAACACAGAAGACCCAGAGGCAGGCCTCCTATGAGATGGACAGATGATCTGAAAAGGACTGCCGGGAAAAATTGTCTACAAGTAGCGTACAATAAAAAACAATGGAAAGGAAGACTTGAAGAGGCTTATGTTCAGACGTGGACGTGAATGGCTAGACGAAGAAGAAAAAGAATTGTTTGCATAAAATTTCTATTTAAATATAAACTGCCGTTATTCGAGAGCCCCTTCGAAATTCGGAAGCCGACCTTTTCGACTAATATGGAAGGAAAATCCCACAACACACCGGTCTCGAATAGCTGAGCGGCGAATGATCTCAAATGAAGGGGAGCTCAGTCAGTCTGGTTGTTGTTTTTATTCGATCCCCTTCTGGAGAGTTCGAATCGGTGGTATATGACCTAGAAAATACTTGAATGAATAAGAATATTAGTAATAAATATGTTTACGGTTTTGAGTCAGAATTTATCGTAACAATAGGATTAGCCAAGTTGCACTATGTTTCATATATCAGCTTCCTTAACAGTTTCACTGTCCACAGACCACAACTGGTCTGTGGGCTAAAAGCACTACCAGTTCACAGATCATAATATGTGGTCTGTTCGTGTCGATAAAATTTTCAGGTTGTTTATAAAAGTGGACGTGGGGAGAATGGCGTTTATTAGACCTGGACTTGACATAACATATTCCATATACTGTAAATAGTGTTGGGATAAAGTAAAAAAATGTGTAATTTTGTCGTAATTGCGATAAAATGTAATATCGAAACTAAACACCTATATTTTATTGCGTTTTTATTAAAAAATAAGTATCTAAAAAAAAGTTATATGTTCAGTGTACTTTTTGGAAACATTGTAGATAATACGGTTTGGTACAGATGTTGCATATTTGTGAAACTCTTTTGGATTTATTAGGGGCAGCTGCTGATATTTCTCCTTTTTGACGAAATTCATTATAGCATCCGTCACACCTACGTGTAGTAATTCTTACATCTTTTCTATCCAGCGATTTAAGAAAATGCTGTATTTGTGACGTCGACGGCGTAGGTATAGCAGGTGTCTGGACTGGACTGCAATATTGTAAATTTATTTTGCTGGTTCAATTTATTGAACAAATAAACTGTATTTATGATACCCACTCCAAACAGAGCATCGACAGCAACTTTTTTATACCAGGTCAAGGTCTTGAGAATTCGTGAACAGTAGCTAGCCAATTAGACAAAAATAGCATAAGGACGTCCCTCTTGTACTTCCATTTTAGGATCGTCACATTATTTTTTTGTGCAGCAATTTGCTCTCCTCGCTTCAGTTTCTTGTTTTTGATCAATAAAGGTAAATTTTTACGATTTTTCCCAATGTCCCACAAAAATCAGTTTTGCGTCGAAGCGACTATTCAGCTAATGGAACACTGGTGTACCAATTATCTGCAACAATCATTTTCCCTTTGTCTAAAAGTTCTTCACAAAGCGCGAGAATTACGCTTCCAGGTTTATCAAGATTGGAGATTTGAGGATTTTGGTCAGAATAAACTTTATATTTTGAAACATATCCATCATCAGTTGTGGCTTTGTAAATCTTCTAGAATTATTTGCAATAAGTTGTTCAGCGTATAGGTTGATTTGTTCTATCATCAACTCAAAGAAATCACTAAAAGATGAAATATTGCAAACACATCTGCATTTTATGGAATGTTTTCAGTGTGTATACAATAAAATAATCTCTAACAGTTTTTTTGAAATTTTATATGACGGAACCACACATTTTTAGACCACACTAAATTTTCACCTAAATTTACCATAAAAAATACAATAGAACTAGTTACTAAAATACAACATTTTCAATTACCTAACAACTCCAGATTAATTTCATTTGACGTAAAAAATCTTTTTCCTAGTATCCCTCCTACAGAAACTTTTATTCTAGTAAAAAAACTTTTAGACCAAAATAGTACAAATCCAATAATTACATCTGAAATTTTACATCTTCTTGAAGTTTGCATAAACCAGGACTACGTTGAATTTAATAATAAAATTTATACAAATAACAGTACAGGACTTATAATGGGCAATCCTCTAAGCCCATTGCTATCAGATATTTTTATGGATCATCTAGAGACAAAGATTTCAAAACATCCCGTATTCAAACAGTTTTTATATTGGTGGAGATACGTAGACGACGTACTGGTATGTTTCACAGGAACTAACAGGCAACTCGACCAATTTTTATCATATATTAATTCACTTCATAGTCATATTGAATTTACAATAGAAACAGAACAAAATCAATCCATAAATTTTTTAGATTTAAAGATTAGCAGACTTCAAAACAAACATGACTTCTCCATATTTCATAAACCTACCCATACTGACAACACTATACACAATTCGTCATCCCATCCAACACAACATAAACTGGCAGCTTATCATAGTATGTTACATAGATTAACAGAAATTCCGATGTCAAAATACAACTTTGAGACAGAATTAAATATAATTAAGCAGATAGCAGTAAACAACGGATACAACGAACAAACAATTAATAAAATGTTAAATCGAAAACTACACAAGGAAGCCCTGAAATTAGTATTTCCACCACCAGAGAAAAAACCCAGAACCTTCTGCTCGATTACATATACAGGCAAAATAACAACAAAAATTGCCAAACACATAAAAAAGAAAGGAATAACACCAGCTTTCCGAACAAATAACAACCTAGGCAAATATATTAAAAATAACAAGAGCCAAAATAAAAAACACTTAAATAGTGGTGTGTACAAACTCCAATGTGGCGACTGCCCAAAAACTTACATCGGTCAAACTGGTAGAAACTTTGATAAACGAATAGCAGAATATAAAAGGGCTTTCAAGAATAGAAAAACAGATTCGACATACGCACTTCACCTTCTAGATCATAATTATTCTTTTAATGACAAATTTAAAATTCTTCACATTCGAAATAAAGGCCTTAAGCTATCTTTGTTAGAATCTATGGAAATCAACAAATTAAAAAACACAGATATAATTCTGAATGACCAACTTGAGACAAACAGTTCTCCCCTCCTCAACCTATTTCATTAGAGACTATAAATTTGTAAACCCAAGCCAAAATAGATCACTTGAGAAAGGCAATCAGCCGAAACAGCTGTAGTGATAATATTTAAAATAAATTTTGTGGAAGTTTGAAAACAAAGTTTTCAGTGTTTTATTGTTACATAAAATGAATTTCCATCAAGTAACGGTCGAATCCATCAATTACTTATGAATATTGTTTATAATAAACTTCTCACACAATTATTAAGATTCATCTCAAGACATGACTCATAGACACTTTAAGTAGTCGTCTAAAAGGATATGTTTTATGATCAGATTCTGTTTTATGCTTCTGGTATATATCGAACATCATATGTTGCACAGTTCATAGAACTCAGCTGCCGATAGCACAATCGAAATATATATTCTAAGAAACAGAGAGGGACAAGAAACTGTTTTGATTTCAGTTAACATGTCTGGATCACGTAATAATGACTAATACGAGTGCAATTAAGATGAAAATTACAGAATCAGATTTTACTAAATATCGATTGTAGGATGAATTGTAAATTTTATTTAAATTGGATTTCTTTATGAATTGTAATTTTTTTTCTCTGTTTTACCCATTTCTATTTCATTCCGCAAAGACCAATTTTGTTTGTGTTGACAAACATTTTTGATACTCTGAGAAAATCATACGAAGAAAATAACATCAAACTGTATATTTTACTCGTTACCCGGCTACGAGAATTAACATAAAAACTGAAAGTTTTCAAAAGTTTCGTATGACTGTAATCATTATTAAGCAAGTTAGTAAAAATTATAGAAAAAGGTCGTTTTCTGCTGAAATTTATTGGTGGAGGAATTCTAACTCAAGAAGTTTCATTTTAAAGGTTATAGCATCTAGATATTTCTAACCCTAGACCGTTTTTGAATATAATACATAGTTTTCTCACGATATCACAACAATAACAAAATTTTAAGTCTTTTTAAATTTGGTTATTAATCTTTACGTGACTGAAAAAACACCTTATAATAGGGAGTTTTTGTAACTACCTAACGTAACGTATCTCCCTATACGTATAGAATGAACATATCGAAGAAGATGGACGTTAAATTGAAGGTCGTGGCATATTATCATACACTTTGCGTTTCCAGCCGATAGCGTTTAGTTTCCGAAAAATATCATTTAAATGGTTTTAAATATGAACAACGCACACTGTCCGAAGGTGTCGTTACAGACACTCAACGTTTCCGTTCAGTATATTCTATTCGAAAACAATATTTTACTGTAGCCCTGGAAAATACAGTTACTTTGTAGTAATAGGTTCCATCGTTCAGGTGACAGACAGGTAATAGGTTCCGGTAACCTATTACTTTTGTCAACTATTAGCCAAGCTGCAAGCAGCTCCATTCCGCTTGGATTGCTATAGTTTCTTGTAGTAATCATAATATATTTTTTAATATTTTAATAAACAAATACTTTCTACTATTTATAATTTAGTTTTGTTTCAACCGTGAGTGATAAACATTCTGCATACATTTGATGGTTGTTTAAAATAAACATTAAACATATATTATACTACTATACTATAAATTATAAATCATATAAACATAGTCTCCTTCTTAATAAAGCTCATAGCTCATCATAAATTCGGTGACAATGACCGATTAAGCAATTCTGTTACCGATTGAGCTAATGATTCCCATCGTTCGATGTTGTCACGTCAACATATCGAATGCCGATTTCGAATACCAACGTTATAATTACACTGTGACAAAAGTAATAGGCAGTTTGCTGTAACCTATTATTGGGAAAACAAATACTTATTAGTAATAGTGTTATTTATCCGAATATGTTATATAACGCCCATCTTTATTTTACTGATGCCCACGGCTACGTACGGGTCGTAACCGGTTGGTACGGATAATGTGAATTAGGGTTCCGTCGTTTTCTCCTCGTTTTTTATTTACGATTTGTTTGATTTTGATATAAGTACGTAGATAATTTAAAAAAATACTTTTCGAGGCTATTTTGTCATTTATGCATGTATTTTCATTGCTTTGTGACAATTATTCACGAAAGTGATAAACAATTACGACTTTTGCACGGAAGTGATACCTCTTCTTTTTTAAAAATACTCTTTGTTTTGATATGTATGGCTTCATTAAATGTTTTATTTTGTTTGATAATTAAAGGTGTAATTTAATTTAAAATATATTTAAACTAAATCCTATTCATTCGAAAATATCCATAATATTTTCCATCGTCCTCAATTAAATCTTTGTATAAAGTCCAGTATTCACCTTCCTTTTTTCCTTTCTCTTAGCATTGGATGTATTACAAACCTTCTTTTTACTACAGTTTTTCTTTCTTCATCGTTAAGTAGAAGAGCAATTGCACAAAATTTTTGTCGCGAAAAGCAAGAACATATTTTCACTGCACCAAACTGAAACGTTCTATGTATGAAAATGTGAACGCGCAGTCCGATTGCTCGACCCGAAACGCTATGTGCCGTAAACTATATGTGCAGGATAATATTACGCGACCTTGAGAGTTAAAGTTCTGCACGTAACGTAACGAAGGTGTTGCCCTCATCGAATTAGTAAACTAATAAGTTGTTAGTGCCAGTCTTGTCCTTGTCACGTAACATGTAGAGTATTAATTACCACTTTTCCACCATATTTCAGGATCTCAGCAGTTATTCCATCTTTTCCAGGCCATTTGTTGCTTTTCATTTCTTTCAATGCCTTCTTTATTTCTGATTTGCTTATTTCTGCCTGTAGCTCTGAGTTGACATTTTTTAGTTTAGCCTTAAGTTGGTTTTAATTTCTTCTCTTGGTTCCTTTTTTGTTTTATATAATTCTGAGTAGAAATGGAGGATTATATTTATGATGTCATCTTTAATGTTTGTTTCTACCCCGGTTACATCTTTTATCTTGTTTATTTCAAACTTACCTAATTTCGGTCTTAAGCATTTTATATTTTTGTTTTTCTGTATTACTTTTTCTATTTTTATTTCTTGTTCTGTTCTCTTATTTTCTTTTATCATTCTGCTTATTGTTTTATTGATTTCTACATATTCTATAAATTTCCTTTTGCCTTCTTCGTTCAGATTCCTTCTTTTATCCATAAGCTTCTTTGTTTCTGTTGATATCTAGTTGTTCTTTTTTAGATCCCTTTTTGCTATTTCTTTTCCTGATGTAATCATCGTTACTGTAAGTATGTTGTCTATTTCGTCTATATCTTTATCATTACTGTCGAATTGTTGGGTAATTTGTTCTTTTAATAGGTCTTTGTATATCTATTTATATTGCCTTAGTTTGTTTCTATCTACTAGATCCCAGTTTCTAATTATTTTCTTTTCATTTCATAATTACCGTCAATACTAATTTTTGCTCTGACCATCCTGTGATCGCTACCAGTTGTGAATCTGTTAAGAACTGTTACATCTTTAATGATATATCGTTCCGTGGACAGTATGTAGTCTACCTCATTTTTTGTGGATCCATTAGCGCTGATCCATGTCCATTTTCGTTGGGGGTTCTTTTTGTAAATGGAGTTCATTGCGTATAGATGCTTTTCTTCTAGGTAGTTCATCAGAGTAGCACCTCTATCATTTCTCTGACCATACCCGAAATCTCCTATTTTAGTTTCTTCTTTGTTTAGTTTTCTACCCAGTTTGGCATTGAAATCTTCAATTACTAGTGTAAGACGATTTTTATGTTCTTCTATAGCCTTTGATATATATTCATAAAATAGTTCGATATCTTCGTCATCGTAAGCTGTCAAGGGGGCATATACCTGTATAATTTTAATTGATGTTCTTTTTATTTTAAGTATGACATAGAAAGGTGACACGATCTGATATACCTTTGATAATTTGGACATGCTTACTTATAGCTTTATTTATTAGAAATCCTATTCCAAATTTAATATTTTTCTCATTTCCTTTATAATACAGTAGATTACAGGATTTTGGCTGTACTTGGTTTTCTTCTTTTCGTCGAGTTTCTGATAGGCCTATGATATCCAATTTTTTGTTTGTTAATTCTTCTTCCAGTTCATGTACTTTTTCGTCCGTGACGGATTTTTTTGATTTATGTTGTGCTCCTCTTAGTGGGTTTTTGTTTTTATCTATCAAAAGCGAATTATTGCCTCCTCCAGATACCGTGAGGCAGACCTTTGAGGTGTGGGATTCAGAAATTTTCTTACCCACCTGAGGACCGTATTTCCTTTTGTTGTATTATTCGCCATGAATGATAAAAGCGGGAGGGGGGGTAATGGCAATTAAAACAACCACACTTGCCAGGCGGGATGGTGAGTTAGTTAGAAAAGAAAAAATAATCACAAACAACTGGAAGGAATCCGTATCCATTATCCTACACAAGAAAGGGGATAAAGCAGATATAAAAATACCGTCCTATAACACTCCTCAATGTAATGAATAAACTAACAAAAATTTTAACCAATAGATTGACGTCAAAATTCGACGGATACCAGTCGAAAGAACAAGCAGCTTTTAGAAAGGGATTCAGCACAAGTGACCATTTACTAAGTATAAAAATATTTAAAGAACGAGCAAATGAATACCACATTCCTCTATATATAGCGTTCATAGATTTCGAAAAGGCTTTCGACAGTGTCGAAAATTGGGCAGTGAAAAGTTCTTTGATTAACAGCAGAATTTACCACAGATATACAGAACTAATAGCCAATATATATATATATATATATATATAATAATAATAATATACGTTTATTCAAATCCATAAGTATTACATTAATTTACAATTTCAATTTCAGTTTACTTACAGTAACATAAACGTAAAAAAAGTCTTTAAAGCATTAACATGCTTGTTGACTTAAGCTGTCTAATATTAACAAGTTTAATGTTTTTTTTTTTACAAATTATTATTTCATTTTTACAGTTTCTAATCTAATCTAATTTGTTTCGTTTTTTTTTATCTAGTATAATTTAAATTTATTAAATTGTTACACAACTCCCTTTTTTCTTTTACTCAAGCAATAACTAATTTTTTATACAAATAAAAATTTTTGATATTTTTAAAATTTATGGGCAATTGATTGTATATTCTTGGAGCAAAATATTTAATTGACCGTTGCGTGATTGTTTTTGAAGTATGAAGACATTCAACATTCAATTTTCTTCTTGTTTCATAATTTGACACTTTTACTTTAAGAGGTATTTTATCTTTATGAATATTTTTAAGTAGCTCTAGGCAGTACAATTGCCGAACATCAAGAACCTGAGTTTCATGAAAAAGTTGGTCTGAGGGATATGTTTTTCGTTTTCCATATATTAGTTTAAGAAACCATTTCTGAGTATTTTGAAGGGTCACCAGATGGCAATCAGCTACGCCACCCCATCCTAAAATCCCATATACAAGATGAGATTGTACTAAAGACAGGTAAAGCATTTTAAGCTGTTCAACATCTAAAAACTCTTTTAAATAGCGGAATTTTGGTAACAGTCCTCTTATTTTTCTTATAATATTTTTTATTTGTAAGTCCCATTTAAGGTGCCTGTCAATTAAAACTCCTAAATATTTTATGTATTCTGCTTTAAATATTTGTTGTTTTTTATTTATTTTTAATGAGTTAAAAGTTGGCAGAGAATTTTTATATATTGTAAAAGGTATATATTTAGTTTTTTTGTAATTTATTGTGAGTTTATTTATTTGCAACCATGCTTTTATAACTTTGAAGTCTTGTTCAACTATAGTCTTAAGATCTTCCCAATTTTCGGCCTTATAAAAATTTTAGGGAATATATATACAGATTGAACGAAATAAATTCGGAACATAGGAATATAATGTATTTCGGCTCAATTCTGCTGTAGCTGGTTGGCCAACAAAAGATTGTCAAATAATTATATTATAAAAAATCCCATACTTCAGTGGGCTGCTGGATTCTGAACTCATAAAAATTGAAAGCTACACATAAATCTACGATTATGCTGTCAAACCAGTTATAGTCCAGGAAATGTAGCATTTCACCTCGCAATTTTTTCGTGCGGCGCGGATTGACTTGAAATTTAACAGAAGGTAGGTAATAGCCTAAGGATCAAAATCTATATCGAACCAAAGTGCGCCAAAGCCTAGGGAGTGGTTACCACCCCATCTCCGGGGTGAAAATTTTTTTTACGTTTTAACTACAGGTTTCGATTAGAAAAGTGATTCTAAACAAAAAATGTGCTATACATTTTTCTTATAAAATGATATTTTTCAAGTTATTCGCGATTGAAAGTAACAACTTTTAGACGAAAAAATCCACGTTTTTAATCGATTTTTCGCGAATAACTCGAAAATGGTGCATTTTATCAAAAAAATTGTAGAGAACAAATTTGTAGCTTTTAAAAAGACAAATACAATTACAAATACAATATCAATGTTCAGCGGTTTTCTTCAAATGCCAAATTTGAAAGATTTAAAGTCAAATATCGGGAAAATGATGCATTTTTGAAAGAAAACTCACAAAACCTTTTTTAAAGAGCATAAATAGACCTATCATAAAAAAATAAGGTCAATACCTCATTTTTTACGAAAAAATCGAGGAAAACAACACCCTAACCACCCCCATAATTAAAATCGATCTTCACCCTTCTGCAATTCCCTTTGTAGATGTATTATTAATACTTCCAAGAAGTTTGACCCATTTAAAATGCTTAGTTTTAGAAAAAGTACAGCTTAAAGCGAGAAACGATTTACAATTTCATATTTTTTACCCTTCTTTTTTTAAATATGCCAGAAAATACTGAATATATGAAAAAAATAAAAATTACCAAATTGTAGCTTTTTTAATGACTAAAATTATCCTTTATTTAGATTTGTTGTACAATGAATATTTGGCGAGATATAGCCGTTTAAAGCATCGATTTACGATCAAGCACCATCTTTTTCGAGCCCTTTAAACTCACCACATTTAAAAACCAAGGGTTCCAAAAAGATTTATTTCACAGATCCTTGTAGCTATTAAAAACCTCTACAAATCGTTTTTGAAGAAACATCTATCGTTAAAAATTAAAGGAAATACGTTAAAAACCAGTTAATTTTTTCCGGACAATTCCATTAGTATAGTACAGTACATTTCGGAGCATAATAATCTACAAAACCGGTATATTAGCTAGTGGGGCGTTATACATTCGAAATTTTAAGCGTTCTTATTTTGAAATCCCATACAACAGAATAAAACATCTGCTCATATGTCTATGGCTTGGCAATGAAAATATCAGAGCAAAAGATTGGGGATGGTTTTCCAAAGATGGTTTGTTATTACCCGTACGCATGAACAAACAACCTGCACCCGATAAATTTTTGAAAATTATTTTTTGCCAATGCAAAAAAGGATGCGGCGTTTCATAGGCGGGGTGCAGAAAAGTTGGTTTATACTGTAACTCTACTTGTTCTGGGTGCTCAGGTGAAGGGTGCAATAACAGTCCACCAATAATTGAGGAAGATGATGATGACATAGATCACGATGAAGATGTAATTGATGACGAATAAAATTAATATTATAATTGTTTTACCTATAAATGTAAATATTTTCAACTATTTATGTAAATGTATAAGAATATATGGTGCCTTTTTATGTTGATAATTTTTTTTGTATTTAATTCTACTTTTTTCAATTTATATCTTATAAATTAGTTTATAAAAACTTCAATGTTGTAAAGGGTGATTTTCAAAAGTTGAAAAGTTGCAAAATTTTGGCAAAAAATTGTTTTCACCTATAACACTCATAACAATTGATTTTTAAGGGTTGAAAATGTATGAATTTGTATTTTAAAGTATAAAAAACTCACTATTTAACTAATCCAAACCAAATTTCACTCATCTTAGGATTTGTAATATTATTTTACAATTTTTGAAAATTAGGGGTAGTTTTCACCCCTAAGAACAATGAGAGTTCATCGGCATGACATAAACTATAAAGCAGCGGGTGAATTGAGCTTAAATCCAAATTTTTATTCAAATGATACAAGGCGAAATCATTTTTTTTAGAATTAGTAATTTTTTACATTAATCTCTAACAAGGGTTGCTTTTTAAGGGTTGAAATATGATGAAACTCTATTCAAAAGTATAAAATAATCATTATTTAATTAATTCAAACCAAATTTTACCCATATTCAGGTTTAATATGGTATTTTATAATTTTTGACAATTAGGGGTAGTTTTCACCCCTAAGAACAATCAGGGTTCGTCGACATGACATAAACTATAAAGCAGCGGGTGAATTGAGCTTAAATCCAAATTTTTATTCAAATGATACAAGACGAAATCATTTTTTTAGAATTAGTAATTTTTTACATTAATCTCTAACAAGGGTTGCTTTTTAAGGGTTGAAATATGATGAAACTCTATTCAAAAGTATAAAATAATCATTATTTAATTAATTCAAACCAAATCTTACCCATATTCAGGTTTAATATGTTATTTTATAATTTTTGACAATTAGGGGTAGTTTTCACCCCTAAAACCCTTCAGCGCACTTCGGTTCGATATAGATTTTGATCCTTGGGCTATTACCTACCTTCTGCTAAAATTTCAAATGGATACATGCAGGACGAAAAAATTGCGAGGTTTTAACTTTTTTCGAGCTTCAATTCCTGAACTATTTTCGCCTCCTTAGACAAACCCGTCTTACGCAAACAACTTTGTTGCCAGACAGATAGTTGAACGATATTTTATACAATGTCTATACCCAGGTATGGATTTATTTTTGTCCAAGTTTTATATTGGTCCACTATTTTAAATGCAGTTCAAACAGACATGTATTAAATTGTATGTTCCGTTTTAATTTGGTTCAATCTGTATATATATATATATATATATATATATATATATATATATATATATATATATATATATATATATCATCGAGCAAAAAGATAAAAGAGGGAATGTAAAGGTAGTGGGGACAAAAATATTGTTAGACAGGAAGTGCTATCTTGAGAGGCCACTTTAAACAAGGAAAGACAGTCTCTTTCCTTGTTTAAGAAGTCAAATTTAGTTTGGTTATGTTATTGTTTGTCCCAACTGTCACATGAAATTTTATTTATATTGAAGTTTTTTTACCAATTATGTCACTTTTTAGACTATTATCGTTAATATTTAATTAAAACTTTCTTATCTGAAAAATATTTTACAGGTATTGTTAACAAGTGTTGGAAAATTTAAATTTAGCGCCTTTGCATTTCCGGATATGTCCGCCATCAGAGGCCACTTTTTTGGTCTCCTTTTCATAACGATTAGATTCCCTCTTTTATCTTTTTGCTCGATGATATATATATATATATATATATATATATATATATATATATATATATAAGGAAGCCAAAACAACAATTAAAGTATATGAAGTAAGAAAAGTAAGAAAATCAATACAAATAAATAGAGGCGTGAGACAGGGTGACACAATTTCACCGAAACTTTTCAATCAGGTTCTGGAAGATATTTTTAAAAGATTAGAATGGAAAGAAAAAGGTATAAAAATTTGTGGACAATCATCTAAGGCACGCTGATGGCATCGTATTGATAACCAATAAAAAAAAAGAATTGTTTGAAATGAAGCAAGAACTGGACGTAGAAGCTGGAAAGATAGGTCTTAATATGAATTATAACAAGACCAAAATCATAACAAAAACAGATGAAGACATCAAAATGAGGATCGGACAAGATGAAATAGAACAAGTTCAGGATTATATATATATATATATATATATATATATATATATATATATATATATATATATATATATATATATATATATATATCTGGGTCAAACTATAAAACTTAACAAAGAAAACTAAACAGCAGAGATAAAATGACGAGTTAGACTGGCATAGGCGGCATTTGGCAAACTAAGTTACATTCTTAAAAACAAAAGATATACACAGCATCTTAAGACCAAAGTATACAATCAATGCGTACTCCCTGTTCTCACTTATGGTTCCCAAACGTGGACATTTACAAAAGCAAACATGGACTAAATCATAAAAGAACTTTGATAAAATCATAAAAACATAAAAATTTGATAACATCATAAAAACCGAAAGAGCAATGGAAAGACAAATGTTGCACATAAGACTAATGGATAAAAAGAGAAACGAGTGGATAAGAGAGAAAACGAAAGTGAGAGATGTTAGACAAGAAGTTGCAAAATTGAAATGGAGATTTTCCAGAAGGCAATAAGAAGACCGATGGAACAAAATTCTTATAAGTTGGAGACCGTGGGAATATAAAAGAAGCAGAGGAAGGCAGATGAGATGGCCCCCGTACTCAAGAAGTACGGGGGACTAGGTGGATGACTGTAGCGACAAATAGAGAAGACTGAAAAAGGATTGGTGAAGCCTATGTCCAAAGATGGACCGAAGAAGGCTAATTAGATAGATATATAGATTTAAATTTTGGAGATGGACGCAATAATAAATGTAGGTGCCTTTATTGATGATGAAAAATACGAGCAGACTCCACATCTTGCACGATTATACGGCCGCTTTAATTTAGATACCATGTCTGGTATGCAATGTAAAAATCTTTTTCGCTTTTGGAATAAATTTCACTGTTCTGGATGATCGTAAGGGTTCTGGCCTACGACTTCCTTTAACAAAAACAAATCATCTTCATTGTTGTACTGCTTTCCATTATTTATAAAAATCAAAACAAATATACTTAACCACAAATGTGAAAAACCACTTGCCACGTTTGTTGATGAAATGTGGATGTTGTGATGTTGATATTTTGGTAATCGGGTAAGATCTCCTTGTGCATTCGGTTACTTTCGGCTCGATAGGGATGCGTATGAACGTAACGTATCAGCCCGTTACGTTAGGTAATACGTATCTATGATGCAATAGTTACTTGGGTACCTACAAAATTAACACAATGTAAAGTATTAATTTATGATGAATTTAGATATCATGCCTAATGGAATATAAGACATAATTCTAAGAGAATATAATCGAAAAGGCAAAAAAGAAACTGAAAATTACAATACTAAACTATTCAAAAGTACAAAGCTTCTAAACGGTCATCACTAGACTTCGGCAAATATGCATATTGCATATTTTGCATATTGTGCATATTTTATGCAAATATTTCATATTTTGGCATATTTGTATAAAAGTTTGCATAAAGTGCATAAAAGTTCAGATTTTTATACTGTATTTGAAAATTTTTAAACATACCAATTTATTTCAATTCTTGTATAAAATTTTGTAGTCATTTTAATCAAGAAATCATCTAAGTACGTAATCTCTACAGGTACAAAACATTTACAATTTCAAACAAGATCAATTTAAGTAGCCCTCAACATTCTTAGAAAGTCTCGGTCACTGAGGCATTCAGTTATTGGATAATCGCTAAGGGTTCGCTCATTTGCATTTTATGATCTAATCTCCAAATCTATCTACAATTTATTGTATCTTAACAGCAGGTAAACGGCTAATAGTTTTGTTCCTAATTTAGGGATTTTCCAAAATCTCCCAGTTTATTGAATTAGGTACCTAAACATTTCTAATTTGATGCTCAGATTTGTAAATCATTTTTGTTTTGATATTCAAAGCGTAAACACTCGTTGTGCGTAACAAAAAGGAAGATTGTGATTTTATAATGCCTAAAACAACCAGTGCTTCAACTTGGATTAAACCTTATAAAGAGCTGTCTATGGATATGGGAAAAATCTACTGTTCAGTCTGTGGCAAAATTGTAAGTATCTAATATTTTCTATTAAATATCCAATATTTCATACATACAGGGTGTTTTCAAATGACACTTACAACGTTTGACTGTAGATACTTCTCGAAAAATTGAACAAAACGATATAGTTAATGAGGGGTCAAACTTATTTACTTTTCGAGATACAGGGTGTTAAAATTAAAAAAAATTAAATTCTTTTAGTTAATAACAACAATAACTTTAAAACCAATAAACGTATTTACTTGAAATTTAGTACTCGTAGGTTGTTTTTAAATGAAAAATAGCTTCCTTTAGTGAGAAAAAATTGTCCATGGTACAATACAATGGTGTGTATTTAGAAAAATTTTTCACCTTTACTTTTTTTTATGAAGTCAGCTAGTCTAAAACACAATTATTTTTATTGTAATTGAATTAACAAAAAAAACCTTTTGTTGAATTTTAAAATAAGTTATATGATGTACTAATGGTTAGTAACAAAAACTAATTTATGGATTAATACTGCATTTAAAACACTTAGGGAGTGTTTTTTTTTCCAAACCAGTTATTTGATTAACCAAAAACACCTTGTATATTTTTATATTTTAAAGGTTGGGTTAAAATAAAGGTTTTTATTTTTATTTATAGATAGCATGTGAGAAGAAATTTCAGATAGACCAACATGTGAGAACTGCTTCACACATTGTAAAAAAATGAAAAATAGGAGGAAAACATCAAACTTCAATGGCTAAATGTTTCCAATCTACTTCAAAAAAATTAGATGAGCAAGAAACTTTTAATGAAGACTTGTGTCGCGCATTAGTGTCTGCAAACATACCGCTTTCAAAATTAGCAAATGTAAATTTTAGTTCGTTTCTAAAAAAATATTGCAAACTTAATGTTCCAAGTGATCGGTCTCTAAGAAGAAATAATGTGAACGGGCTATACTCGTCTGTGTTAATTAATATTAAGGAAGAAATTGCAGATAATTATTTTTACATATCTGTAGACGAAACCACTGATTCCTCAGGAAAGTATATTGCTCATTTATTGATTGGTGTTCTTAAAGAAGATACCTTACCAAAATCTCATCTTATTTCATGCCAGCAACTTGAGAAAACAAATGCTTTAACAATTTCGCGTTTTATACAAGAAACATTAGCAACTTTTTTTCTTCCGACAACTATTCCTTCTAATAAATTACTGCTTATTTTATCGAATGCTGCTCCTTATATAGTGAAAGCAGGACAAAATTTAAAAATATTTTTCCCAGATTTAATACATGTTACTTGTGTAGCGCATGGATTAAACAGAGTTGCAGAGGAAATACGAAAAAAGTTTCCTCTTGTAAATACCATGATATCCAGTGTTAAAAAAGTATTTCTTAAATCTCCTATAAGAATTCAACTTTATAAAGAAATGCTACCTAACATTCCTCTTCCACCACAACCTATTTTAACGCGATGGGGAACATGGTTAGAAGCAGCTAATTTTTATGCAGATAATTTTGTTAAAATAAAGAACATAATTGATACGTTAATAGATGAAAGTTTCCAATCTCTTTTGGATTTTAAACAAACTTTTCAGAGTAACTTGCTTCAACAAGAACTTTCATTTATAAAATCAAATTTTAATTTTGTTCAAAAAACAATTACTCAGTTAGAATCACCAAAACTGTCATTGTTCGAAAGTACAGCATTAATAAAAGAATTTGCGTCATGTTGTCGGAACGTTAGAGGTAATATTGGAAAAGATATTTTAAAAAAATTTGAAGCTACTATGGAAAAAAATAAAGGTTACCATATTCTTTCTGAAGTAGTCTGAAGTAGTTCTAGCTGGAAATATTTCGGAAACAATTAATTTAGAACCAAATGTTTTGGTTAGTTTGAAAAATGCTCCCGTTACATCAGTTGATGTTGAACGAAGTTTTTCCATATATAAATATATGTACTCAGACAGAAGCCACAAGTTTTTGTTAGAAAATTTTGAACACCACTTGGTCATTTGTTGTTACCATAATTCTAAATAAGTTTATTCATACTTCTTAAAAATGATGTAGTTACTTAAAATAATTGTAAATCTTAATGAATAGTAGGAAATATTTAGTTATGTACACTTTTTTTTTTAATAAAATTGGTACTATTTTACGATTTTTTTATTTATTTGTATGCATATTTTGTAAAATATTTGCATATTTTCGGGTAAACACGTGCATATTTATGCGCATATTTTCTACATTTTTATTTGCATATTTGCCGAAGTCTAGTCATCACCAAATGTTTTAAAACCATTTACTGAAGAAGAATTTGAAGCATTTTGGTAATCCTTCTTGTAGCTGGTGTGCATAAATCTAGTAGGAATCATATAACAGAAATGTGGAAAACTGATTCCGTACCTTTTTTTGTTCGGCTGTAATTCGTGATCGGTTCAAAATGTTTCCAAGATTTATTCACCTTAATAACCAAACGCACATGCTGAACGTGCAAAAACAGACAAACTAGTTCCAATTCGTGATTTTTGGACAAAGGTAAGCAGAAACTTAGCCATATGATTATATAAAAGTTGACGAACAATACTTGTATCCTTTTAGAGCACACAAAGTTTACACAGAACATATATTCCAAATCTGCAAAATATGGCATAAAAACTTTCTAGGCTTGCGTCGCTTCCAATTTTTATACTTTTCAAGGTCAAGTTTACACTGGGAAACCATCAGACGACAAATGCCAAATGAACTTTGGTGAGCGTACAGTTTTATAGTCGGACAATTTTCAATTAAAGGTGACTAATCTACAAATTAAACTAGACGGTAGCGTCAACCATGTAAAATATCAACAGTAAATTCTTACTGGGGTCATTTTTATTGTATATGCTTCGTCCATGTAAATAAGTGAAAAAGTAAAATAGTCCCATAAAAATTTGCCCCCGTAATAATATAAATTGGTGCGATTCACGAGTTTATGGTGCGACAAGTTCATTGAATAGTTTGAAACATCGGTAAACTTATCAATATTTTGCTGGTCTATATATATTTACGTTCGTAGACCGAATGGGAATGAGAGAAATATGATATTTTAGTTTATTCGTTTCATATTATATAAGTGCATAGGCGTACTGTGTTCTATTTCTTGGGAATATATTTATTAAATAGACTTTAATATTAAAACTAGTTTTGAGGTAAACAAAGTAAATTTGAGGTAAGTTTATTCTTTCTATAGTATTAACCCATTAACGGCCGCTCAATATACAAAGAGAAATTTGACAATTAATTTATTAGATTGGATTAAAAACGCATAAATTAAGACTAATTTACAAACAAAAATTCTACACCGTTTACATAAATAAATAGTATTACTTTTGCATATCCTACATTCTTGCACTATCGTCTCTTTTTGTAATGTGGCCAATATTGTCGAATCTGGTTCCATCTGGTAAAGCAAATTTAGATTGACGTCCATGTACTAAGTTTGACACTGATGTAGCGGTTTCTTCACTATTATAAATTATAAATATAGATCTATATCGGCTCATGCTTTCTCCTATAATGTGCACTTCTTTATCCTCATCCTTTGACTAATGCATATCAACTTGAAGCAGGGTGTGAACGAGATAATATACATATGCTAATATTTTTTTTAACTCCATGTTATTCATTTCAAAATCGTAACGGTTATTCTGCAGTGCATAAATATTTGTAAAATATAGAATGCTCTCAATTACTTTTTTATCAAAAAAGAGAAAAACTTCAATATATGACTTGCCTCCATGGTTGGCTTTTATATTGTCTAAATATCAATCAGACTGATGCTGAATTACTACTGAGCACGAATGAGTATCTGTTATTACAACTTGAGACAAATTTGGATTTACTATTTTTGCCTGGTTTTTTCTTTGGATGTTTTATCTGTGGTTCAGATGAATATCATAATGAGAATCGTCAGAATTCCCAATCACTTGTATTTCATATGTACCTGCAATATCCGATTTTATTGATTCTTCATGCTACAATGCTACCAAATTCGACAAACTGTTTACGGAGTATACAGTAAACGCAGAACTTTTTACAATATGGTAGATGCTGCTCTGTGTTCATATATAACATTATATATAGAGCCCAACCCAAGGTTTAGATCGACTAATAGGTGACGGTATTACTGTGGCTGAAACTTGCACTGCCTGTCGACAATTTAATGAAAGACAAGGAAACACCCATAGACTACGTCGTAAAAATGTTGGCTTTTTAATACCCTCCCCCTTCGTCGTAAAGCGTCTTTTACAGTCGAGACTCTCCCTCATGTCAACGTCGCAATTACAACTCATGACCCCCCCTTAAGTAATTTAAAAAAAAATTCAAAGCTATTTCTGTATTTTTTAAACTTGACTATAACACTGTATTTACGAATGAATTATAAGAGCTAGTGAAAAATTATATTTATAGATAATTTAACGACAAATTGAAATAACCAATTCTCGTGGGATATGCAATTATATGCCCTCCCTTCTGTCGTGTATCATCGTAATAAGTCTCAATGGCCCTTCCAACCAGTCATTCCCAAACAGTATCCACAAAAGTTAAAACGATAGGCTTCGTGCTCTATAATATATAAAGATATATATATATATATATATATATATATATATATATATATATATATATATATATATATATATAATAAGATGTAGTGGAGGTAAATCCAACAAAGCCTAAAGAGCTCTTGAGCTCAATAGAAACTCTTTTCTTTGAAGGTCTAGAAACATCGTCCGCTTTTTCCATTGACTCGGAATGAATAAGATTTCTGTTTTTTTTTTTTCACTTTTAGTTTGTGGCATATTGACCTGTAACAATAAACAAACATAATGTACCTATGATCAATGATATATGACGTTTTGATCCAAGGTACACGATAGTGTGATTTTCTAAACTTAACCTGCTCAACATTAGAGGTTATTTTTAAAACTGAAATATATCAGTATAAATTACTCACCAAGTTAGCTGGTTTACTCACAAGAAGAATTTCCACCAATAAATACTGAATGGGATTTGAAACACAAAATTCAAACGTTGGATTGTAAAAATAATAAATGAATCCAAAAGTTGTTACTTTTTAACGTAAACAATTAAATTTGAAAATCCACAAGAAAAACAATTCCTGTAGCTGGCTGTATAACACGTATCACAAAAAAGAGGTTAGTCTTCGTAAATGGGTATATTTTTTAACCCATTAATGCCCAAAATTAAATTTTTATCAAAATTAAATCAAAACTTCAGAATGAAATAAGGAGAGGTTATTTTTAATAGTAATGTGCAAAATTTACGGTTTTTTTCTTTGTAACTCTCTTTTTTTTAACGTATGATATATCATACGCTGGGCAATGAAGGACACAATATTTCATAAAACATTATTTATTTTAAAATTTTTACAACGCGTGATATTTGACAAAACATTGCTCGGGATGAAGTCCTACATTACATTTAATGCATCGATATTTGGTACACTTGCCACATTTGCCGCACCTTCGTTGGTTTTCAATTTTGTCCACCAAATGACCCACATTATCCAAACGAATTTCGTCAGCAACATTTTTTGAAGACTTTGGACGTACTCCACGCGGCGTTGGAATATCTGGAGCTGTCAGCAGGGCCTCCACAATTCGCCTGTAAAATTCTAATAAAGAAATTGCCTCAATGTTGCGGTAAAGAAGCCACATGTTGACTATTGCCCCATTCAAGCAAAATCTAAATATCGCCCAATACCATTTTTTAGATCGAATTCGAATCCTATATAAACCTCGTAGCTTATCGAATAAGTCTACACCACCCATTCCCTTGTTATACATTTGCACAACGTTTGGTTGAGGGACCGCTATAATTTTTCTGTCTTTTCTGGACCATCTGTTACAGTTTCCAATAGTAAATACTTCTGGAGTTGAAATGTTAGTTGCCATAGTAACTTCATTATTGTCATTCCAGCGAACAAGAGTGAGCTGGTGTTCTTTGCTATGTAGAGCGTGGGAAGTTCCACGAATTTCTTTTTTTATTTCTTTGAGTGGGGCTCTTTCAATCCTGTCTTTTCTAATTGTTCCGATACAGTGTATCTTTTGATCTCTCAACCTTGTCAGTAAAGGTAAAGATGTAAAAAAATTATCAATATATATAACAGATTCTTGTGGTAAAAACCCTATACACAGCTTTTCGGTTACGGAACTTCCTAACGAGTTACCCTGTAATTTATCTCCACTTCCAGTATAGGGATGAAATTTTGCAAGGTAACATTTACTGGTCGCAACGCACCAGAATTTATATCCGTAACGGATGGGTTTTCCTCGAATAAACTGCTTCATTGAATGATGTCCATAATACGGCTCCATAGCTTCGTCCACTGAGAAACTTCCGTTCACTGGCTGGAGGTAATTATGAAAACGTTCATTTAGATGGTCAATTAGAGGTTGAATTTTGAACGCTTTATTGTTTTGTTGGTACAACGTATTATCGTTAAAGTGTAAAAATCTATGAATCTGTTCAAATCTGTTTCGACTCATAGTGTTACTTACTAGATGTGAGTGAGAGTCCCCTCGACATTCCCAATACATTCTCCTAGAAGGCAATGGGTGGTATCCAGAGAGAATAAGGATGCCAAAGTATTTATATAAATCATCAACGGACGAAGAGAAAGGACAAGATTTTTGTGAAGCGTACTTTACCGTTTCTTTACAAAGATAGTCCATGAATTTTTCATCAAAAAATAATTTAAATACATCGATTGGCTTCACATTTTGTTGTTTCCATTCATTTATTATTTGGGGTTCCATATTGTTTTTGAAAATATCATTTATGGCTCCCTTTTCCAGTTTTTTTTCTTCCCACTTACGATCGATTCTTTTTATAGATTTTTTTCTGTTTTCAGAATCTTGTGAAGTTTTTGCAACCTCCCTTTTTCTTTTGTTACCTGATTCGTGAGTTTCAGTCACCGTTGTATTTGACAGCACTGTTTTCTCAATTGCTGTATTTTTTCGAGAAACAGCTGTAATATCCATGCTTTGAGACAGTGTACCTCGGCCAATACTTTGAAAAGTGTAATTGAACTGGTCTTCCTCATCACTTCCGGCATCATCTCTGTCAGAATCATTTCCGTCATTTGGATAATGCAACGTAAGTTGAACTTCGTTACACTGGTCAATTTCCTGAGCCAAAGTATCGTCATCTTCTAAACTCTCATATATTTTTAACAATTCCTCTGCATCTTTGGGATTATTCGGATCATATTTTTTCGTCATTTTTTCTAAAACAGAAACAATATTGATTAGTTGCCACGAGTGCCCAGCGTATTATATATCATACGCAAGAATCAAAGACCTTCAAAATACTTACTGGTATAAATTTCAATACTATTTATATCACTATTCGTTATTTAGTAGCCTTATGAGTTGATCACTACAAAATATTTTTCAAAATAGATCGAAAAAGTCCCACAAATTCTCCTAAAATACAATCGGTGTACTATAATATAACCTAACAAAACTTAGCGCAAAACTAATCACCCTTTACCGCCAAGCGGTCATAAATTTCTAATTTTATGATAAACAGTTACCTTCCAACATCTATTCTGTAACTTAAATTGGGAAAACAACTAATGTATACTTTTTTTTCTGACTAGTAGATGGCGAAATATGTAACAATGTATCGCGTATTATATAAAATACGGTGGGCATTAATGGGTTAAATAAATATACCCATTTACGAAGACTAACCTCTTTTTTTTTAATTTGAATTTTACTTGAAAACAATAGCATATGTTAACACAAAATCTTCCGCGTGTTTGAACTCAATTAAGTAAAACTCTGTCATATTACAGTTCTGTCACATAGATAGCAGCACTTATCAAGAAAATAATGAGTGATCCAAAGTACACCATGATCCAGGTACAACAGTCTCTACGACATTAAAACTTACGAAAATATTACAATGCGTTAAGATTAGAATAAATGCAAATTAAATGATTGAAAGGTAACATTTTTGTAGAACATGTTTCTATCTTTTACAAATTAATTGTGTTTCTCATTCGTGACACCGGTTTTAAATTTTGTTGAAACAACAGTCATGAGTTTTTTACTGTTTGATTTATTGTATTTTCTAAAATAATTAAATTGACGGGCTATAAAAATGTAACTGCAACTGCGAAGTATAGCTCGACGTTTTCCTATTGACTTAGTCTATTATTCTGATTGTGTTGGTCAAAAATAGTGAGTTTTACCGAAATCGTAGGGAATGAAACTGAATCATTGTACCAAAAACGGAAAAAGAGTATCAAACCACGTCAGTTTTGTATATAAAATGTATGAGATGAACTGAAATGTACAATTTTCCGAGGATTTCCCGTCATAAAAGATGATAAACGGTAGAATGATTTTATTAGATAATAAAACGTACTTAAAGATGTAAAACGTTTTGCTTGAAGAGGACATGTACTTTCTTTAATCGCGATTTCCTGAAGCATAACATTAATTTTTTTACGAGAAAACTTTTCTAATGAAAATGTATGGAGATGGGATGCAATGTTTGCTATCAACATCGTAACGAGGTAAAATAATTATGTGATACATGCTGAGGAGATATGACCTGATTTTTATGAAAGCTGAAATGCGAAAGGAATCGTTAACTGATATTGGAGATGTAAAAATATATTTCAATTTGGAGCAGTTTAATCACGCCACAAAAAATTGATTACCAGAATATCTATACCACTTGAATAATTTTTAAATACATATACTCATAGCTAACATCACATGAGTTAATTTAACTATTTAGTAATATATATTATGCTTTATTTAAAAACAAAAGATTCATTCTTAAAACCAACCTTCGCAAATAAGATTGTACCGGAAGAAGATGATAATACTTTCAATCTGGGCGGGTAGCCATTTAGTTCCTGGTTTTAATTCACATATGTACATAGAAAATATTTAATATATATTATTATGCTATAGAATAATTAATACTTCAATGTGTGAAATTATCAATTTAAATTTTAATGATGTAGTTAATTATGTATTCTCTAGTATCTACTTTTTGATAGGGAACTAATTAGATTACAAATTCAATCATTTAAATTAATCTTGTATTTCATATCCTAATCAGAGCCGTATTTAGTATATGATAATAATAGCTTAATTTTTAACAGTCCTGGAGCGTTAAGAATAATAAGGTCTGCTATTTCTTGGGCGTACCAGTAACCTATATTTCCTATACTGCCCTCCTAAGACATGAGGTCGTGTCTGCAAAATTACAGTTTTGAGATATATTTTTTAAAAATTGCTTGCCAAAAAAATTGATAATCACAAGATTTTTAAGATTTTCTGCCTGAGTTAGTTGATAATTATTGGATTTAATAGTACAATATTATTTTCACTTACATATATCATCACAAAAAAAGATATTTGAATATATCGGTAGTTAGGACTAATTAACTTGGTAGAAGGGATCCTATTTATAAACAAACATTAATTAATAGGTACTAAGTGCATCATCTATTAATAAATTTAAAATATTAAGAAAATTAATTTATTAGTAAAAAAAGAAATCACAAAATATATAAAACACTTTAATCTCCGTCTAGTGTTTCACATAAACCGACTGGCAAATCTTCCCAGAAAGGCAAACGATTTGAGGGCATATGAGACTTTAATTTTGTTATTAAATTTGTCTTCCTCTCCATAGTAATTCCTCGACACGCTGCCCTATGTACTGGTTGAGTTAAGATGGCATTTGTATATTTTTTCAAAAAAAGATTTATAAAATTTGTATATGCAGATTCGAAGTTAGTTTTATACGATATATTTTTTTTACCCCTCTCAAATTTCAAGGATACAATATTCTTTTAATAAACACTTGGGTTCATATGTTTCAACGTGTGTTTTGATATATAATCAGTGAATTTTAAAAAGTCTACGATTTTCATTGAATGTACACTAACTTTAGAATAATTGGCATTTGAAACTGCTTGTATAAAATCATTGAAATCATAAACTTTCGTCATTCTTTTTAGTGACATTTCTACTTAGTGGTGGAACGAATCTGCCGCCATGAATATGTGCCCTGGCTGAAAATACTTCAAAATTACACTTTCGGCAGCTATTACTGACGAATATACAATGAATATTAAAAAAACTAATCATTGTCCAGTTCTTGTTCTGGCTGGAGCAGTTGTCTAACAAGATTGTGATATTTGTGGCATCCCTATTAGCTAACAGAAAGGCATAAAATGCTGAGACAATATCTTCTTTAGATCGCCCTGAGATGGCTTCATGCCATACAACAGCAAATGGATATAACTTGCTCCTAGTTCCTAATGTAACGAAACTTTGGTTAAATACAATTATCCGAGGAGTGAAAATGATTTTCTTGAATGTGTCCATCCTAGGCAACATAATTACCTAAAATAAATGTTAAATTAGAGATTAATTGAAAATTAAGATTATATACCTTACCTTTTGTAAATCAGCAGCTACAAAAATATCAGAAGAAGTCTTAGCTTTTATGAAGACGATATTCTTCACAAGCCCAGCATTCCTCATGTCCCAGATTTGTAAATGAAATATTCCTATCTGCTACAACTGTTCTATAAAGTTCATAGTAACGTTCGGTGACCATAACCTTTTCCTTAAAATTCTTATACATTAAAGATATAGAAATATCACTTGTTAAGTACTTTCTGAGAGGTGCGTGTTCCCTACGATAGTGTGAAATAGTTGTTTGAAAGAAATTTATATTATTAATAATATCGGTTCTATCAATCTTTCTAGAAGATGGATGTCTTCTTTGAACTTGTTTAGGAGCTATTAATCCATTTTCTGTATTTCTTATATTTTTGAGAACTGTATCATTATTTTTATCAAATCCTAACGTGGCGGTTAGGATAAAGAGAAATGCTGTTTAAATTGATGATTTAAATTGACTGGTCGCTGGTTAATCGTGGTGGTAAATATTTCATCGATAGGGTGAAGAAATAACTTGTAAAACCAAATCTCTTCACACGTTCTTTATTGAGTGCTCTTATGGCAACATATGGAAACATACTGATCTTATAACTTTATAACGACTTTGCCGAGGGCTGACAGGGTTGCCGTCTAGACAATTAAATCTTATTACTAGGAATTATACATAGAAAAGAAATATATTGAAATAATTTTAAACAAACTCCCCCGTTGAAGGGTACCTTCAAAATAGATAATAAATATAAATAAAGTCTTACGTATCAATACTATCACTAACACTCTCTTGCTGCATTGGCAACGGACACAAATGACGAATAGAACGAATAACAGTCTTATTGTTTGTTTTTACCTCTGCCACTCTTGAAAGTTTATCTTTACCCGAATGCAAACTAATAATACGTCCCAAAGGCCATCTACATGGTGGTTGTTGATAACTTCGAATTAACACTAAAGTTCCAATCTTCAAATGTGACGAAGATTCTCTCCACATAACGATTCCAAAATTGTTGATACATATGACGAATCGTTTTGTAGTTGGAGAGCCTGCCTATAGGTATTGTGCTTAAGTCAGTGTCGGGAATGGTTGTAATAGGACGGCCAATCAGAAAATGGGAAGGAGTAAGTGGCGTTAGGTCAGTTGGGTCATTAGAGAGTGCAAACATAGGTCTAGAATTTAAGACTCCCTCGATCTGAATTAGCAAAGAATTGAAATCTTCATAGACAAGGTTTTTGTCGAGAAACACCTTCTTTAAATGGTGTTTCATGCTTTTAACTGCCGCCTCCCAAAGACCGCCAAAATTGGGCGCATACGGTGGAATGAAATGCCAATTTATATTATGATTAATAGCGTAATTGTGAATATAAGTATTATTTTTTAAAAGAAATTGACCAAATTGTTTAAGTTCATTGCGAGCTCCAACGAAAGTGGATCCATTATCTGAATAAATGTCATTGGGGATACCTCGTCGAGCTATGAAACGCTTCAAGCAGGATAGGAAACAGTCGGTTGTGAGATTTGTAATGAGTTCAAGATGAATTGCTTTGGTACAAAAGCATACAAAAACACAAACGTAACCTTTTATTTCCTTGGCTCCCCTACCCGATTTATTGTTTAGTAAAAATGGTCCTGCAAAATCTATGCCACAGTGCTGAAATGGCAGTGATGGGGTTGTGCGAGCTTCGGGCAAACTGGCCATTGGACAACTGGCAAATGTAGGTTTAAATTTAAAACAAGTAAGACAATTTCTTACTGTTTTTCTTGCAAGGTCTCTCCCTCGAATTGGCCAATAATATTGTCGAATTGATGAGAGAAGGAGTTGAGGACCTGCATGTAATAGGATTTTATGTTTATATTCAAATAGCAACTTAGTGAAAGGATGGTTAGATGAAATTAATATAGGGTGTTTAGAGTTAAAATCTAATCCAGATAATCTGAGTCGACCCCCTACTCGTAATACATGGTTTTCATCTAAAAATGGAGTAAGATTTGACAGTTTATGTTTGATTGGTAATGGTTTCTTGGAATTTAAAATAGATAATTCCTCCGCGAATGAATCCAATTGTGCAAGTTTTATTAACCGCAATGATGCTTGTTCTACTTCGGAAAGAGTTAAAGGGCCTATCGTTCTTTCTGATCTTTGTTTACAAGCGTTATTACGAAATCGAAGACAATAACTAACGACATGTTTTAACGTTGAAATATTAGAAAATCGAGAGAATAGAAAGAGTGGTGCAGAGTGGGCAGCCATTAACATCGAGCTTTTAATCTTTTGTTCAGGAAGTTCAATTTCAGACATTGCAGGAGGTGCGGGTTTGTCTATAGGACCACGTAGAAAAATTGGCCCCTTCCACCACAATTCACGGTTAGCTAGATCTTCTGGTAAAACTCCTCTGGAAGCCAGGTCTGAAGGATTTTCTTTAGTACTAACATAATGCCAATCATCTTTGTTGGTTAACTGTTGAATTTTGGCGACGCGATTGCCTACGAATTGTTGTAACTGATTAGGATCCTTTTGTATCCAACATACTACTATCTGAGAGTCGGACCAATAGTATATCGGTACTGACGGTGAACTGGCATTGACAACTTGGGCTGTTAATTGTGCTCCCAGTAGGGCAGCACATAACTCTAATCTGGGAATTGTGAGTCGCTTTAATGGTGTAACTTTACTTTTAGAGCAAATTAAATGACTTTGATAACTGCCACTTGCATTTATGCTTCGGAAATATATACAGCTTGCATAAGCATCTTGAGATGCATCGCAGAAACAATGAATGTCTACTATGGAATGATTGGATCCAAGAACATGCCTAGGAATCTCTAATTGATTGAGTTGGGACAATTGATTGTAAAATTGTGTCCATTTAATATAAATGTCATGTGGAACCTTTTCGTCCCAATTTAGTTTGAGGGTCCATAATTTCTGAATTATGAGTTTAGAAAGTACAATTACTGGGGAGAGAAGACCAAGAGGATCCCAGATCTGTGAAATGATAGATAATATCTTTCTTTTAGTAATAGAATTATCGTGTAGAATTGAAGATATTTTAAAATTTAGAATGTCTTTGTTACTATTAAATTGTACACCTAAGGTTTTACAGCTTTCGTGTTCACCGAAATTTAAAATTTCATTCGGAATATCGCAACATGGAATGTTCATGAGAACACTCTGATTATTTGTAACCCATTTTCTTAGTATGAATTGTGCTGATTTTAATATGTCTGAAATATCTTTACATCGAGCTTGTAATTCTGAAAGGTCATTAGAACCCGTTACTAGGTCATCAACATAGAAATCATTAAGAATTGTCTGTGAAGCTGTGGGTAATGTATTACAGTGATCGATTGCTAATTGATTTATGCATTTTATTGCTAAGTATGGCGAACTAGTACAACCGTACGTAACGGTGTTTAATTGGTAAATTGAAAATTCATCTGCTTGGTTGTCCCTCCACAAGATCTGTTGAAGGGGCTTGTGTGCATCATGTATAAGGATCTGCCTATACATTTTACTAACGTCAGCAGACACGACATACTTGTATAGTCGGAACCTAATTAAAATGTCAAATATGTTATTTTGCACCTTTGGTCCAACATATTGTAACTCATTGAGAGACCATCCAGAACTACTTGGACTTGATCCATCGAAGACCACTCTAAGTTGAGTAGTCAGACTACTAGGCTTGTATATGCCATGGTGGGGAAAGAAATAAGTTGGTTCAGTGACCATGTCACTTTCCACCCTGGTCATGTGACCTAAATCGATATATTCATGTATAAAATTTTTGTATAATTGATAAAATTGAGGATGAGTTTTGAATCGGTTTTCGAGTGATATGAATCGTTGTTTTGCTATTGTTTTTGAATCTCCCAATAAATCAGTAGAATATTTAAAGGGCAACTTCACTACAAACAGCCCGTTTTCATTTCTTTGAGTGTGTTTGGTAAACAGTTCTTCACACTGGACGTCATCTTTTGATAACATCATAGGTTCATTTATCTCATTGAGTTCCCAAAATTTACGTAACTGATTGTCTTCTGGTATAAAGCATTGTGAAAAATTGCATAACGACGTTGATGTCGCATTCATTACAGTACCAGATATTACCCATCCAAGTTTGGTATTTTGAAGCACTGGTGCATGTTTTCCTAATTTAATATTGCCCTCTAACAGCAGTTCCCAGAACAAACTGGCACCTATGATCATGTCAACGTTCTGAGGAGTATTGAAAGTAGGATCAGACAAATCTATATTTTGAGGAATGGAAATTGTAGAGATATCAAATTGTTGTAACGGAATAGTTGAAATAAATGGTGTTACATAACAAGATAATTGAAATTGGAAATTATTTTTGTTTGAGAAAATTGTAATTGAAGTTTTCTTTTTTAAGGAAGAAACCACTTGGTTAATACCAATAATAGCTAAATTGGTATTGGTTAATGGTAACCCTAACCGTTTAACAAACTCTTCGGTAATTAAATGGGATTGGGCTCCTGAATCTAGCAGAGCTCTACATTGATGCAATTGATTGTTTTGGTCTTTAACTTTGAATGTTACTGTCGACAGAATTATATTAGATTGTGTATTTCTGTCTGTAACTAAACATTGTTGATTTGGGACTGAAATTGTTTGAATATTGTGAGAAATTGTTTGTGAATTGTGTGACACCTGGTCACTATTATTTGGATGATTATGAGCACCTACTGATTGAATTGTGTCTCGTGAATTGTATTGATTGTTGTTGTTGTATGCATTTGACTGTGTGTTTTGACTTTGATATGAACGAGAATAATCTTGATGTAATAAAGTGTTGTGTTTACGTTTACACTTACGACATGATCCGCTACTGCACCTTTCCTTGGAGTGACCAAAACGTAAACAATTCGGACAAACTTTTAAAGATTTAATTTTTTCCCATCTGTCATTAATTGTTAATCTTAAAAATTCGGGCAAGAATATATTAAATGATCACTCTTGCACAAATTGCACTGAACTTGATTTATTGATAAATGAAATTGTCATCGAGATTGTAGAGGTTTCTGAAACCCAGAGTGACTTTTGACGGTCATCACTGAGGAGGAATGAGGCTCTTCTTGAGATTGTAATATGTCTTGTCTCTGTTTCAGGAATTCAAGAAATTCATTTAAGTGAGGCAATTCTACTGAAGTGTGATATTCTTTCCACTTATTTTGAGCTATTTTGTCTAATTTATTGTACACAACATGAATAATTGTCATATCCCATAGAGACTCTTTAGTGAGCTTCATTCCTTCTAAATATGACAAATGCTTTGAAACTTCATCGATTAACCCTCTGAATTGCATGAATGTGCCTTTATGTATCGAATTTAAATTGAAAATAGATTTTAAGTGGGTGTCGACTAGAAGCTTTTTTCGATCGAATTTGTCACAAAGCATATTCCATGCAGCATGGTAGTCTTGGGAATCAGTAAAACCCTCTATTGTTCGTTTGGCATAACCTTCCAACGCAGCCTTTAAAAAGTTAAACTTTTGACCTCCACTTAATGATGAATTGGAATCGATAGTGTTTATAAAATTGGTTTTGAATTCGAGCCACTGCTCATATTCACCATTAAATGTAGGAAGCTTAATTTTAGGCAAAAGAAAATTTTGAAGTGGATCGTGATTACTTATATTTTGAGGTGTGACATTTATTACCGGAGAAGAATTGCTGTTTATGTATTCCTCTAAATATGAAATTGCTGTATAAAAATGATTTTCAAATGGATCACGTTCATTAAAATGACTTTCTAATTGATCGTCCGAACATTTCTCCTCGATAGATTGTTGAATAATTTCAAATTGACTTAACAATTCACGATTATTTTTGTATCGCAAATTTACATCGCCTATTGTCGGTTTAAGTGACCCATCAATTATTTTATTTACAAAATTTGTTAATGAAGTTAATTTGCGTTTAAGAGAACCTCTATTTCTTATTAATTGTGCAATATCTGAGTTCGACATTATTTATTTTATTTTATTTATTTATTTTTTTTTTATTAAAATGTTCGTAAATAATAAACTAAATCTGACGAAGTTATAATACCATGCAAATTCAATATCGAAAGTCTGAAATACCAGAATCTATAAATAGCACTGCGATAAGGGTAGGATTTATCTTAAGATGGTATATAAGTGGAACAGACTTACATTCAGGTCATCAGGGATGCGCGTCTGCAATCGCTCAGCAAATTGGCCACAGGAACACCGCTTCGTGTTTGTCAACTTTCTTCTGACTCGCTGTCTCGTTCTCTGATGGGTTGAAACGCACAGATGCACTCGTTGCTTTACTTTTAATAAATTGATTATTCCAAATTGAAATTGTTACAATTTACCACCGGATTCGGCTACGAATGACCAAAAAATGTATGTTTAAATTGATGATTTAAATTGACTGGTCGCTGGTTAATCGTGGTGGTAAATATTTGATCGATAGGGTGAAGAAATAACTTGTAAAACCAAATCTCTTCACACGTTCTTTATTGAGTGCTCTTATGGCAACATATGGAAACATACTGATCTTATAACTTTATAACGACTTTGCCGAGGGCTGACAGGGTTGCCGTCGAGACAATTAAATCTTATTGCTAGGAATTATACATAGAAAAGAAATATATTGAAATAATTTTAAACAAATGCTTTGCAGACGTTTACTTCTAAACCTTCTTCCACTGAAAGAAAATATTTAAAATTATTTGTGCGTTTCGAGTTTCCAGTTTTCAAGGTATCTTTTCGTTTCGGAAATTTTGTGGTACATTTGAATATAAATAACCACTGTTGATCTTTTGATAGGGTCCAGTATTATTTATTAATAGATTCCCGTCGAGTTTTTGATATTTTTCTATGGCAGTTCATTGGACATTTACAGACTTCCTTAACATTGTGATTGTCGATATAAATTTTAATTTTTTTCGCTTGTCATTCACTAGGCTTTTCTTCGAATTTTCTCCTCTTTTTAATCCATCTCTTTTTCGTGAACAACTTACTTTCTGATGTATGGATTGCCTTTTTTACAGCATCTTTTAGAATAGTAACAATAAAATTATAATCCAAAGTGGTGGCATACTATTTGATAAGAAATCTTCCTGCGCTATTGTAGCTTTCGTTTGCATAGATTCCTTGTTTTCAGTGTTTGCAGGCCTCACTATTATTATGTCTGATATTATGTTGATTTTTGAAGTCGTTTTATTGTTCTTCAATAAGTGTTGAAAATGATTCGTCTTCTATTCCACTAGTCTCAGTCTCTTCAGATTCACCTTTTTCAGGTATGTAGTTATTATCTTTTGTTACACACCTTGGTTTTTTAGTCTTCTGTCTGATTACACTTATTTTTTCTGAAAATGACTCGTCTTTTATTTCGCTAGTCTCAGTCTCTTCAGATTCACCTTCATCAGGTATATAGTCATTATCTTTAAAGTCGTTTTATTGTTCTTCAATAAGTGTTGAAAATGATTCGTCTTCTATTCTACTAGTCTCAGTCTCTTCAGATTCACCTTTTTCAGGTATGTAGTTATTATCTTTTGTTACACACCTTGGTTTTTTAGTCTTCTGTCTGATTACACTTATTTTTTCTGAAAATGACTCGTCTTTTATTTCGCTAGTCTCAGTCTCTTCAGATTCACCTTCATCAGGTATATAGTCATTATCTTTCGTTACACACCTTGGCTTTTTAGTCTTCTGTCTGATTACACTTATTTTTTCTTGTAGGATTTTTTTTAACGCAGCCTGAACCATTCTCTTGGAACGACTAGCAGTTCTGCAATTTCTAAAACAAAAATGAAACATAAAATCTGAAATAAACAAATACATATTTATTTAAAACTTAAATTAAAAAACTAATTCTACAAAGTCACTCGCAACCAGTTTAAAAATAAGTTACACGTATCTATAAATGTTATTCACGTAAAAAAATCAGTATTTATGTATTTTTCTGCTCAAATAAACACATGAACTTTTATCACGTTTTTCATTCAGAAATATCTAAAGTAGGCAATTGCTTAATAGTATGTACTTACTCAGTATCCATTGTAATTTTTTAAATATATTGCCTCTTTCAATTTACTGTTTTTAAAACTAACAATACCAATGATATTTCAAACCGATACACGTCAAACTGCACAGTCAAAAGTTATTCCCTACTGGGGTTTAAGGTTATATTGTTGAGTCACGTGTTGCAAACGTCATTGTCATATCTGCATATATCAGCCAACTTCGGACATACTCGTCTAGCAATATTACTTTAGGACAATTTTATTTGGTATTTGATTAACTTTTGTTGGTTAGGACAAAATAAATATGGCAATTTTGAATCGTTGCCTGTCAGTTACGGCTTTTTGATGTAGTAAATATAATAAGTTTTAAACTAAGAGTCCAGTGAGACAAAAACCTGAAAATCCGAATTTTTGCAGATATGACCTTTTGTCTTACTAGGGTAGTAAATAGGCCAGTAAAGAAAGACAAATTAAAAAAGATGAAAAAATCTTATACAGGTATTTGAAGGTACCAAAAGTTATATGAGGGGTAGCCGATAAAAAATCCGTGAAGATGTCTAGCTAATTTGCTTTGTTTTTTTAACAATCATAAAAATTGAAAAAGTCATTTTGTGCCTATAAAATTTTCTTATACATTTTAGAGAAAAATAATTCAAATAAAAGTTTTAGATCTTAAAATGTTCTTTAAAAGAGTTTCTAAATTAAAATTCAAACACAATTGACTAAGATTAATGCAAAAAACCTTCCTTTTTGCAGTAATTTATAATTATTAATATATTTTTTTGCATAATGACATAATAACTACTTGAAATTATGGCAATTAATGAGTTATTGGAGCTTGAAAAATCTCAGTTAGATCGACCAAATAGTTTATAAGTTATTCAATTAGGTTATTCCGGAGAGCGAATATTTAAATAACTGTACTTCCCCAAACAGTAGAGGTATCCCAATCGATTCTTCGAGGCTTAAATTTTAAGATTTCACTACTTTATCAAAATTGTTTTTAAAAAACAGTTTGAAAACGAGCTGACTTTTAGCTTATACGCATTTATAATAACTTGATATTTTTTATGTCATTCACTTGTAAGTTGACTCACTGAAAAAAGCTTGTGAAAAAACAGAATATTAAAAAAAACCTTCTATGACCAAGATGCCATTTTTTCTCTTAAAATCATATATTCACTGTTCCATTAAGAGCTGAGCGAAGAAGACTTCAAAAAATCAAGTGGTGGATATTAAAAGTTGAGAAAGAAGATACAGTACTATAGTTTATTTTTATGAACGAGAGAGTAATTAGCATAATTTTAACTGGTACCTCCGACCACTCCATGGTCAAGATTAATTGAAAAATTACTTTGAATAATTGTAAAAAATAAATGAATTATTTCAGTGTTATAAAGTGTTATGTGTATGTAAACAAAAGTGACCTCTTTTATCACACACTATATTAGAACTGACTGGCCTACATTAAAAAGGGTTTTAAAAAATTCACATTTTTTTTAATTTTTAAAAATTACAAAAGAGAAAAAGAGTTTTTAAAACCGTCTAAGGTATGTTAAATAGATGAATAAAAATATTAATATAAAACTTACAGCTACTTGTTACAAATCCAAATCAGATTCAGAAGATGAACTTTCAGAACCAAGATTTATAATAACTGGCTCGATCATTTTATCAGTAATATTGTCCAGCTTCCACATTTTTTCCTCTTCTTTAATAGTGTGATTTACTGCCTTTTCCCAGTTTTCAGGTTTTACATTATTTACGGCCTCCAAAAACAACTGTTTAACATCATGAATTTTAAAAGTGGTATTTTTTCTTGAAACTTCACTCTTTATCTGTGCCCATACCAGTTCAATCGGGTTTAATTCACAATGATATGGTGGGGATCTAAGTACTGTCATACCACGATTTTTGGCAATTTCATCAATTTCGTATTTTTTAAATTTTTTTTTATGAAGGGCACACAACGAATAAAGTTCCTTTCTTATAGATCCGGGATGGTACGTAATATTTTTTGAACTCAGCCAACTCTGCAAGTCTTTTTTTAACCACTTGGTTGTGGGCAGTCCTTCTATAAGTCTGGAGTAATAACTTGCATTATCCATTACTATTACACAGTTTTTAGGAAGAAGATCTATCATTTGTTCGAACAATTCTTGAAAGACATCAGCGTTCATGTCTTCATGGTAGTCACCGGTACGAGTTGATTCAAAAGTTAATAAACCACCTTCAACAAAACCATCTGAACTGCCAATGTGTACTATTATCAGAATGCGTCCCTTTCCTGATGGTGGGTTTAAACCAGTAGATAAGTTATTTACAAAAGCGTGCCTTTGACTTGTAACAGTTTCATCCTGCCAAAATTTATTTGGTGTATGACCCTCGTTGATCCATGTTTCATCAAGATAAAATATTTTTCTTTTTTGGTTTCTCATTTCCTTTATGGTTCTTAGAAAATGTCTTCTCCATATGACAATATCGCTTCTTTCTAATAAAATAGACTTTCTGGGATTCTTTTTCCAGCGGAAGCCTATTTCTTTTAAAAGTTTCCATAACGTACTTCGACTCATTTCTGGGTAATCCTTATCATCTCGAACTCAGACAAGAACTTTATCCAATGTTGGAAATTCTTGTCTAAAGAAGAATTCATGCACTTTCCGTCGAAGTCCTTCTTTAAAATGATATTCTATTTGAAATTTTGGTTTCCCTGGAGCATTACGTGGCATTTGAAAACTACCACATTTCTCTTCTTTAATAACTCTGTAAATCGTAGATTTCCCAACACCAAGTGTACTGCTAACTAACTCAACGGTCTCATCCACACTTTCACATAAACGTTTGTCTGTAAATGATTTAAAACAATTAAATATTAATGTTTTTTCATTAACTGTTAAAGGACCAATTTTTCGGCGTTTACACGGCACTTCCAAATTTTCCATAACACTAGTATACACAATAAACTGCACCTTGCAACTAAAGTACCTACTTTTAGTGAACTGTTAAGAATTTTGAATACGCCACTTGGACCTTCCTACAAAATGGAAAAACCCACTATCACATTTTCTGTGGAATAAGTTTAGAAGGTAATTATCTAGTCAATTACTGTCGTAGATTCCTGGAATTAAAGAATTAAATGTTTGATTGTTGAAACCCTTACTTTCGTGAAATGCACTCATTTCAGATAAAATAAAACGTTTTATTTTATCTAAAGAATTAAACTTTATTTTGCAAATAGGTAGGTACTTATTAAACTTTTATTGGTTATATATAAACATCTTACATTTCTTGCAAATTCATTAGTAACTGTTATCCTCCATCACTCCGACACTGGCAACCTTATTTAGGGATTAGTAACCCTCACAACTATTGTATTCTATTCTGCTCCAACCTTTATACCTGGTGGTCATACTCAATTTAAAATTGTTTTCCTATATACTTCTGTAAACTTGTTGACAAATATCTGTTTTTCATTGAGTCACCCGTATCAACAGTTTAGGGATTTGCATACATAATTTATTGTTTTATTACTCTCTCATACATAAAAATACACTATAATTGCTCATAACGAAGATTACCTACAAAGGGAGCTCCACACCTTCAATATCACAGCAAACAAACTTAATATGATAATATCAGTAGAAAAAAACTAAATTGATAGTGATCAGTAAAGAGCCGCGTAAATGCAAACTAGAAATAGACGGCAAAACTGTAGAACAAGTAATGAAATTCAATTGCCTAGGAGTAGAGATCACTAGTGACAAGGATATAAGAACAGAGACCACAAGGCAAGCATCAAAAGCGGCAAGAGTAAGTGGTTGACTCCGAGAAACTATATGGAGAAACAAATATCTGACCACGGAAAGCAAAATGAAAGTATACAAGACAACAGTAAGACCAATCCTAACATATGCAGCGGAGACAAGGACCGATACAATAAAGACGAAATAACAAATCAACAATATCGAAATGAAAGTATTAAGGTCAATAGCGGGCATATCATTAAGAGACAGACAAACCAACAGAAATATACGCGAACAATGCAAAATTCAAAATATTAACAGGTGGATAAAAACAAGAAAAAAAAAACTGGAACGAACTTGTAAACCGAACCGGACCAGATAGATTAGCGAACATCTGTAAAAACAACAAACCGTATAGTAGAAGACCCGTTGGAAGGCCGCCAGAAACGTGGAAAAATAATGTACAGTCAACAACGACTAAAACAGAATAAGAGGCAGACAAACACGAGTAATCCTATTCGCATGAAGACGAAGAAGAAGAAGAAAGAAAGTCTCTAAAGGTCGATTTATACATATCCGTGCCGTGTTATAACAGTGCCCGGCAAACAAAAAACACTAATGTACCCATTTCAGGACTTAAAATATTTTAAATCGTCTTTTGATTTTTTTAGGAATACATTTGAAATTGACATAATTCAAGGTCAGCCCAGTATAATTGTGACCGAAAAACATCTGGAGAATTATACGGGCTTTACACCAACAATAAATTCACGAAGAAATTCATAAATTTATTCATCAATTTCTGTGTCAATAAATTCGTGAATTTCTTGGAAAGAAAAGTTTCTTTGACTTCAAATAATTTTTTATATCAAGTGCCATTATTCCAGTAGTACCAATGGTTTTATTATTGGATGTTATTTATTGTTGTTTGTTTGAATAAATATATATTTGGATTTGGACATACAGATAGAACGAAATAAATTCGGAACATAGGAATATAATGTATTTCGGCTCAATTCTGCTGTAGCTGGTTGGCCAACAAAAGATTGTCAAATAATTATATTATAAAAAATCCCATACTTCAGCGGGTTGCTGGATTCTGAACTCATAAAAATTGAAAGCTACACATAAATCTACGATTTTATTATGCTGTCAAACCAGTTATAGTCCAGGAAATGTAGCATTTCAAATCGCAATTTTTTCGTGTGGCGTGGATTGACTTGAAATTTAACAGAAGGTAGGTAATAGCCTAAGGATCAAAATCTATATCGAACCAAAGTGCGCCAAAGCCTAGGGGGTGGTTGCCACCCCATCTCCGGGGTGAAAATTTTTTTTACGTTTTAACTACAGGTTTCGATTAGAAAAGTGATTCTAAACAAAAAATGTGCTATACATTTTTTTATAAAATGATATTTTTCAAGTTATTCGCGATTGAAAGTAACAACTTTTAGACGAAAAAATCCACGTTTTTAATCGATTTTTCGCGAATAACTCGAAAATGGTGCATTTTATCAAAAAATTGTAGAGAACAAATTTGTAGCTTTTAAAAAGACAAATACGATTACAAATACAATATCAATGTTCAGCGGTTTTCTTCAAATGCCAAATTTGAAAGATTCAAAGTCAAATATCGGGAAAATGATGCATTTTTGGAAGAAAACTCACAAAACCTTTTTTAAAGAGCATAAATAGACCTATCATAAAAAAATAAGGTCAATACCTCATTTTTTACGAAAAAATCGAGGAAAACAACACCCTAACCACCCCCATAATTAAAATCGATCTTCACCCTTCTGCAATTCCCTTTGTAGATGTATTGTTAATACGTCCACGAAGTTTGACCCATTTAAAATGCTTAGTTTTAGAAAAAGTACAGCTTAAAGCGAGAAACGATTTACAATTTCATATTTTTTACCCTTCTTTTTTTAAATATGCCCGAAAATACTGAATATATGAAAAAAATAGGAATTACCAAATTGTAACTTTTTTAATGACTAAAATTATCCTTTATTTAGATTTGTTGTACAATGAATATTTGGCGAGATATAGCCGTTTAAAGCATCGATTTACGATCAAGCACCATCTTTTTCGAGCCCTTTAAACTCACCCCATTTAAAAACCAAGGGTTCCAAAAAGATTTCATTCACAGATCATATCAGAGCAACAGATTGGGGATGGTTTTCCAAAGATGGTTTGTTATTACCCGTACGCATGAACAAACAACCTGCACCCGATAAATTTTTGAAAATTATTTTTTGCCAATGCAAAAAAGGATGCGGCGTTTCATATGGGTGCAGAAAAGTTGGTTTATACTGTAACTCTACTTGTTCTGGGTGCTCAGGTGAAGGGTGCAATAACAGTCCACCAATAATTGAGGAAGATGATGATGACATAGATCACGATGAAGATGTAATTGATGACGAATAAAATTAATATTATAATTGTTTTACCTATAAATGTAAATATTTTCAACTATTTATGTAAATGTATAAGAATATATGGTGCCTTTTTATGTTGATAATTTTTTTTTGTATTTAATTCTACTTTTTTCAATTTATATCTTATAAATTAGTTTATAAAAACTGCAATGTTGTAAAGGGTGATTTTCAAAAGTTGAAAAGTTGCAAAATTTTGGCAAAAAATTGTTTTTACCTATAGCACTAATAACAATTGATTTTTAAGGGTTGAAAATGTATGAATTTGTATTTTAAAGTATAAAAAACTCACTATTTAACTAATCCAAACCAAATTTCACTCATCTTAGGATTTGTAATATTATTTTACATATAATTTAATATGTTATTTTATAATTTTTGAAAATTAGGGGTAGTTTTCACCCCTAAGAACAATCAGGGTTCGTCGACATGACATAAACTATAAAGCAGCGGGTGAATTGAGCTTAAATCCAAATTTTTATCCAAATCGATCCAAGGCAAAATCATTTTTTTAGAATTAGTAATTTTTTACATTAATCTCTAACAAGGGTTGCTTTTTAAAGGTTGAAATATGATGGAACTCTATTCAAAAGTATAAAATAATCATTATTTAATTAATTTAAACTAAATCTTACCCATATTCAGGTTTAATATGTTATTTTATAATTTTTGACAATTAGGGGTAGTTTTCACCCCTAAAGCCCTTCAGCGCACTTCGGTTCGATATAGATTTTGATCCTTGGGCTATTACCTACCTTCTGCTAAAATTTCAACTGGATACATGCAGGACGAAAAAAATTGCGAGGTTTTAACTTTTTTCGAGCTTCAATTCCTGAACTATTATCGCCTCCTTAGACAAACCCGTCTTACGCAAACAACTTTGTTGCGAGACAGATAGTTGAACGATATTTTATACAATGTCTATACCCAGGTATGGATTTATTTTTGTCCAAGTTTTATATTGGTCCACTATTTTAAATGCAGTTCAAACAGACATGTATTAAATTGTATGTTGCATTTTAATTTGGTTCAATCTGTATAATCAGAAAATAATATCGTTTTAAAAAGAAAATAGTGGTTAATATTGTGCAAAAAATTATGCTGAATTTGGTAAAGAGTAAGAGCTTGAACAAGAACTAAAAATTAGTGGAAGAAATTACATGTAATTAGTTAAAACTGTTGACTTTAGACACACAAGATAATTTCAAATAACTTTAATAAGGACAACATAGCTAAAGAAATAGAAAAAGTGGTAATTTTATTTTTTTTATATGATAGAAGAAAATCTAGCATTCATTATATACTAAAAATTAACTGTAGTTAGTAGAAATGTTAATCAATTCATTGTTACTTTTAGAATGATGAAAGCGTTTATTTAAATACAATACCTGCCTGCACGAAGTCGAAGTAAAGAAGAAAGAAAGATACCAATACTTTTTAGAATCATAGTTTATTCGTCTTCCGGGTTTGGACCGTGTCATTTGTGAGTGACCCAAAAGTGGGTTCATCTCGACGTTTCGCTACAATTGTATGTAGCTTCTTCAGGAGAACAAAAAAGGAAAAAGAAAGAAAGAAGAAAACAAAAGAACAGGAAGATGGGTAGTTAGCAACGGTAACTCAGTTACTCAACGCAACCAGAGGCGAATACTAACTACCAAGATGGGCATTTGGTCACAGTAACTCAACTACTCAACGCAGCCAGAGGTGAAAACCAAATGCCAGGACAGGGATTCACGTCCAACAGCTCAGAACACTAACGCGTCGAGAGGCGGGGAGGATTCACAACAACAGCCACCAACAAATTATAACAATAACAAAACAGTAACAGTACATCCAAGATGGTACAAATAATCGTAACTTGAATATGTTTACGCGCTCCGAAGAACAAATGAAGACTAATTAAAGCCCTGGATGTATCAAGCTTTTAAACATATTCTGTACAAGAAGTACTCTAATTGCTTCTTAATTACTAAATAACTTAGAAGAAAGTATTTGAAAAACTTTGAAACAAATATTTATTTAATGCACATTTTATTATACTACTGAATGTATAGTATTATGTAAAATTATTATTGTAAATTACATAAAATTGTACGTGAGGGCTTGTTGAGAACTCCTGGTTTATTCCATTTATTTTGAAAGATAGACAATAGAGAACGCCATCTTACTGCATAAAACTGGCAACGTCTTGGCGAAATTCCCATAAGGTTAGCATTACATATCAAACCCTGTACAGACTAGTCACTTTGAGACAAAGTATAGGGCCTCCTTTAGCGCTGTATAACCATCGATTTTTGACTAGGTGTATCTACTCCTATAAATTATTGATAGTGTTCATGTTTAATAAAAGTAACAAACCTATTTGTGAGTTTGTAATTTCAATGCCGTTTTGGTTTTATTCATATATACCATATATATCATTTTGCTAGTTTATTATATGTAACATTCAACTTTTAATTTAAGCTGTTAATTTTAATTAGTCTAGAAATTTTAGTTCCATACAATAATATTATGTTAGTCAACTCGATTTGATTTTTCAGGATCATACCAATTATAGGTATTATTTTGGACCACAAATGATTGAAGTGGTATACAACGCTCCGCTGCGCGCTGGTTGACTGCCTGATCATTTTACTGAATGTAATTTTCATTCTAAGCCTTTGGTGCAAAATTTTATATTATCTGAACGTAGCTTTAATTAGAATTTAATACTTTGCAGCACACAATTTATATTTATACATCAAATTAATGAGTACACACTCTTTGTTAGAGTAGATTTCATTTATTCTGAACGACTACTGTAATTTTTGAAAAAATTCCATGATTTACCGCTTCCAAATTTATTCTATAGCGGAAGCTGGAATTAATAAAGCTTGTGTAAAGAAAAGTAGCCCCGCGTTTCAATTTCATGTGAGACGACCAATAATTCAACATAAAATTTGTAGCAATTAAATGTTTATACGTATATCTTCATGAACAAAATCTAGATCTTTAACTGAAGCCATCTGTAGTGAAGATATAATCAACAGGGCGTTGAAATTAAATTTACTAGCCCAAAAGAGATTGCAACAGAAATAAAAAAAAAATTAAATCACCAGAGTCCCTGGGTTTGACCTGATAAGGAAGAGATATTAAAGGAATTACCAAAAAAAGCCATAGTTAAACTTACACATCTATTTAGTGTTACATTTAGGTTAGAATATGTTATGTATGGATAGCAGCACAAATTACTATAATTCTAAAACCTGACAAACCGCAAACAAAGCAAACAAAGTTACATCTTATAGACCTAGCTCTCTGCTACCAAGTATTAAGTAAAATAATAGAAAATAAAGAATTACAAATCCTAACGACTAGGAGGTTCTTGGTCGAGGTTCGTGCAACAATCGAATAGGCCAGGGCATCATGTATCAAAGTAAATCCAGTTTTGTAAAATCGCGATATCAGCACGGCGCTTCTAACTTGGGTGCTGCGCTGTTATGCATTGAGCATTTTGTATTATTGCGTGGAAGCTTGGACACTAGCCCCATTTAAAAAAAAATGTTAGTCTTTGAGATGTGGTCTCGCCTCGAGGATGCTCAGAATATCATGGATAAGCAGGGTGTGTAACGAAGAAGTCTTTCTAAGATTGAATAAGAAATATGAAGTTTTATTTAATATAAAAAAATCGCCAGCTTGAATATTTTTAGTCACATCTTGAGAAATGACAAATTCTCCTAAACCTAAGAACTATTAAAATTAATATTAGAGGGAAAGATCGAAAAAAAGGGAACTCCAGGTCGTAGGTGTACTTCCTGGCTAAAGAACTTTACGCAAGGTATGGAGTCTGCGCAACGACTTTCTTGCTGTTGACAAAATACATATTGCGATAATAATTGCCAAGTTTCGCCGTGAACATGGCACTTAAAGAAGAAGAACGACTAGAAGAGTTGTATAAATTCAATGCCTTTTGTTCGTTGTTCTCGACAAACAGTTGAAAAATAATACATAAGATATAAATATCCTTTATTTATAATAAATCCATGAAATTAAAAACAACACGTGTGTAGACTTTTGAAGTAGCCTCGTATGTGAACTTACAATTCATAGTAGTTATGAAACAAAACACATTTTTCAGGATATTGTAATAGGCTTGACATACTTGATTTTAAAATATTTATATTTAAAGAAGACAAAAGTTACAAAACTGATATGAAATTACATTAATCCATAATATCCTGAATTATTATATTTTTGAAAAAGAATATATTTTATGGTAATTTATTGTTCGTATGAGTCCTTTAGTCGAGCTTAATTTCAAAAAAAAAGTTTACAAAAAAAATTATTAGCTGTGACATATATGTCACTCTAGGACATACAGGGAGCAAAATAAGAAAAAATGCGAAAGCTTTATTAAATTCTATATTTAAACAAAAAATATGTTTTTCATATGTATAGAGAATTAACTTGTATGAAACTGTTCATTACAATCAATGTACAACCCCAAATCACACTTTCTACACACGGTTCTAACCACAGAAATGCACTTTTCAAATGCGCACCGTCGTCTTTTCTTGTTTGGAATATATTTCAAGATGTGATCTTGTCTGTCAAATCTGACGGTGTCGCTGGTTCGACTACCGAGACTGCTTGAAATTGAGGGTTTTGGTCGATTTGCACCTTTAGCTTCTGTACCATACTTCATAAGATATGAGGTTAGCTACCTTATCTCTGCGAAAATCGATTTGTTTTATAGAATTGCCGGTCTTTTTATAAATATGCCAAGCGTTTTCCAATGATGCGTCTAGTAACCGTGTAAATAATGGCCACCACCATTTTTTGGATCTAATACCAATCCTGTACCTTCCTATATTTTGATCCATCAGTCCATCCCTCCCATCGATGAGTTATATTTTCCTATGAGCCACTGATGGGGTCCTTGAATAATTTTCTTTTCTTCCTGAGAAATCCTTTTTACATGTGTCATGGGTTGAATGCCATAAGAGGTAGACGCAGCAGTAACAATATTATTGTTGGACCAACGTACAAAAATTATACCTTTGTTACGTTCAATAACGCCACTGTAATCACCTAGATCTGTCTGTTTTTGAAAATCAGTTTTAGAGGGTAAAGGTATACCCTTAGGTAAACGATTTTCACGAATGGTACTAGTGCACCAAATACCATTTTCTCGCATATTGGACAGTAGGTTGACACTGGTAAACAAGTTGTCTACAAAGAGTTTATATGGTAGGTTCCTCTTATTGGTGGGTAACTCACGTAACATGTTTAGCAGTGGAGCAGTAGCTGTTCCATATAATTTTTCATCTACTTCGCTGGATTTTGGATTATTTCCTGATATACATATATCAAAATTAATTAGATAACCATCTTTTGTGTTTAGCGACCACATTTTAAATCCAAATCCGATTATCTTTCCTCTTATGAACTGTTTACAAGAATGCTTTCCATAGTATCTAACCTGCATATTTGCATTCGTCATAGCATATTTCTTCTTCTGGCACGAAGTTCTTTATTAACTTATTTTGTAAATAATCCATAAGGGGACGGACTTTCCATGCTTTATCCTTTGGATTTATGCTATTATTGCCCAATGTACAAATTGCATAATTTGCTCGAATCGATTATGCCTCATTACATTTTTAACAAAATGATGCTTCATATCTGGTTTTAAATCCCAGTAATATCTCTTTCCTGGTTTTGGATCGTATCCACTAAGAATCAAAATGCCAATAAAGAATTTCAGTTCTTCAAGTGAGATATGTGGATCGGCAACATTTTTGAAAAGAGCATATTTTTTAGTTTCTGACTCGTAAGTATTGAAATAACGGGCCATCCCAGAATAACTCGAACAATTCAACAGGTGTTAAATTCTCATAATCAGACAAAATTGGTATTGGAAAAGTATCCAGACGATTTTGAAAATCACCTCCTTTGCCAGTTATCCAACTGGCAGTTAACAATGATTTATAAATCTTAGTAAATAATTCACTGGGAATGAAATCACGTCTTACGTTTATTTTTACTAAAATACGGTAGTACATTATCCTAGTATTGCATATATGTAATACTGAACTTTGGGGCAGTACAGAACTAAGTGCTAGTGAAATACACTGCGCTCCAAAATTAACGCATAATTTTAAAATTCTTATTTTCAGTTGTAATGAAAAAAATTTTGTTTGTTCTTTTCTGCTTTATGGTTGTTTTAGAACATCTTAAATAAAACTATTCTTTTTTTACAAAAAATGTATTGAAATTAACAATATAACATCCTAACATAAATCATAACATCTAAACGAACTGATCTAAACAAACTAACATCATAAATTAATGAAGAAAAAGTTTTTAAAGTTGAAGAAAATACTACTACCGTGTACTAGTATCGAGTATTGCCTCCTCTGGCGTTTATTACTGCTTGACAACGATCTCTCATACTGAGAATAATCGTTCTGATTTCTTCTTGATCAATTTGATCCCAAATTTCAACCAACCGCAAAAGCAGTTCATCTAATGTGTTTGGTGCATTAGGTAGTTGCCGTAGTCGTCTGCCTATGATGTCGAAAACATGATCTATTGGGTTAAGGTCAGGACTTCTCGCAGGCCAATCCATGGCAGGAATTCCAACCTCCTGACGATACTGCCCGACAATTCTTGCCGTGTGTGGCCTGGCATTATCTTGCATAAGCATGAAATTATCCCCAATAAATGGTACAAATGGCACGACATGCTCTTCTAAAATGTCTGTTATATACCTCTGCGATGTAAGCCGACCGTGATTTATTTTAACTAATTCCATACGAGCCTCTAAATTAATCCCACCCCATACCATTACCGAGCCGCCGCCATACTGTACAGTCCCTACGGTGTTACACTGTGCGTAGCGTTCCCCAGGCCTTCTATACACTCGGTTTCTCCTGTCATCAGAAAAAAGACAGTACCTGGATTCATCAGTGAACAATATTCTTCCCCAATCGTCATTATTCCAATCAACATGTTCACGAGCAAAATTCAATCTTTGCCTTCTATGGTCTCTGGTCAATAATGGGCCAATTGGTGCCCCAGGGTGTAGGTCGTTTTCGGCAAGTCTTCTTCTAATTGTATTTTGGCTGATTCTAAAGTTATAACGATCCAAAAATTCATTTTGTAGACAAGTACTGGAAACAAACCTTTGTCTCAGTGTACGAAGTGTCAAAAACCGGTCTTGATTAGGAGTTGTAACCCTTTTACGGCCTTGACCGGGTCTTCTCGAGTTACTTCCAGTAACAGAAAAACGTGTTAACACTCTTGAAATTGTTGACTGGGTGACGTTAAAACGTTCAGCGAGTTCTACTTGAGTGTATCCTTCTTCGCGAAGAGTAACGATTCTAAAACAGTCACTTTCTGACAAATTTCGATTTTCTTGCTGCGGGTGGTTCATTTCAAAGAAAAAACACTTAATAAACTTGAAAAACCCCTACGTTCAGCACAACGAAATCCAACCCAACTAAATTCGAAATAAAATGAAGCACAATTAGCATGTTTTTAATTTTTTGCAAAAAAATGATAAAAACATCAGCGTTTTTTACCGTTCTTTCGATAAATTTTACAATATACCGGGGGTAACGATAATATATTAGCACAAAAATCGAAACATTAAAATTATTTAATTTACCAGGGTTTTTAAAATTATGCGTTAATTTTGGGGTGCAGTGTATTTAAATAAAATTTGAAAGATGTAGGTTATGTACCTCTATATAAAGCTTGACTTAATTTTTGAGATAAAAAAATTGCAAGATAAAAAAATAAATGTACTTACTCTAGATTGATGTCCATTTTTTCTAAATATTTATCGACAGCCTATTTTACATAATTACAGGCACAAAATTTTCGCACACTATGTCTGCAAACTAGTAAACATACATTAAAGGAAGTGTCAAATTGCACAATACTTACACCATCTATGCGATCCTATCACAAGTTTAAATTACACAATATTGCGTAAGTTATATGACACGCTAGGATATTAAGGGTTAATATTATTAAGACAATACATATGACTCAACATTTAAAGTTTAAAAAACTTAACTATTTAGGATTCCCAGCTTTGATAATAATGTTGGTGATAAATTCTTGCCTTGCATTTCTGCGTAGGCGTCCTCCGTACATCGTCTTGTCAGGTGAGATGTTAAATATTCAGGATTAAATAATTCTGTTTTTAGCAGCAGGTGATAAATTGAGAAAACTAATATGCATCGTCAATAAAAGCTATAATGGTTTAATTAAGCAACTGCTTAGCAACACGATATATTGAGGAATGATAAATATAGTCTTCTGCAGGTCATCATGCAGGGTAGAGTCGATGGCAAAAAGGCAATAGGTAGAAAGTGGAAGTCATGTCTGCGAAATATTCGAGATTATTCTACGAAGAGTAGACGAATTATTCGACGTTGCAAAAGAGAGAGAAACTTTTAGAAATGTGATCGCCAACCTTCGTTAATGGGGACGGCATAGGAAGAAGATAGATGTCAAGAAAAACTAAATGCCAAGGCCCAAGTATACAAGAAAACTTGAAAAATGCCAGTACCGTCATATAAGTGCATTTTAACCTTAATCGACGTTGAATTTGACAATACCTCTATCGAGTCAATACATAGTGCACTGATCAGAAGAAAATCAACAACAAAACAAGCAATCGGATCATTCAGATTCTTCAGAACAGAATAATATCCATAGATACGTATGAACGTGCCATAATCATGAGGGAAACTAAGTGATTGTTACCAACATTGTGGAAAATAGTCGTTGATGACTTGATTTATGAGCTTAGCAGCCGAGGAATCTGGATCCATGGTTTTGCAGACGATATTGAAATAGTGACTAGGGAAATTTTCCCAGTACTGTTCGTGATATGCCCTTCATTTCCTAGATAATTGGTGTCTGAAAAATAACCTATCTGTGAGCCCTTCCGAAAGTAAATTAGTAGTCTTTATTAATAAGAGGAAGCTTATTGGACTTAGTAAGATAAAATTATTTAGGGGGAACTAGAAAGAACATTAGTATTGACAACACTATTGAAAGAACACTAGTATGACCAACAGAGCTAAGGGACTCCGATGGAACTGCAGACTAGTTGTAGGTAAACCTGGGGGCTGAAACCAAAGTAGTCCAAAGTAGTATTGATTTTACACACCAGTGATACAACCGACAGTTTAGGTATGATTCTGTAATTTGGTGGAAAAAACGGATTTGGATGGAATTTGGTATGATCTCACTCACCATCCTACAAAGAAAAGCACTTCTAAATATGAGGAGAGCCTTGAATAGTACATGAACTGTAGGGGAGAGTGTCGTTTTGCTCAAAATGTTTCTTCTTCTTGTAGTGCCTATCCGTTTCGGATGTTGGCAACCATCATGGCAATCTGCACTTTGCACAATGCTGCTCTAAAAAAAATTGTGGTTGTTGTGTTGAACCACGTTCGTAGATTTTTCAGCTAGGAAATTCTTCCCCTTCCTGGTCCCCGTTGTCCTTCTACTTTTCCCTGCAAGATTAGTTGCAGCAGTCATTATCTTTCGCTGTTCCTGATTATGTGACCGAGGTCTTCGATTTTGGCTGTTTTTATTGTGGTTAACAGCTCTTTTTCTTTTTTCATTCGGAACACCCTCATTAGTAACGTGGTCGGTGTACGATATCTTCAGGATGCGACGATAAAGCCACATTTCAAAAGCCTCAATTTTCTTGCAGGTGGCGTCTGTGAGAGTCCATGACTCAACTCCGTACAACAGTATAGGAAAGATGTAACATCGTAGTAACCTGATTTTTATGGGCATTGATAAATCATGATATTTGAATAACTTAGCCATTTTTTGAAATGAAGATCTTGCTTTCTCTATTTTACATTTGATTTCTATGGAACGGTCCCAACTTACCAAGGTAGGTGTATGTTTTTACTCTTTCTATTTGTTGACCGTTTACACTGATTTGTCCAAATTGCTGTTCCTTCTTAGAGATCATCATGCATTTTGTTTTCTTAGTGTTTAGTGAAAGTCCGTATCTCTGACTGACCTCTGTGATTCTGTTCATTAACTCCTGGAGGGTTTCAGAACTGTCAGCGAATACTACCGTGTCGTCTGCGTATCTAATGTTATTGATAGATTCTCCGTTGATTCGAATTCCGGCTTCAACATCACCCACTGCTTCTTGAAAGATTTCCTCAGAGTATATGTTAAACAGCAGTGGTGATAGTATACATCCCTGACGGACGCCACGTTTGATTTTGATATCGTCGGATTTTCCTGCCTCTGTTCGGATAGATGATGTTTGATTCCAGTACAGATTGCTGACAATTCTTAAATCACAGGTGTTTATTCCAATATTGGTTAATATCTCCATCAGCTTGTCGTGCTTTACTGTATCGAACGCTTTATGGTAGTCAATGAAACACGCATAAATGTCGCAGTTCACGTCTCTACATCGTTGAAATAGCACTTGTATACTAAAGAGAGCCTCTCTCGTACCAGCTGCATTCCGAAAACCAAACTGTGTACGGCTGATTTTTCTTCGCACAGTCTATATATCCTTTGATGTATGATTTTTAGAAGTAATTTTAAAATATGACTCATTAAGCTGATGGTTCGGAAATCACTGCAGGATACGGATTTTGTTTTCTTTGGTAAAGCAATAAAGGTCGACTTCAGCCATGTTCTTGGTATTACTCCGCTTAAATATATGTCATTAAATACTTTTGTTAGGTGTTGAATACCGTCCGTGTTAAATAGTTTTATGAGCTCAGCATATGCATTGTCAGGTCCAGGAGCTTTGCCATCTTTTAGTTGTAATATGGCTTTTTGCACTTCATCTGATGTGATTGGTAAGTGATCATCACATATGTAGGATGGAGGTTGTTCGGATCTAGTATCATCAAAGAGTTCTTGTATGTATTTTGTCCATATGCGGATTTCTTGATTTTTGTCTCTGATGATATTCCCCTGTTGGTCTCGCAGTTTGTTAGCTGTGTTGGATTTCTGAAGACCAGCTGCTTGTTTCACCTTTTTATGCATGTTAAACGTATCATGTTTTTGTTCTAACAATTCTATCTCTTCACACTGTGATTTTAACCAATTTTCTTTGGCCTTTCGTATTTCGGTTCTTATTTGTCTCTGAATCTTGTTGTACATTATTTTGTTGTTCTTTGATTTTCTTCTTTCTTCCATAAGTTGCAGTATATTGTCATTCATCCAACTTTTTTTCTTATCTTTCTTTTCTATTAGATGTTGTTATCTGATCTTGTTAAAGGTTTCACATATATTTTGGAGTGATTCTTCGGCATTATATGTTTGCTCCATATTACTTAGCTTTTCTGAAAGAATCTGTGCAACTGTTTCTTTTGTTTTGTTATCTTGTAGTCTTCTCATATCGCTCTTTTTGTTACTATTCTTTTTTGTGACCTTCTTGAATCTAAACCTAAATTTACCAACAACAGAAACATGATCTGATGATACGTCAGCACCTGGATAACTCTTAACTGATAGGCATCCATTACGAAATCTGTTGTTCACCATTATGTAATCAATTTGATTCCATATTACGGGTCCTGGTTGATCTTGCGGGGAAACCCAGGTATACAAGCGTCTTGGTGGTAGTTTGAAGAATTTATTTAGTATTGCAAATTTTTCTTCCTCGACAAACAGTTTTAATCTTTCTCCCCTTTCATTTCTCTGCCCTAGATCAAACACCGATGAATTCACCGCTTCTTCCTTTACCAATTTTCGCATTGAAGTCACCCATAATAATAGTTATATCTTCTTTTTTAAGTAGTTTAAGTGAATTTATCAACAACTCATAAAATTGCTCTAGCTCTTCTTTTGGTTTATTGCTAGTGGGGGCATACACTTGTAAAATATTTAACCTGACGGGACTAGTATTCAGTTGGATTATTATTAAACTTTCAGAAACAGGTATAACATTTGTAACATATTGACCTAATTGGGGAGAGACGATTATTCCAACCCATATATATGTTGACCATCTTCATTTCCCGAGTGGTATACCATATGATTGTCGACAATACAAGTACCACTATTTGGCCACCTCATTTCGCTTATACCCATTATACTGATTCCAAGTCTGGTCATTTCTGGAATGGTATTATGAATTTTTCCAGCCTGATACATTGTCTTCACATTCCAGGTACATATTTTAGTAATCAACTCTGATGTTCTGAGAGACACTTTTCCGGTTCTGCCACAGGGGTTTCGCTGGATTACGACCTGGGAGGCCCTGTGATCTAAAGGTTGGCTTCCGTATTCCATGATTAGTAAGAGTTTCCACTTTAGTTGGATTTGCCACGATAGCTTTACTAGAGATGTCATCAGGGACCTTTAATGCAGTGGTTTCTCGTTGCCTTCTGCATTCTGATGCCGTTGACCACTTTCTTGGTTCTTCCGCCTTTGAGACCAATTTCTCAATCTTAGGACAACAGAGTGCCTTCCATTTACCAACTCATCCGCCCGAAGCCGTTGGCCAGTAAATGGTGGATTGCTTATCCCCGCAAACACTCGGAATGTTTAAAAATTGCTTTTTAGCGACCATTGGAGCATACAGAAGTAGATACAACCTTTATCTATAAATAACAAAGTATAGGTCTACGGATTCGTTTCAGTTACCTTTTAAAAACAATTTTGAAATTTTTTGACAGGTCGTCCTAAGGTATGACACTGTGTGGTACCCTTGTCCACATTATATTGTACCTGTGGTCAGAGAACAAATTACCTTCGATTAAGAAGAAACAACACAAACTAACGGAATCTTATTTATTACATGAATTATACGAAGACAAACATGATTACTTTATATTGTATGTATCAAATTTAACATTAAATGACATTATATTTTGTTGGCGTTGTGATGTTCCAAAAAAATCTGGTGAAGGCAGTTTTTTTATTATGTCGCCTTCGGAGACACAAGAGACCTCCTCATCTGAATAGACAATTTTATTGTTTTCAATAACTGTTTTTAAATATTTGACCATGTATTCGTAAAACCTCAACTATCTTGGCAACATAGTGTGCAATATTGTTTTTACTGGCCAATTTTACGAGAACAAAATCACCTTCTTTTAACTTAGAACAGCTCAGTATTTCTTCTTCACTTTTCTGTTGCTCTAATAAATAATTTTCATTTATCTTTGTCAGAAAAGTTTCTAAGTTTCCTTGTCAGTTGAATCCTTTGTTATATTTTTCGTCTCTTCATCAGATTCATCTTAATTATCGCAGAGAACCTTCCTTTTGACTGACTTTGGTTTTTTCACCTTGCTTTTTTATATGCAATAATTCCTCTTTCTCCGGGGTGTCTGTCAAAATTCTTGTTTTACTACGATTTCGTCCCTTTGGAGAAGTCTTTTGAGCTACGGCTTTGGGGAATCCTTGGACAATGTTTGCAGGGATAAATGCTTTTGCAAATGCCTTGCCTACGCGTTCAGCTACGTCATACAAGTTTATAGGACGTCCAGGATGGGTCATCATCCACTCATTAGCTAGTGTTGTAGTAGGTTTTGTATGGTCCAAAAACAGTCCTGTTAAGAGGTTGAGTTCTGTGCGCGGTGTGTGGCGGCAACGTTAATAGCACAATATTATTTTCCTTCGCCGAATCAATCACGGAAACTGCAATATGGGACTCGTGATTATCGAGTATTAGTAGCACTTTTTCTTGCTCTCTCGGCTTAACGTGGGATATAAAATGCTGCAAGTAGTGTAAAAAAAGCTTTTCGTTTGACCATCCTGATAGATTTGCGCCTCCAATTATATCCGGTGGTGCACCATGTAACATGTAGTTCTTGAAAAACACGCGGAAATATCAACATTGGCGGCACATGGTTACTGATGGCATTAACCGCAGCAATCAAAATTACATTGATCTCTCTTTTCCCGGTTGTCATACTACCCAGTTGCTTTACACCTTTTAAGGCTATTATCTTAGATGGGGCATGGACTGAAGAATTCCCGGTTTCATTTAAATTATAGATACTGGCAGGAGAAAACTTGACGAAATAGCGTGACATTACTGTTTTAAGATTATTGAAAAAAGCTTGGATATTTTCTTTGTTAAAACTGGTTGACCTTGACAGGTTTGTAGCCTCGGGTTTCCTTAACGAAAATGATGGATGCCGATTCATGAAGTATCTTAGCCATTCTTTGCCTGCAGTTGCATTTGAAGTTAAATTGTCTGGTGTTTTTATCTTGTTTTCACGCGCGTATTGAAATGCTAAGATTCTTGCATCTTTTTTGTGAGTCCATAATGAAGCGACGCTGCCTGTGTCATGTACTTCTCCAACTGTTACTCTTGTTCAAGTGAAACCACTTTTTTAACATCTTTGTTCGCGTTGTATTCGAATGTAGGACGTTCGGAGTTTACATGAATTCGAATATGATTAGATAGGATTGATCGACAAATATCATACTTTTTGGCAGCTTGTCGAACCGGAATCTTATTTTCGAGGACGTCTTCGACAGCTTTCAGCAAAGCAGCTACATCCACTTTGTCTCTTTTTATTCCACTTTTGCTCCGTGACATTTTTTCTGTAAAAAAGTTTGGTGTCACTTTACTTGTTATTTAAGTAAAAAAGAATTAAAGTTTTTGGTAGAGTTTATTAGCCGAGTGCAGTGAGGTTAATAAATCACATGAGCGATAAAAATTGCCTTAATGCCGTGGTGCATATTAAAGCAAAGAGACCACTGAGCTTCCTCTGATTTGAAAATTATTTATTGCCTGTGCATTAAAAACAAGCATCAGTGCCGATTTCGCCTTACTTTAGTGTCTACTTGCAGTGAAATTACAGATAAATTAGAAAAAGTAAAAGGTTTTGTCAGGCCAAAGGTACAACAAACGTAATGTTCCAAGGTACAACAATGTTTACGACCAGCAAAACACATTCATTTTTAAGGTTATGTAAACTTTATGAATTGGTGAACACAAGTTTTAAATTGCAAATATAGTATATTTCTTACCTGGGAAATTATAGATGAAACCAGCCACAACTTGTAACACACCGACTCTCTATGTTCTCGCTAATTATTTACTTTTAACACAAAAAATTCACAAGCCTGACTAAAGTCTTTATATTTATGAATCGAAACTATTGTACCTACCTCAAGTGGTCAATAGCAGAACGTTAAAGCAAAATTTCTTTCCAACACGGAGAAAACAACAATTTTAACGAGAGTGTCCAGAGGTTCAACACTCTCCCCTACTTACAGTATTGTGCGAATTAATGGAATCACTGTGAATTTTTTTTTCATTTTTTCAATATTTACAGTTGGCAACACTACCTACACAGTTGACAGCTGACCAAGCATTGAAAACATAACCTTACTGTGTGTTGGTGTGTTTGAGTGTGTTTTAGGTCATTTCTTACCAAGCTTGTGTTGTTTAGGGGGTTTTTGTACTATTTTGTGTTGTTTTTGGTTTTATTCCAACATGGATATTACGCATAGGAAGCGTGAAAAGATTGTCACGTTGAGTAAACACACTAGTATGTCACAAAAAGAGATTGCTAGAACGTGTGGAGTGAGTCAGGCGGTAGTAAGCAAAATTTTGAAGCGTAAACGAGAAACGGGATCAGTGGATGTGAAAAGGTTAGGAAAATGTGGAAGAAAGAGAAAAACAACACCAGCAGATGATAGATTTTTACTTCGAAAGAGCAAATTGGACCCAAGAAAATCAAGCCAAGACCTACAACAAGATCTAGCAGCATCAGCTATAGTGATTCATGACTCAACTGTTCGTAGAAGACTTTTGGAGAATGGTAGAATGGCAATTCGTCCACAGAAAAAATAGCTTCTAACTGAACGAATGAAGAAACAAAGGCTACTGTGGGCCAAAAAATATTCTAATTGGACTGTAGGCGACTGGAAAATCCTATTTACAGATGAAACCCACTTTATAGTTCAGGGACAGCGGTCGAAATTCGTCAGGAAGTCTGACAATGAAAAGCTTACACCATCTCATATTGATCAAACCGTAAAACATCCAGTCAAGAAAATGCTTTGGGGATGTTTTTCATACATGGAGGTTGGATCTTTGGTGCCAATTGAAGTCATGATGAACAGCCAAAAATACAAATCCATGTTGGAAAAGTATTTGGACAAACAACTCCAAAAATGTCAACCCCAAGGAGGAGCGATTCTTCAACAGGACTCTGCTACCTGTCACAAATCAAAGGAAATGATGGCATTTTTCAAAAATAAGAAGATTAATGTTTTAGATTGGTCCAGTAATTCGCCCGACCTCAACCCCATTGAAAATTTATGGGCCATTTGCAAAGCTAGACTGCGAAAAATCGACTGTACCACTAAAACAAAAATGATAGAAGCCGCCATTCAGGTTTGGTATCGAGATGAAAGGATATCTGACAACTGCCAGAAACTCATAGAATCTATGCCAAAACAGGTAAAAGCAGTAATTGCTGCCAAAGGGGGACATATTTCCTACTGAATGATGTAAGTTTACCTTTATAATTTTGTCAAAATATAATTTTTTACTAAATAAACTGTTTTTTCATTAAAACAGCCTATGATTCCATTAATTCGCACAATACTGTAATTTCCAATCTATCTTTTAGATGAACTCAAATATGATGACACTGGAACTAATTCCACTGAGGAGATAAATACAATAATTGTGTTTATCTCTTTAGTGAAGATTGGTTTTGTGTCGTCTAGAGAAAAAAGTCCCACACATGAATAAGAAATTAATATGGGTCACTGATGATCCAAAAATTTTTATGCTGCTGAATCAGGAATCTTCAGGCAAACATGTAATTATAACAAATCTTACAGATTAGGTCAATATACAATTGTATTCTAGGCTGAAATTTTTGCTTTGGTGGCCTGCATTAATGAAATCCTGAATGGAAACCCCGAAGCAAAGAGAATCAACATTTATACAGATAGCCAAGTGGATATTCTGGCCGTAAAGAAACCACTCACAAAATGAAAACTGGTGGGGAACTACAAAGATCTCCTCGATAACCTGGCACAGTGTCTTTAATACGGATGCCGGATCATAAAGGGGTGCATAGGAATGAACGAGCAGATTTTTTGGCAAACAAGGCTCTAAAGAAACCTTTGCAGGTTCAGAAGTGGCTAATAAGGAATCATCAAAAGAAATAGAAATCCACTTAAGATCAAATCCCGATTAAGAAAATAGTCAAGAATATTGATAAAAAATTCTCGGATAGACTTTCGACGAGCTAATCCTATCACAAACCGATTCTGTTGAGTATTAGTTGCACATTGACGACCTCCATGTCTTTCATTACCAAATTGTTTATATCGACGCCACAATCACGAAATCACTATCCGAGACACGTCACCATGTGGTGCAACATCAACTTGTAAAAGATCAGCTTGATTCATATCTGACAAAAAAGTTGATACTCTCTCCAAACTTTGGGTATCGTTCATTAGGCCGAGTCTGGCATATTTTCCCTTTGCAACCCTTTTTTGATTCTGGGGCGTTTTTCCTTTAATTTTCCCGGAAATTTTTCTCCCGTCAGGCGGGAAAATCGAAAAACAAGTTTCGTTAGACAATATGAAACGTTGTTTTTGCTGCTGTTAATGAAAGTATCCTAAAAAATAGCTAGTTATCTATTACTTTCGTCACAGTAGTTTTTCCGACATATTGGAGTTGTCAGACGCGCTGAATGGCCCATATTTGTTGTCAGACAATTTTTTTGTGATATTCTTTTGATCTTTATATTTATCATCAGACATTTCTATTTTTGTGTTTTTTTAAATATATTGTCTGACGGAACTTGTTTTCCGATTTTCCTGTCTGACGGGTGAACATTAGAGGAAAAACGCCCCAGAACCAAAAAAAGTCGCAAAGGGAATCGTGACAGACTTGGCCTAATGAAGCGATACCCAAAGTTTGGAGAGAGTATTTATCATAAACTTCTGCTGACCGGCACTCTAACTGTAGTAAAGCAGTGCTATTAACATATTAATTTATATGACATATCTTGATTTGTAGATAGCCCAGTCTGATTATGCAAAAATCATCGATTTCACGGGAAAAGGTCGAAAAATTTTTCGCAGATATCTGAAGCTTTTAAGACATAGGTGGGGGTTACTAGATGACGAACAGATGAAAAAGTACTCGTATTTTTACCTTGCGTTTTTTTTAACAATTTATGGACACAATTTGATTTTTTGTCTATAGGTTTTTTCCTTATATTTTACATAAACATTATTTGTATCATTTTTTTATGTCAAGAATATCTTTATTTTCCCGTTTTTTAAATTAAAATTGATAAATAATTTATGGAGATATTTGCAAAAAACAGTTTTTTTGCACTAATTTATAACATTTATTAATTTTTTTTATTAACAAAATAAAATGTTATTAATACATTTGAACATCGAGGAATTACCGTCTTTTAAATTTGTTCGAAATTTCCCCCCGATGATCGGTCAAATAGTTTAAAAGTTATTTAATTCATTCATTTTCCCTGAGGCTAAATATTTAAACCATTTAACTTGTTCTATTAATGGTGCTATACACATTTAGCAAATTTCATAGGATTCTTTAAGACTTAAACTATCTCATCTCAGAAGTTAAATGCATATTGCGTTTTCATCAAAATTATTTACAAAATAAACGTTTGAAAAAGGGATATGTTTTTTACTTATAAACAATTACTTATAAACTTCTATATTTTTCAAGCTACGGACTTGTACGTACAACCATTAGATAGCTGGTAAAAAATCTCACATTAAAAAAACCTTCTATGACCAATAGGAATGAAGTTGGGGACTATTTTTTAAAAAATTATATCTCTATTGTTTATAAACATTAGGAAGTAAAATTTGCACAAATTTTGAATGAAAATCTAAACTTTATATTGAAACTTATAGCTATAAAATTCATCAAATTTTTCGAAACTTACAGTCCTTCGAAACGAAGGTACTTTCGAAAGATCGACATTCGGAAAGTGGAGGGGATAGCTCATATTGAAACACGTAGGAAAAATTTACATTATCTCGGCTTCCATTACAGCTGGAAGCCTGTTTTTTTAATCCGTCCTCTTGTCCCTAGATTTTATATGTATTCATGTAAATAGGAGAAAGGTCATCTATATAATAGAAAACCGGTAATTTATCTTAGTATGCGTAAAAAAGGCGGGTTGAGTAGCAGCTGCCACGCTCCAAAATTTCGTCAAAATAGTCCCTAACTTCGTTCCTATTGGTCATAGAAGGATTTTGTTTAATGTGAGTTTTTTACCAGCTATCCAATGGTTTACGTAAAGTCTGTAGCATAAAAAATATAGAAGTTATTACAATTGTTTAAGTAAAAAAACATACCCGTTTTTCAAACGTTTATTTTGTAAATAATTTCGATAAAAACGGAATATGCATTTAACTTCTGAGATAGTTTAAGTCTTAAATAATTATATAAAATTTGCTAAATGTGTCTAGCATAATTAATAGAACAAGTTCAGTAGTTTAAATATTTAACCTCAGGGAACTTTTAAACTATTTGATCAATCGGGGGAAATTTCGCACAAAAACATTTTATTTTGTTTTTTTTTTTTTAAAACTGCCTTTTTCCAAATATCTCTGTAATTTATTTATCAATTTTAATTTAAAAACGGGAAAATAAAGATATTCTTGATATAAAAAAATAATATAAATATTGTTTATGTAAAATAAAAGGGAAAAACTGATAGCCAAAAAATGAAATTGTGACCCTAAATAATTGTTTAAAAAAACGCAAGGTAAAAATACAAGTAATTTTTCATCCATTCGTCATCTAGTAACCACCACCTATGTCTTCAAAGCTTCAAATATCTTCGAAAAAAATTTTAATTTTTTTTTAACTAAACTGGGCTAGTACCTTGATTTGTAGAGAACAAGTTTTCAAGTTGAATGATTTGTATTAACATAAAAGTTTTGAAGTTTGTATTGAAAAAAGTTCATGTTCCTTAGACAGTATTTTAATAAAAGTATATTACATTATGTGCTCGGTTAGTTATTAACTTAAACTTATTCCAACTACGTTAGGGAGGATTAGCAGGTATTTCATTGTACTTGTTGTCCTATCTTTGTACTTCGTTTAATATTTTATAGGGAACATTAGTAGACAGTCTATACACCCTATACCAGGCTCCAGTTTCGCTTTATTTTTGAAATACCCAACATATTTGATAATAACGAATTTTAGCTTATTTTGTTTCGCATTATTTTCTAGTCATATCGTTTTTACTGGTAAAATTACAAACTACAAAAAGGCAAGAATTAACCATTTTATGAATCATAATATTACTCCCTTTTATGTACGGACCTCATTATTATTATTCAAACGCTTTGAAAACTTGTACATTAAACTTTTTGTTTGACAGAGGATGACGAGAAGATATTTAGGATAATTTTATATCCGCTATTTGTCCTCTCAGGGCTCTAGAAGTATGGGCGGAACAAAGACCCTTTCAAAACTTCTTTAAAGAAAACAACGAAAAACAAAATGTTTCAATTAAAAATGAAAAAAAAAATGTAAATTTTTGGGGGATATATGAAACAAAAGGCATAACAAAAAATTCATAACTTTGCTATGTATAATCTTTTTTTAATTTAATTACGGTTATAATTATTAGAGATATAATGCTTTCATTGTGCGGACTAGTTTTTATATTCTGTTTAAATATTTAGTTAAAATCATTTAAAACATTTTTTGAGTATTGGTGTAATATAGAAGAGGTGTTTATTTTTATTTTGTTGCAGGTATGTCCACCTTTGTTAGTAACTGGTAAGTTTAATTTCATGCAAACTTATAGCACTCGATTTATTCTGGATGTTGTATAACATCTAACTCGCCAGAACTTTTACCTACGCTACAGTCTCGAGGTACTGTCGTTGGGAGATAAGGATAGAGCGTGGTTCGGAGTCTATTCCTTAGGGTGCGTTCATTACGGAGACTATCGCATGGTATACATATCCTCGCCTAGATCATAGCACTGATAGCCCAGGGAAATTTTTCATGACATTTGTTCAAAGGTAAACGACAATAAATTATTGTTTTGAGTAGTATGAATGGACCTTTGTAACAAAAACCTATATGTTTTCATTCTGTCAATTTTTTGGACTTAATTATTTATTAATAATTTAAGGTCAAAAAACGGAAAATTTTTGCTTTTCTCGTCTATCAGCAGAAAGTGAAGCATTTTAAACAAATTTTAGAAGAGAAGAAACTTCAAAATACATTTTGGTTTTTTATAAGTTTATAAAATAAATTTGAATTAAATAAAACTTCAAAATAAATTTTGGTTTTTTATAAAATTTATAAAAAACCAAAATTAATTTTGAAGTTTCTGAAGTTAACACTTAATGTTAATAACTTTTTTTAAAATAAACTTGATAAAATTTATATTGCATGGAATGCTGTGTATTATAGTAAGTACTTAAAATATTATAGTTTATCCCAAATTAATTTTTTTTGCAACAATATAAGTCAGAATATTATATAGTTTTAGTAATTGTAAAGATAGTTTCTGGAAGAAAAAGACTTGTTCTAATATTTACATTTAAAAAAAGTTAAGAAAAATAATTTTAAATGTTGCAAAATAATTTTGCAAAACATGTCGTTTTTTTGCTTATAAAAAATTAGAATAACTTTTTAACCATGGTCTGTTAGAATAACAACAATAAAAAATAATAATAAAAAAGCCTGAATTTTTTCACAAATTTAAAATAATTCGTGACAAAGTTAGCCTATTTTTTATTTACTTTATTTGTTTGTTTTGTTTATAACAATTAAAAAATCTAATTAGCGTTATTTAAAAGCACATACTTTATAGTTTAAACGTACTAAATTCTAATAAGATTGCCCTTCAATAAAATCGTCCACAAAGCTTCAAAATGTGGTCCTTAAAATCGGCTGGCTTCGAAACTCACGGGAGCTGAAGGGAGGGGGAAGGAGCTGTTAGCTCTATCTCTGGTTTTTGTTAATGGATTTCGACCTTTCTTTTTAAATTTGCATGTACTGTTTGTGTACATTACGAATATGCATTATTTCAATAAATAAATTGTTAAATGAACGATCTTATTTGTTTATTTTTTTTTTCAAATTTTTATGATAGCATTTGAGATCATTTCTATTTGAAAACATAAATATTTATGATTAATTTGCACTTCTGTAGTAAAATTGTAAATAATTTATATATAATAGATTTTATGAAAACAACAAATTATCTTATTCAATTGAGACTTGAGACAAACAGTTCTCCCCTCCTCAACCTATTTCATTAGAGACTTTAAATTTGTAAACCCAAGCCAAAATAGATCACTTGAGAAAGGCAATCAGCCGAAACAGCTGTAGTGATAATATTTAAAATAAATTTTGTGGAAGTTTGAAAACAAAGATTTCAGTGTTTTATTGTTACATTATTCAATTGTTTCTAAAAATAGTATTACTTTCTGTATTGCTTTGGAAATAAAAATCTATGTTCTAGATTTTACGACCCTTCGACTAGCTAGCAGAAATCCCACGTAATAAAAAAAAAAGAACCGGTCCATTCGAACGTTTCGGAAATACGTTGAATGAAAAACCAGCTGTAGCCTTCCAGTATTTTCGCCAAGGGTCGACATCCTTCTAGTCTAACAGCTGTATGGGTATATAACATTATTTTCATTGAAAGAAGTCAGTCGGAGAAGATAAATCGAATCGCGTTTTAAAATGTAACGCACGTATAAATAAATTATGTAATTATTAGTTGAAAATAAATTGTAGTACCGTGGTTTAATAAATTGATATAAATTATCGTGTTTCAGTAAATTAAAATACGAACAATAAATTACAATTAATAAAAACTTAACAATATATATATATATATATATATATATATATATAATATATATTTATAAGTTATACAAACTATAACAACATCGTAGTTTTAACGTTTAATTGTCACAGAGTCACATAAAATTAAGTTAGTAAAATTAGCTACCAAGTAACTAAAAACAAAATTTGATTATTTTAGTAATGTTTTGTATTTTGAGAAAGATTTTCGAAGTAGAAATCGAAACGTCAAAAATAAACTTATTATAAACTTAAATTGTGGCTCATTCCCCAAAAAACAGGACATGGCATAGATACCACAAGAAAATAGCTTTAGAACAATAGTAGTTATTAACATTATATTGAAAAAAATATTAGGTATACTTTTAAATCAATGGTAATGTAATCCTAATAATAAATTAAGTTGAAAAAATAGTTACAAACATATAAAACTACACCTTTGTACACTTTCTCCTTCTGCTTCTCTGTTTCCGTCCCTTTGTAAATTCGAATTGTTGTCTTCGGTATAGTTTTGAAATATTGTAGACATTTCATTTAATTAGCGAAACAAAATGGTTTAACAAAATGGAATGGTCCATTTACTCGACACTAGGGGAGTCCTTTACAACATGTAAAAATTTCATTTTGTGAATAACATAATCTTTGAATGTATATGTAAATACTTGAAATTATTGTAACAAAAAAATTAGAAGTATTAGATTAGATTTACTTATATATTGTATTGTAAAAAATAGATTGATAAATTTACATAGATAGGATAAAAAAATATATAAGTAAAATTTGTGGGAAAAGAAATTATTCTAACCTTGTTTCTATCATATCAAATTATTTACAATTTTATTAAAGAAGTATACATTAATCAGAAATATTTATATTTTACATTTAAATTTACCTTAAATATTATTAAAAATTTTTTTTAAACAAATTAGGTGGTTTATTTGAAAATTTATTTATTGAAAGCATTATCGTAATGTACGCAAAAAGTACATACAAGTTCACAGAGAAACTTTGAAATACATAAAATAGGACCAGAAATACAGTTACCAGCTCCTTCCCCCTCTCTTCAGTTCGAGTTTCAAAGTCGGCTGTTTTTAAAGAACACTTCTGAAGCTTTGTGGACGATTCCATTAAAAGGCAATATTTTTAGAAGCTAGTACAATAAAACTATAAAGTACATTCTTTCAAATAGCGCTAATTATATTTCTTAATTGTTGTAAACAAAGCTGCTATGAATTAAATAAAAAAGAGGCTAACTTTGTCCCAAATTATTTTAGGACAATTTTTTTTACTTTTGAATTTGTAAAAAAATTCAGGCTTTTTAAATATTAAAAAATAATATTCTTACAAGAAATGGTTAAAAAGTTATTCTAATTGTTTATAAGCAAAAATCGACATGTTTTTGCAAAAATATTTTGTAATATTTAAAAATAATTTGTAAAATTTTTTTTAATGTAAATAATACAACAAGTCTTTTTCTTCCAGAAACTACCCTTACAATTACTAAAACTATCTAATTTTCTGACTTATATTGTTGCAAAAAAAAATTAATTTGGGATAAACAAATACAATAACTCTTAAACTGTTTTACCAATCACTTTGAAATGTTGACCATATTTTAAGCACTATAAGACATAGCATTCCATAAAATATAAATGTTATAAGTTTATTTTCAAAAAAATTATTAACATTTGTAAAAAACTTCCTTCCTAAGCAACAAATAAGGATATAAACATTTAGAAAACGCCATTTTGAAAGTTTTTATATTACTTATAAGTTTCTTTTCTTCTAAAATTTGTTTAAATGCTTCACTTTTTGCTGATAAACGAAAAAAGCAAAAATTTTCCGTTTTTGACCTTAATTTGTTAATAACTAATTAGTTAATAAATTGTTAATAACTAATTAAGTCCGAAAAATCGACTGCAGGAAAGATATAGGTTTTTGTTACAGATGACCATACTAGTCAAAACAATTATTGTTTGCCTGGCCGGACAAGTGTCAAAAACAGAGTACTTTTTTTTGCATATTTTCCTTTCCTATGACAGTGAAGTGAATGCACGAATTTAAAATAAAATGCATTTATTTGGTCGCGGCGAGGTTCGGTGCTCGACATCTCGTAGTGTCGATCGTAGAGTACTACGGACGAAAATCGAAAAAATACTAAGCTGAAATACTATAGTCCAACTCCATGGTCCGATACCAGGCTCTAGGCTGGGCGCTGAATCCTAGACGAAAATAATAAGCTGCTATGGGAAAAATAGAAAGCATAGAGAAAAGGTTACCAAAAAATTCCATGGAGGTAAAAAATGCTGCAATAACTAAGAATAACTAACAATCCATCCATTTTATAAGAACAAAATGCTGTGAAAGAGACTACAAGGTCAGTTGACGCAGTCACAGAACAGCCACTTTGTTCCGTGGATTTGTCTGAGCTGCCACCTAAACCAAGAATATCAAGCAGTTCAATTGCACCCGTGACGCTTGTTAAAGCCGTCAGCTGATTGAAAATGAAAATGATAAATGGGAAACCCAAAAAACGAGGTTTTTACAAAAGAACTCGTCCGACACTTTTTGAACGACCAGATCAACTCCAGGGAACCAATGAGAATGCTGGAAGTATCCTGCGTGTGGCCACAAACTATATGGCGATTTTCCTGTCAGGTCTCGATCCAAAAACGGAAGCTCAGGGAATACTTAACTAACTAAAATCAAGAAAACTGGACGAAAACGTTATCTGCGTAAAAATGAAAACCAGGAGAGATAAGTACAAAATTCCACGAGGAAACTAAGTTCCTGTAGCTGGCTGTATACCATATATCACAAAAATATTTTGTTAAAATCCTTTATAAAAGGTATATAAAAATGCCTCAAACGGGCTATCACAAACACATTGCAAAACGTTTTCGGATTAAACAATCCATCATCAGTGCAAACGGTTGTACGTGCTAGTAGCCACCAAAATATATGGGTAAAAACCCTTTAAATGTTATATATTTGAAATTGTTTTACATTATTAGTATTTCTAATTTGTGATGGTTAAGTTATGTGTTAAGTTATGTGTTAAGATGGTTATGTTAAGTTAAGTGATGTCAGTTGTTATCAACAGGTCCTCGTAGACACTTCGTCTCAGGACCATTTTACTCATGTAGAGTCATACGCCGCCATGTTACCTATCCAACGGTAACTTAACCATCACAAATTAGAAATACTAATAATGTAAAACAATTTCAAATTTATAACATTTAAAGGGTTTTTACCCATATATTTTGGTGGCTACTAGCATGTACAACCGTTTGCACTGATGATGGATTGTTTAATCCGAAAAAGTTTTGCAATGTGTTTGTGATAGCCCGTTTGAGGCATTTTTATATACCTTTTATAAAGGATTTTAACAAAATTTTTTTTATAAGTACAAAAATTCATTTAAATTTACTGTTCCAAAACTAAAAATACCTCAGTTAATGCAGCAAGAATTATGGCCGAACGGTGTAATCTTTAACCATTTTCAGAAGGTACAGAGGCACCCCAGTGTCAAAAGACAGTCTACGGCGCACACCAGAAGAAATTATCAGTAATCCACTTAAATACGCAATCAACTAAACCAAGTATTGATGTTATTAACTTTGTCCTAGAAGATCATGATGAATACTTTGCTCTTTGTTTAACTGAGCACTGGAAAACAGAAGGACAACTGCGGGACTACAATGTGCGGTGTATTTTTTTAAACTGATTAATTAAACTTCTAATCTTCGTGAGAGGTAATTGAACGCGTGTGGGACATGATGGATCGGAGACTTCTAAATTTAGAGCATCCTCCTCAAATTTTTTGAGCATTTGGCAAGGAACGAGATACCCTAGGAGGATATTGACCACCTAATCTGAAGCGAGCCTAAGCGCATCCAAGAATATGTTGCCCACCGAGTTGCGTTAACACATTATTAATTGATTTTCCTACGTAAATTGTTTCAATCAAATTGAAATCTTAATCGTTTGTTTAGTTTGCTATCCTCTATAATTGTACAAAACATTTTAAATTAATAATTATTTTTAATATTATTTTAAAAATATAATAACTTATAATGGATGTTGAGTGTTTATATATATTCTGAACATTGTTGAATCTTGTAGGGTTACATTTTAATAAAATAACTGTTCTACATTCAACTTCCATGTTTTTAGGCCATGTATATCAAACATCAAAACGTTTAGATTGCACTCTTTGTTAGGAAACCATCAAGATATAAGTTCAGAAGAGATACTTATAAAAAAGGGCAGAAACTTTAAATAGAAAAAGTTTTCTTTTACTATAATTTACTGTGGAGTTTTGGAAATTGATTCTTTAATAGCTTCGACAAAAATCTATTGCAAATTGACAAATATAGACAAAAGAATAGAATTTCTTAAGTTTAAACAAGTTTAATAAATCGACTATGTGGATCAACTATACAGGGTGAGTCATAAATATTGGCATATAGACCAGGGTGAGGCTATTTGGGCCAAAAAAGGGTATCAGACCAAATTTCCCTCAACATAGTTTCTTTTTTCATTTTTTGAAACACGGGCATAACTTTAGACAAATAGTATTATTTTGTGTATTATTTTACATTTTATTACATGGTACGCCACTGATATTATTCTTGATGATGAAATTGATCAAATCCTTATTTACTCAAAATTTCACGGTTTTGTCAATTCATTTCATTGATTTTGTGCTTTTATTAGAACCACAGTAATTATGGAGTAATTATTTGTGTTATTTTTGATAAATTTAATAAAATCTTTGGCATCCTCCGTTACATCAAATAAAAATGATACAATAAATCTACCTACAAGTTTTCCAAGTAAACCAGTCTCTAATTCTGGAATTAATCTGTATACATATATAACATATTACAATTTACCAGTGGCGGCCTTCCAGCCACTGCTAATTATAGATTTTTTTAATATATAATTTAATCACTATATAGATAATTAATTTTGGCAGGTAATAAGGTGATGTCATTTGTTTCGGTGAAATAAAAAAAAATATCTGTAAGATAATAAAGACTAAATTTTATTTATGGTTTTTTAAAGAATTCGTCCAATCTGAGCGTTAAGTGATCCCTGCGTAAGGCACTTTTCAAATTAATGATTCGAAATCGGAGTCATCCATCCGCCTGTGTAAAGGCGCGTTTTCACGGGTCGATCTGAGTCGAACGATTTGGATCGACTGGCCGTCGACTAATAAATCGAAAGCAAGTTGAACATGTAAACCATAAATCGACTTGGTCGTTCGGCGGAGTGAGTCGATTCGACGGAAGTCGAAAGACTGTCTACTTTTCATAGGCGATTCCCGCCGAATCGATGTCGAAAAAACTGGAATAATAATTTTTTAATAAAATAGATAAAAACAAATTTTCATTAGAACAGGCAATTTTCATATGTGTTGGTTTTTTGTATACATTAGTCCCATATCCACTATTTTACTTTGAGATTAAAACATCCAGAAAAGGAGTTATTTTATTTCTTTTCCATTGTAAATTTTATTGACTCAACCTTTTACCTTTTATTTATATCAATCAGAAATGTATCCAACACATCATCTACATATTTTAAACATATTGTGGACTTTAAATTTTAATTAGGAATATTTGTTTTGAAGTCTTCCATCAATATATTAGCTAATAATGGATTTAAAGCACAGTCCAAAAATTTTGTTTATAGAAATCATTATTTAAATAAAAATAGGTGTTGTCCGTAGATCATGTCAACAGTTTCATTATAACTGATACATTTAATTTGGTCCTAATTGTTTTCAAAGTTTTATCTAAGAAAATACCATCTTAAGGGTATTTATAAATAATAATAAAAGCATAAAATAATAATAATAAAAAATAATATAAAAGCATTTATAAATAGACTATTTATTTATGTAAAACTTTACTTCGAAAATATTACATTTACAAATCAATGTACCAAATTATATTAACATTTAAAAAATATAGATAATTTTAATAAACTTTGTGATTTTTTTTGTCTTTAATCGTTGTTTTATTTAAGCCAAGCATAGGCACAGCTATACAGATCCCTATTTATAGTAATAACTTTTCAGTTTGTTTTTGAATAATGCATCATACACAATACTAATACACAAAAAAGGTGCTACATATTTGATTCATTCATGCCTAATTAATATATAACATCAGTCAACCTCCTGTATATAAAATACCAAATTTTTATTGAAAAAATGCTCAAAAATATTTTTTTAAATAATTTTTAAAAGTATTTTAAAAGACCTTTAATTTTGATTTGCTATTATTTACTATTAATTTTAGAGTTATTCTTATAATTTAAACATTATTAAATTTATCAAACAGGTTAAATAGATGGATTGAATTAATTATATTATTAATTTATAAACAAAATGTTCGCAACCAACAACACACATAAATTTCAATGACATTAGTGTAAACACCTCGTCGAAGCGTCGCGTCGAACAGAAACACGAAAGAGCCGAAAGCTGAGTAGAGTAGCTGTATGAAGTTGTTGTTTTTAGTGCGACAAGCTGTTATTTTGGGAAAAAATGACTGAAAAATGGTCAGATGCAGACATGGCAAGATTTTTGGATGCTTATCAAAACTATGATGTATTATGGAATCCACAAACCGAGCTTTATCGCAATCTACAAGCGAGGCGAGCAGCATTGCAAGGCGCGTTTTCACGGGTCGATCTGAGTCGAACGATTTGGATCGTTCGACCATCATTCGATCTGTGCCGAAAGCAAAAAGGTTTACACGACAGTCGATGAATGTTGAATTAATTGTAATTGATAAACAAAAAAAATCACAAATGTTATTAAAATTATCTATATTTTTTAAATGTTAATATAATTTGGTACATTGATTTGTAAATGTAATATTTTCGAAGTAAAGTTTTACATAAATAAATAGTCTATTTATAAATGCACCCTTAAGATGGTATTTTCTTAGATAAAACTTTGAAAACAATTAGGACCAAATTAAATGTATCAGCTATAATGAAACTGTTGACATGATCTACGGACAACATTTATTTTTATCTAAATAATGATTTCTATAAACAAAATTTTTGGACTGTGCTTTAAATCCATTATTAGCTAATATATTGATGGAAGACTTCAAAACAACCATTCCTAATTAAAATTTAAAGTCCACAATATGTTGAAAATATGTAGATGATGTGTTGGATACATTTCTGATTGATATAAATAAAAGGTCAAAGGTTGAGTCAATAAAATTTACAATGGAAAAGAAATAAAATAACTCCTTTTCTGGATGTTTTAATCTCAAAGTAAAATAGTGGATATGGGACTAATGTATACAAAAAACCAACACATATGAAAATTGCCTGTTCTAATGACAATTTGTTTTTGGAAAACAAAAATTATTATTTTCTAATATCTATTTTATTAAAAAATTATTATTCCAGTTTTTCGACATCGATTCGGCGGGAATCGCCTATGAAAAGTAGACAGTCTTTCGACTTCCGTCGAATCGACTCACTCCGCCGAACGACCAAGTCGATTTATGGTTTACATGTTCAATTTGCTTTCGATTTATTAGTCGACGGCCAGTCGATCCAAATCGTTCGACTCAGATCGACCCGTGAAAACGCGCCTTAAGTTCTTAAAAAGTTTCAGGGGTTTCGGCAAGCCGATCCCAAGCTTGACGATTTACATGTAAAAATCAACGAAATATTAATTGATGAACAACCAAACATACACGTCTCTTCATACGTACAAGTACAGCAATTTGCCGGCCTATTCTTCATTTGGATTGGCCGCGAAGTGGACCTTGCGAGCACGGGATGAAATGTTATTTCGGGATGGATAAGTACTTAAGAACTTAAGTAGTGAAGTGATATTGAGTGGCTTTTCTTTCTGGGATTTATTTTTATTTTCTAAAGTAATACTGCGATACGTTACCACTGCCATAAATAGTTAAAGGTTAAAGGGTTTTTTGATATATTAGAAGCTTTTTTAATTAAAGTGTAAACAAATTCAGGTAAATTAACCTAAAAAATGCAAGCTATGGGAGAAGCTGTAAGTATTGATAAATCTGTTATTATAAATTATATTTTGCAAAATGAGTTTTCATATATTGCATACTAAGAACAAATTGTTATTAAAAATAAGGGGCGTCCTTTGCATAAAATGTCACGGTTTATAAATATTAGTGCGGGAGGTAAGGGAAGTAATAGATCATTTTCAGATAATTGGTACAGCAAGTACTCATGGCTTACCGGGAGTGAAATAAAAAACAAACTTTTCTGTTGGCCTTGCATTTTATTTTCGACAAATAGGGACAAATATCAAAATCCGTGGTGTGAATCTGGTCACGATAATTTAAAGAAATTATTCAGGGCTTTACAAAAACATGATATTTCGAAAGATCATACATATAGCCAGATTAAATTGGATTTATTTGGAAAACAAAATATCTAGGTGTCATTAGATAATGCCCAAAGTGAAAATGATATTAAACATAACGACATTGATAAAATCATCACGCAGTTTTACGTCGTTTAATTGATATTGTAATTTTTTTAAGTTGTCAGGAATTATCTTTTAGGGTACACGATGAATCGGAGCATTCGTTAAATCAATGTTATTATAGGGAACTAATAAAAATGTTTAAGAAATACGATTTGGAATTTTCTAATTTACTTTCCGATTCGAAGACATTTAGCGGTGTATCTAAAACAATCCAGAATGAATTAATAGAATCAATTAGTTTAATTTTGAGTAAGGTTATTGAATCTGAGATTCGGGAAACCATTTGATTTTTACCAGAAGTAGATGAAACTACCGATATATCATGTCATTTACAATTATCAATTGTTGTTAGATACGCGTTACGTGATAATATTTATGAGAAGTTTTTAGGTTTTACAGGCGTGAGTAAAAGCAATAAGGCAGAATATATTTTTGCAGATTTCCTGGTGAGGGCAAGTATGAATTTGATGGTAATACGATCTTCACCGTCGAAGAACATATGGTCTTGTCGATAACAGTTTTTAGATAACGTCAATAATTGTTTCAATGATATGAGTGGATTTAAGAAATTGATTCCGGTAAAACTTTTAATCGTAGGAAGTTATGTACCTATATTCCCATAATAGAAGGCAACATCGGGCTATTATAAAAATTCACAGAATGACGAAGGCACAAGACATAACGATAGAATTAATTTCTAATAAAATACCTAATTCAATTCTAAGAAAATAATGTGAAATAACCACGTCGCTGGAATTGTATAATTTACCAACAGTTGGCAGTTGTAAAATCGGTTCTGTAGTTACTGTTACTGTAGTGAGAGTAGTAGTGATAGCGAAGTGAACAGTGACAAGTGTAGTAGTGTCTGGAGACTCGGGAGACTGAGACCTCGGAAGCTCTGAGGAAGACATCAGAGAGGTTGTTGAAAGCTCGTCCAATGTATATCGACGCGGTTCAACCCGGAAGACTGGTGAATTCAATATTAATTTTTGTAATAGTATTAATCTTAGCTCTAGGTTTATATATACGTATTTCTGACTATTGGTCATCTTCAGTACGGTGCAGCCAAGTTAGAAAAAGCGTATTAACTTGAGAAAGGATCACTACAGGAGCAATGCGACCAATTTATGGCAATAATGTTAGGAGGTTTCCAGAGCAACTGGAAACCTCCTATAACTATTACGAAGTAATATAAGTCTGCCGAGTTCCCCGTCGGTGTTATCGATGTATCTATCATCTGTTAGCTATATATGCTGAAAAAAGATGAAAGATATATGACTCTGTTTTACTCTTCACAGAACTATATTACTTTATAGTGAGCTCTTTTGTTTATAAAGAACGCTCCATCCACTGTGTTGATCATTTTCTTCAGGGTTTTTCTGGTATAGCCCGTTAACAGTTTTTAAGATTGTATATGCTTCTCTCAGTAAGTGAGTTTCACACAGATCAAGTATATCTCATTTGATATTTGACACCTCTTGTTCTAATTTATCAAGGCGTTCTTGGGTCCTTATAGTTTTTATATTGCAAGTAACTCGAAATTCGAAGACGCATACAACTAGCAAGAGCAGTAATAGCTGAACTAAATGGGGTATGGCGTGATCGTCACATTACTATGACAAATAAGAAGAGACAAGTTTCAACTCTTTAAGTCTTTTCCATATTTTACTATTCATGCAAGACAAGGCCAGTCAAAGAATCAGATAGACGACCCTCACTGGGGCGGTACATATAACAGATGACCGTGAGCAGTGGAGAAATATCATTAGTCAAACTATCCGAACCGCTGAACCTCAATGATGAAACCACAACAAATATGTTACGATGTTAATGACTTTGATGATGATACGAAGAATTGATGAGTAATTTTTCTGATTAAATTCAGATTGTATATATCAGTGTGAGTTTCTGAGCATCCAACTTGTAGCACTACGCTACCGTAACCTTAGACAGGCCATTCACGTTCCGACTTGTGGTCCCACTTAGTAGGACTACTAGTTGGATGTTCGTCTCCACTCACGCTCCGACTTTCTATCCAACTAGCGGTCCAACTTCAGTTTGACTTCAGTACTGGCATTGTTTAGTCCTATATAAACAATGGTACTAGGTTGTTTTCACGATGGTGTACATCGCTTAACCAAAAAATGTATCGAATAAACACTACGCAAAATATAATATATATTATGATATGTATGTTTAAAAATTAGGTTTCGTTTCTCTAGTTATTTGTCTAGGGCTGAACTAATTAATTTTTTCAACCCTTGATTTTTATGACTTTTTAAGATGTAAGAAAAAATTATAATTTTTAAAGATTTGTGTAGGTATAAAATCTATATTTTATTTGTTTTAAACTGGAGTTGAGATTTATTTTGTTGTTTGTGTGTCGTATATTTTTAATAGGAATAATTTTTGGTGCAATTGAAAGTTATTTTCTATTATTTTTTTGCGAACTAGGGATCTTTTGCTACAACTATGATTTAATTTTCAGTGTTTGTTGATAATTCTTCCGTAGCCAATCCGGAGTATCGGAAATTTACCTGTATGGGAATGACCGAAATAGATCTACAGAAAGGAAAATTATTTGCCTTAACAAAAAAGGAATTTTCGTGCAATTGAAAGTTTATTTTGTATTAAATATTCGCGAACTAGAGGTCTTTACGTAAAGTATTTCATGGAAATCTAATACGTAACAGGTGCCGAAGGTCAACTGACTGAGGAAATTTTCTATCCAACCTGTGATCTGACTTCCAACTTCACCATTCACGCTCCGACTTCGTCGCCAGTCGGAAGTCGGATCTTCAAGTCGTCCCACTAGATGTTCCGAGTCGTACCACTAGTTGTCCAACTAATCTAACTAGCCCACTCACGGTCCGATTTCACATCCAACTGCAAAAGTTGGACCACTAGTCGTACCACAAGTCGGAACGTGAATGGCCTGCATTAGCCATTTCCATATCAATTAATGTATCTAGCAAAAAAGAACTCTAATTATACGGACTAACTATTGAACTGAACGTCTTGTTTGAAAATTAGTGCTAGTTGGCAAGCGATTTGAAGCAGAACTAGATGGGAATAAAACAAACGATATTTAGTAGAAAACAAAACCGGCAGACGAGAGGCACAATTAATAAAATGAATTAAATAAAGATGTGGAAATATTTAAATGAGAATTCAGCCAACTCTAGTTAAATACAACTATGAAAACATTCTGGTGAGTAAATTTTTGTACAGTTTAAATATGTAGGAACCACACATAGATAAATTATTTATTTTATTTGATAATAATTCAAATTTAGTGAAGCTAATGCTAGAAATTTATTACTCAAATATTATTTTCGATTTAATTGTTTGTGGTGATTATTCCATATGCGGGGAAAACTAACGTTCCGTATCTTGATCAATCGGTCTGCCTCACCTTGTATCCACGGAAAAAAATTCTAGATACTTACAAGAACTTCTTTTTAGCCGTAATCAGTAAATAGAAAAAACACAAGTAAGCCTATATAAAATAAACCTCAGGAACAACAAAAAATAAGGAAATTGGAAGGTAAATTTCACCCATCACCAATTTTCATAAGGAAATCTTATTGATGTAAGTGGCCTACAAACTACCATCGATTTGGAGCAGTTAATCGCTTATGGTCGTTATTAAACTGTGTAGCAAGTATTCCTTGTCTGGAGTTGCATAAAGATAAGTGTCTCTAATTCATTCTCATGTACTGTACTTTTGGTTAAATAACGTAAATTGTAACGTCAGTGTTAGTATCTATTTGAAGTTTTAAATTTTTCTTCTTTAGTTCGCATCAACCAGAAAGATTTAAATCAAATTTATCTTTTAATTTTACTTTATATTCACCGTTTTATTTATATATTTGAATTAATACATTACACGATATTGTTTTGCATCACCGAATGCATGTAAAGGGGTATAAGTACTTACCGATCTAAGCATTGGTATTTAAATAAAAAACTTTTATTAAGCTAATTAAGTGTTCAATAACTATAATTTTTCATGGTACAACCATGTATGCGCTCAGTCACTAGCACTCAAAATTTTCTGTCTGTATTTTGTTGAAGTTTTGATATAGAATCACTCAGGTTTTCTTTTTGTATATTGTAAACATTTTTTATTTAAACAAAGGGAACATTATAAAAAAGAGTATATTTTACATTTTCTACGCATTATATATTATATAATCAAGCCATTTTTACATTTTTGTAGAATAAAACCACATATTGTACATATTGCGTTTTACTTTACCTACACCTGGTCCCTCTCAGCTACTTGGGTTTTAAATAGTTTTTAGGATTAAATCATACTTTTATCGTTTATCACTATACTTTCTAGTACTCCCACGGTAATATCAACGGAGTAGAAGTTCCAACAAATCTTTACTCCTGGTGCCCATCTTTTTTTGCTATCAACTCATTTCCTCTTCAGTGATCTTCGGTTTTTATCTGTTGTTTTTTTATCATCATCTATTTTCTTCTAACACGGCACGAAAAGCCAGACGATCTCCATTCCCTGAATATTTACGTCTCATCCTCTTATTATTCTCTATCTCTCTCTCACTCAACAAATTTTAGTTAACCAGCTTGACCATCCGGTCACTTAAATTCCCTTCCAATTAATATCACTTGCCTCTAATTTCTTTCCATTTTCTTCATCTCTCGTTTGATCAAATTGTTAAGCCTGGTTTTTATTTTTCTTTCTTTGTTTTTTTTTTCTTTCGTCAATCCAGTCTTTTATCTTTATTACCAAAAATAACCTTATAACCCCAAGTTATAAGGTTATAAACTCTACTCGCCTGGTGTAATTTCGTATTGATACTCGACATCTTTAATTAAGAGGTTTTAGAACATGTAAAATGCCACGTTTTCTGAGCTGGTTGGCGAGTGGTCAAGGATGTAGGTGGGAATAATTTAGGAAAAGACAGGAAAGGGTTTATGGACCTGGCTCTCTCATAATAGGAAGAAGGGACGTCAGCTACTGTCATAAGGCAGGATCATCAACCCCTATAGCAGCCTGTCCTCTACCGGGATCGTAGAGGAGAGCTGCGTGCTACCGTATCTACTCTTATCTACTATCATTCGGCGTTAATTGTTACCAGACTGTAAATTTTATCTCACTCTAACAGTATTTTTCAACATATTCAATCTTATAATATGTTCTTATTTTATTTATAACTAGGTTAATTTTTTTTTTAATTTTTAATTTTAATTTGTTATATTTTGGCTTTTACAGTTATGATTGTTTTTGAAATGGGTTCCATAAATAAATTAATTCACTACAAGAAAAGTATAGCCATTTGCCTAGAGGTTTATACTACGTAAAAACTTGGCTGGGTAAATCTTGAACATGGTACTTTTTTGCTTACTTTCCTGGTCTATTGCAGCACAAATGCACCACAATTGAATCATTGAGCACAAGCTAAAATTTAAGAGTAACATGAATAACCTTCGTTTTCGAGTCGGGATATAAATAACAAAATAGATATGAGATTCAATAATTTTGGTATTTAAAAAATAAACAGTAGCAATTTACTTTATTTCTTATAATGGAACAGTTAAAAACAGAAATTGAAAAGTAATAAATGTATTTAATGTAGGAAATGAATATTTAATTGCAGACTTGAGCAAACAAATTACATTATTGATTGAAGCAGCGTTGACAATAACCTATGCGAAATAAAAATGGGGATTATAATGAATTTCTATCGTTTCTATACAAATAATCAAGCAGACAGGCTTTGGACGTTAAGTGGTCTTTTGTATTCATACATTTTAAGTGAAACTGTCAAACTAACAACTTCCCTATTAAACGAGCTTGAAAAATGAATGTTGATTTAAAAGTGTGTACAACCGACAACCACCATTTTCCTTCTATGAGAATAAAAGTGTATTGTTAAGCAATTTATAGTACACAGTATTTAGTAGAGATAATAAAAAAGGCAGTTTCTTAAGTAAAATTATTTATAAAAATTATTGCTTTCTAGGTTTTATAGGTTTTAATACATGGCCATCGAAAAAAAAAACATTTAAGGCCATGGAATCGCTACGGTTAGGCCTTTATTTAAATAAGCATTTTTGGAAAGAAATTAAATAATAAATGGTATTCAAAAGAGCAATTATTAAAAAATAATACTTTTATATACACGTAAAAGTAAACAGCTAGTGGTAAAACGGTGGCAGTTATAAAATACATATAAAGTATGTTTAGTTTAAAATAAAATAGTTTAACAAAAAAAAACAAACAAGCAGCGAAAGCCTCTGATTATGGAACACTGAGCCTCATGAGTAATACTTTAAAAGTACTGCTGAAAGTAATACATAAGAGAATATATGAAAGGCTAGAGGAGGATATTAGCGAGACGCAGTTCGGGTTCCGAAATGGAATGGGTACTCGAGAAGGACTATTTGCCATCAACATATCGATTCAGCGATGTCGGGATGTGAACTTTGATCTACACTTGTGCTTTGTAGTGGAAGTGGAAGTGAAACAGAAAAGGAACCCGGGTGCGACGAAATACCGGCGGAATTGATTAAAAATAGTGAAATTAAATCATATAATGACCTAATTTTTGAAGTATGGGACACTGAAGATATTTCTGAAAAAAACTCATAGGCATTATTGATTTTGCTGTACAAGGAAACAAAATGGAGTGCCATAATTACCGTGGCATATCTCTGCATGTGTGCGAGTTACAAGATAATTTCTTATATCTTGTTAAGGTGCTATTACCGTGTAGAATGCAAAAAATACACATTTTCAATATTTTTTTTGTATCTTATCTATTATATATGACAATCAAACTTTTTTATATTGTTATACAACTTTTGAGGATTACAAAAATTTGTTTTCTTATTTTTTCCTGAATATTAAAGGTGACGCCAAAAAATGTTCGTCTAAAAACAGCAAACATGAAATATAAATTTCGAGAAAGGTTTTAAAAAATGAAGTACCGTGACGTAATAGTTTACCAAAAACATTGCAAATTAAAAAAAAAACAAAATGACGGACATTTGAATAAATTGTTCAAAAATGGATCATTTGACTTTTTAGTCAAATTTTATTACTTTTTTATTGGTCAAATTGTTATAAAAATTATAAATATTATAAACTATTATAGAGAAAACTAAAACAAACAAAATACATCAAGGTTTACTAAAATCGACGGACTACATCCGGAGATTAACTGTCCGCCAGTTTTAAAAACGTAGTTTTTCTCGGTCTGGACATTTTCTTGTCCAGACAAGAGCAAAGTACTTTGCTTTCAGGTCAAGTGAGGTCCTTCGAATTAGTCAATCCGGCTCACGACATGGTTTTGAGTAACCCTGCAATTACACATAGGACAAAATTGTATTTTCTATGTAGGCAGAATAACAGTGTTATTCTTAGCAACTGTGATTTTAAGTTTATAAATAATTAAAATAACTCGACGTAATAACATCTAGAAAGTTAATTTTTTGTATTCGTTAAAGCGGCATTTTTACACGAATTCCAAAAAAAAATCAGTCTTACGACCCTTAAAACGAGATTTAGTCCTTTTTTTCAAAAATTCAACGGGACTTTGTTTATAAACAACGAGCAATTTAAAAAACAAATTGGGAACATTAAAAGGTTGGATAAAGAAATAAAAAACCAAAACCAAAAACTTCGCTTTTAAACCCTTTATCTTTTTGTCAAAGATAAAGGGTTTAAAAGCGAAGCGATGTTACTATTTCATTAGGTACTGAAAGGTCTGTAAACTTGGCATATCCATTTTATAAGGCCAAATTCAGATCAAGACTACAATTTATTGCTAATTTATTACGGAAAAAAAATATTCCGAGAATTAGTGAAAAATAGAAAAAGCTGGCATAGCCATAGCGAATAACTATACCTCGGCTATCTTTCCATCATATATTATTGCTAATTAACTGGGGTTAATATTTTACTTTTCTCTTATTATTCTTAGTAGAAAAGAATTTGAAATCATAAACAAATTAAACATTTATGTATTATAGTTATAAATAATATATTTTAACAATAAAGTGTACAAAAATTAATTTTTTATTTGAAAATTAAATCGATACTTCTTAATTTTTTTGAATTATGCTCATTATTTTTATAATTACTTTATCTCAAAAACATTACAAATATATTTTACACAAATTATTTGTTATAAACTTTGCATAATTATTTGTATAAATACAATGTTTATAACAATTAATTTGTTTAAAATATATTTGTAATGTTTTTTAGCCAGGAAAAGTAATAATTGTAAAATTATAAGCATAATTCAAGAAAAATTAACACGCATAGATTTGTTTTTTAAATTCAAATTTATTTTTAAAAGATATTATCTATAAATATAATACATAAATATATGTTACCTATATTTTCATAACTTTTGTACTATTAATAATAAGATAAAAGAAAATTATATATAAACAGTAAATATTTATTTAATTTAAATTGTTTAAACAAATTACTCGATTAAATAAACAATCCATAAATTACCTAATTGAATTTTTAGAAGTACTCCAAATAGAAAAACATAAATTTTCGTTGATATTGCGACTTTTATTTTGAAAATATGAATTCAATTTTTGAAATAGTAAAATCGAGAAATAAAAAAATGCTAACTCAGATTCTAAGCGTGTCGTAGGATATTGAACTTTTTTTTAATTCATGTAAAAATGTACATATTTAAAAAAAAATAACTTCCGTGTTGATTCGTTTTAGTTATTTTCAATGATTTTAGGCTTAAAATTACAGTACTTTTGTAAACCTATTTTACAACATTTACAATAATTTCTTATTAATTAATTTAAAGATTTATTTTGAAAAAGTAAGCCTTTCTTTTAAATTTGGCGCTTTTAGAATTTATGTAGACCTAATAGTTTACGCATAAGGTGGATGTACCAATGAGGGGCCGGTTAAGGAATTCTCACACTGCGGTCAAACATAAAGCAAGAATTTCAATTTGATATAATTTTTGACAAATTTCAATCCTTTGCTAAGATATAGTTGGTGTGATTTTTATTGTTATATGATTTTTTTTTTGATTAATTACCTATCAAGGTACTTGAACAAATTATGAAAATAGCATTTTTTTAAATTAATTAGGGACCCCCCAATTATGGACCATTATCAGTGCACTAGTATTAGTTTAAAAATACAACTCAAGAGATAAATAAAATTTTATTTTGAACTAAATATAGGTGTTTGAAGTTTTTCTACATCGTTTTTCTTTGGACTCCCAATTTCCTTTTGAACACATATGTTAGTTTCCTGTCTTTCATAGTTATCTCTGGAGCTATTAAGACACCAATAATGTCATTTAAATGAATTACTGAAATATCTCCTTCATCTGCCACACATTTTTTTAATGTTGAGTCACATGATTTAAACCCCAAGACTTTTATTTCATTGTCATTATATATAACACAAGTATATAAATCTTCAGGTAAAAATTCACAAGTAAAAGGTAACTAGAACGAAGTCCCCTTCTTTAATGTTTTTGCCTTCTTCAAATAAAGTTCCCATGTCATTCTGGTCATCATCATCTTCTTCTTCTTCTTGCCGATCAGATTCTACCGAATTTGGTAAGCTGACATCACTGTCGTTCAAAAATGATGATGAGAAATGGGTTTAGTTTTTCTCTTTGCAAGCTTTAGAACTGGATTTTCTTTCATCTCTTCCCTGTCTGCTCGTTTCTTCTCTTTTTCTTGTTCTATAAGCCTTTTTTTCTCTTCCTTTTTTCTATAATATTCAAACATTTAAGGAGATGTAACTACAGCTGGAGTCTTTTCTTTCCTTCGAATTTTTTTCGCCACTGTAGACTCATTAGACCAGAAAAGAGTTCTTTTAAATGGAGATGGGATAAACTGATGATTTTGATAATTTGACGGACCCTGACTTGAAGATGGACCTTTATTAAAAGCCCTAGGCAAATTAGTCCCTAGTGTCAATGAATGTTCACTAGAACATTTACGTGGAGTAGTTTGATGGGTTATTGGGCTTCTGATAAGATTAGACGTGGAGGTATGGTCCACTTCAATTTGATTTTCTTGACTTTGCTTATTTTCATTGGTTTCTAATGGCTTTTGTTGAGAAAGAAGATGTTCTTCGGGATTCAATCTATTTTTGATACTAAACCAAAGTTCATATAAAGATGTATCCTCAATACTTCCATGCCATTTGGTTTTAGCAGATTTAAATAATTCCAACTTGTCGACTCAAATATGTACTTCCAGCATATTCTTAATTTTTTTAGGTCTGATTTGCTGTTTGGTACGACATGCAAATTGGCTGTTACACCGGTTACTTTTGATGGGTCCCAAGCACTAAGCCACAAGTAATGAACCCATGTTGGATGGTCTCTGGTTTAAGAAGCTGTAATACTTTTTCTAGTATCTTTGAAAAATTTTGCTTCTCCACTTGTTTCCCATTATTCGTAATCCTCCACTCCGCAACTTTTTGCTTCCAAGATTTTATTGTGTGGAATACAGCTACATCCATAGATTGCAAAATATGAGTAGCATTTGGAAAGAATCCCACTAATTCAATTTATTTTGAAACAAAAAACTGACTGATATGCAGAGATATATGTGATGTATGGCCATCAAGAAAAAATACCACACGTCGCTGTATTTTCATTTTTGTCAGCCAAGGCTCAAATATATTTGTCATGTATTTAAAAAATGTCTCTTGGGTCATCCACCCATTTTCTGACCTTCCTATTGCCCATTCCGGAGGCATATTATTTTGATGTCAATAAAACTGTCAAATTTTGTTTTTCATTGGCTCGTGCTGCAATGTACACATCTTTGCTCCCTTTTTCTGTAAGTGCTTAACCAGGTTTGGCATTAAGGAAGAATGCTGTCTAGTTAAAAACTCATCTTGGATCTTGAAAAATGTGTTCCAATTTTATTGGTTTTGATGTACTCGCCCACCTCTTTAAACCATTCATCAACCTGATGTTAAGTCACACTTCTTCGCTGTACTGTTAAATTTTGACCAGTTCTTTTACCTATCATTGGATGCCTTTTTATAAAACATTCATACCATTTTCTTCCCGGCGTAGTTCTATTTGGAAATTTCACTTTCCATTCTCGAGCACGTTTTCCAACACTAAATAAGAGATACTCTGTAGATACAGGAAAACCAAATTTTGCCATAGATTTTATCCACTTTACCAGCATTTGTTCTTGGTCGTAAACACTGTTGAGGGTCCAGGTTTCACCTTAACATCAATTTTTGTTTTAAATTTTCTTATTAATGTAGCTCTGGGAATATTATTCATTTTTGATGCTGCTCTAAATGCTGGACCAATTTGGATGTCTTCTAGCGCATTTTTCAATGCTTAATTGCTATATGGGCTACGTTTTGTGGTCATTCTGCAACTAAAAAAAAATGAATTAGTGTCAAAATAATGACACCAATTATGGACCATCATTGTTCCAATTATGGGCATAGTCGTTCAAAATTGATACTGATCATGATATCAGCTTTATAGTTGTATTTATAGATTTCTTACTTCTTAGAGCTGAATGACTCCTAAATAATGATTTATCACTGACCACCTATTATGAACATAGTGTCCATAAATGGTAGTAACACATTATGTTAGGTCCTTAATTTGAACCACCCCCACACAATGGAGAATCAATTTATTAATTGATACATTTTCATAGTCAATAAGATTTAATTATTAATTTGTGTGTATGCATGTATTTATATACAATAAAGAGCCCTAAAAGTAAAGTTATTCAAAGATCAAATAAAACTTACCTGTTAATTTTCAAACACTACTGTGGTAAAATGTACACTAATACCGGATATACCACCACTGGATAAAATATAACTGTTCACATCGATGCCGTTACTGGAAATGACCAAAACTAATGAATATAGCCACTCAAAAGGTTTGACTTTATATAGGTCTCTACCTAAATACAATAACAGCCAAGTTTTTCTTCTTTTTTGAATTTGAAATTTGATGATCCATATTAGGTGTGTCGTCCATAATTGGTACACTTACCTTAATAACCTTGTAGGTAAAAGCTTTCTGGGATAAACAATTTCAATTTTGCAATAACTGTTGATTGAAACTTTTTGAAATTTTTATAGCTAAATACATGTGATTGGGTGGAATGCATAAAACGTAGTATCCGCTAATGCTTCAAGTAATTCTACATTCTTGTAGTACATGCTACACTTACAAAGCATTTTACTTTCCTCGGTGGTATTTGCTACTATTTGCCAGATACATAGAAGGATGTACTATGCTTTTGAAGTATTTGCTAGTTTAGTAGAATTTGCTTCAGTTTAGGTGAATTTGGTGGATGAACGACTTCGGCGTAGATGTTTTTTGTTAAAAATGCGTTAATGAATGTTCGTCGTAGAAAAATCTACAAACTAGGAAGAATATACAATGATGATATTTATCGTAAAATATTTAGGTAATTATCATAAATCGTGCAGTTTTATTCATACGGTGCGCTGGAATAAGTTTTACCCCCCATATTTACTCATTTATTTTTAGTATATAAGCAAAACGCTTGAAGAGGTCGATTTTTAAAATAATCATAGTATATTATAGCATCAATGTTTCGAACTTTAAGCAACCCTTCTTTAGGTGACAGTCATATCTTTGATTTTTTAAATGGGTAAGTGGGAAAGTACGGGGGGTTGATAGGTGATGAAGGATATGGTATTGCACTGTGGTTGTTAACACCTTTTAAAAATTCAACCACACCTATTCAACAAAATTATAATATAAGTCATGCGAAGGAAGTTGTTTCATCGAGTACTGTTTTGGTTAGCTGAAAAGGCGTTTTCCAATGTTACAGTATACTTTTCGCCTAAAAACTGAAAACATTCCAAAACATATTGTAAGTGCATTTGTACTTCACAATATATCTAAACATCTGCAGGATCCGTACCACGATTCTGATCCAGTTCAAATTGTAGTGCAAGATGCAAATGAAGAGATACCTGAAAGAAATTAAGCACAAATTTGAAATCGAGACACAGAACGTAGAAATGAGGTGCGGAGCCTCTATTTCGTAATGCCAACTAATACATGTATTATTACCACATGTACAGTGTCTAATAAAAATTCGTAATGTACCATATCACGTTGAATTATATGGTTGACTAATTGCTCACCAGCTTCAGCAAACTTTATCAATGCATTCGCTGCCAGTTCCTGAGCTTCTGCCGAAGACTGTTAAGCTCAAGCACAAGAAATTTGAGCTTCAGCTGCTTTAATTTGTTTTTGTAAACAGGTCTTCTGTAGTTCAATCAGCGACTTCTCCTTTGCACTATGATATTTGGGAGCTCTCCCTGTTAGTTTTTGACAACCAGAATTGGATCTAAAAAGAACGTTTTCATAATTATTTTTATTCATTTATGAATATAAATGAATTTATATTCATTATCATTATTTGCTAGTCAGTTAGTACGATTTTTTTTTTGTTACCAGTTTTTTTACGTCAACAATTTTTTTAAACTTTATTTTCATGTTGTTGAATTTCTTTATAATTTGTTTTGAATCCAAGTTTTTTCGATATCAAATAAAATTTGATAATTTTCAAAAAGATTAACAAACAATACTTGTTCATTTTTGTCTTCGCTTAACTCTTTTGTTGCTTCGTAATCTGAACCACTCATTTTTACTCACTACTTACTTATCTAATAATAATTATTCACAAAACACAAGCATATAAAAAAACCACATGAAAAATACGTTCTAATACGATTGGTGTGATGCACATAAGGGCACTCCGGCTGGCGCTACGTTTAGTAGTAGATCCTTCAGGTCAGTAGCAAGTACTTCGGTGGTGTAGTACGGTCTCTTCAACAAAGCACCTCCTTTTATGTAAAAGAAAATGCTACAAACTAGATACTATTTGCTGAAGCAATAGCATCTACTACGTTTTATGCATTCCACCCATTGTCCCTATTATCAAGCGAAATTCAAGTGTTTTGTGTATTTTCAGAAAAGTTAATAATTATTTTCAAGAAATCTACTATTGAAGCTATTTTTGCAATAATTAAGCTGCATATTAACAAACTCTCATTTTAAAGGATTTTGTATGCTTTTTCAGTAAAACTGTGACACTTTTTCATATAATTTGCCGGTCTTTACCTTTAGTATTTAAAATATAATAAAGATCTTACATTGTTTATATATTGTTTGTAAGTAAAAAATGACGTTTAATCTTCTGCATATTTTGTTTGTTAAATATTTTAATCAGCAAATTTATCAAAAGCAATGATTAGATACTGTAAAGTCTTTATTAATTCTAATTTATTGTCCTTATTTTAATTTACTAAAGGTTCAGTATTTATAACACTTACGAATTTAATTTATTTAAATTTTATTTATATTATGAAATGAAGAAAGGCAGCAAATATTTGATTTCACGCAAATAAATCCTATGTATCTCTTGATACGTATTTCGACCTAATAGGTTTCGTCAGAAGAGCTATTCATAGGAGTCCTCAACGTGAAAAATCAATATTTTCTGCCTTTTAAGAAGCAACAATAACATGGCTTCAATACGGACGCAATAGCGACATCTAATTACAAAAATCGTAAAATAGTTTCGAAATTTTTTTGTAATTAGATGTCGCTACTGCATCCGTATTGAAGCCATCTTATTGTTGCTTCTTAAAGGGCAGAAAATATTGATTTTTCACGTTGAGGACTCCTATGAATAGCTCTTCTGACGAGACCTATTAGGTCGAAATACGTATTAAGAGATACATAGGATTTGTTTGCGTGAAATAAAATATTTGCTGCCTTTCTTCATTTTATTCGGATTTACTCTGTGTGAGTACTAGACGCACAACTGGCTAAGGATTTCTGCTTAGTTGTAAAAGACATGTCGTGGAATGCAAATTTTAGATTCCCCATGTCTCTTTTAACATCTTTTATCAACGTCTGTTTGCCTTGCAATTTTTAGAAGGCTCAGATTATAAAGCAGAAATCTGAATTGTGTTTCGAAACTATTTTACGATTTTTTTATTTATATTAATTTATCTTACAATAATTTATATATGCGAGCGTTACATTTAGAATACCCGATCGCGATATCTTCTTTTGACTAACTGATCTCCTCAATAAAAATCCCCGTTATTATATATAAAATGGCGTTATCTAGAAAGGTCTGGCGATGCATCGATGACCTTCCATCCATTAGGTGGCTCATGGACTGGTCTCGAAGGGTCTAGTAATTTCTTCCGGCAGGTAAACAGGTCTGAGCGCCGAAATTACTAGAAATAGAAGAGAATTAGTTTTAATATATTTACAGTTTTATACGCCATAATATTTATTATCGTAACAATACCTTTATCAAAGAGTGTCACGAAAAATACTTTTTATTTGCTAATTTATCTGCTCTATTAAAGAATATATACTTATTTAATAAATTCGTCTACACTAATTCCGCGTCACCCAGGTGAAAAATGTGTGTATTACTCGGCGACCCAAGTGGGGTAATATTGCTCCATTTCAAATTGATTGGAAAAACTCAACACACATTTCGAACACGAATTTATGTTTTTAAATATCTTATTTGACTAAGTTTTCATAAATAACAGCAGTTTTTACCACTGGATTAAATTTGACCGCGTATTAGGTAAAATTTACAAAATAATAAAATTCCTACAAACAAAAAACACTAGATACATAAAAAATTCACAAACAAAAGATAATAATTCAAAATAAGAGATTTTCCAAAAAAAATTTTTCAATAGGTTCAAATAAAAATATAAAAAAGGACATTGGATATCCAAGCTTGAAAAAAGTTAAGAGTCCCGAAACTGGATACATTCGTCGCAAATGCGATGAAGGTGATCTAAACAATAAAAAATTTTGCCATTATCACACGTTTGTTTAGTTTTCTGTCGTAGATCCACCGTATCAACCTCTCCTTTTGTAAAGTCTTTTGTAAACTTATTATTTCTGGTAAAAGTATCTCGCCGGTAGATTTATCTACATATCTCATCGTGATGAAGTGATGATAATAAAATCACGTTTTTCCCTTTTTTTTGGTACAAAGTGTTTGTACTGGTGGAGGACTGGGGTTGTCTGTTCTTAATCTGTATAAATTATGAGGGAATCTCTTGCTTGTTTTTTTCTCAGAGTTCCTACTGAAGTTAAACTATGTCGTTCACGCAAAATTTTCACAAGTTCGTAAGAGGTATACCAATTATCGAAAGTGATATTTCGATTTTTACCAGAAATTGGTGCTATCAGTCTTTGGACAATATCAATAGGTTTATTGCTTATTTGGTACGGCCCATCTGGCGGGGTCCCTGCATAAATTTCCATATTAAAAACAAAAAGTACGGGAGTCTACTAGGACCTGAATTTTTATTCCGTATTTCGCTGGATTGTACGGAATATACTACCGGAATGAGTAACGCCCACCAAAAGACTCTAACTGCTCGTAATAGTCAAGTACTGTCCTGGTGAGTAAGTTTGTTGATAATTTGCGACAAATTTTTCAAAAACTGCCCTAATAGGATCCAACTTATCAGATTGTTGCCTTTCTTGTCGATTGTCTACATTATCAAAACGTAAGCACTGACATAAAAATGTAAATCTATTGAGTGCCATCACTAAACGAAATATCTGTATCTGTATCTATATCGATTCCTGTACCATTTAGATTACGTTGATCATTTCTACATACACCCGCTAGGTAGAGGAGGCCAAATAATGCCTTTATTTCAACAATATTGGTACTGCTACAATATGCTTTATCTTTGTAGGCTAACGCTTTTTTTATCTATCAATACATTGGTGCAGACCGTCATACCTTCAAGCATTTCTCCATAAAAAAAAGCCAGCAATCTAAAAGAGTCTTACAGTTTTTAGCATATGGTTTGGATCCTGGTAAATTCGAAATTATGTTCTCTGCTCTCGTTCTAACTGCTTTATTACTATGGTGTTTTCTCCATTTTGTTTTGGAATTACTACCTAAATAATAAGGATATTTTTTATCTTATTCTCGCTTATTTTCAGATTCCAATACTTCTAGTGTCTTAATTTCTTTATTTTGTTCACCATCAAACTGATTACCTATGTGATCAATTTCGTTTTCATCGTCGGAGTCCATAATTTCGTACTCATCATCTTCGAGTTCCTGCCAAGGTGCCAATAGTTTGGCTTGTTCTTTTTCGTAATTCATTCTAGAAAAAAAAGTTTATATGTACAACAAATAACGCCACGAATTAAAATTGTCCCAAGTTACCTGGTACCCTCGGAAACCTTTTTTGGATGATCCTAGAAAGATCACCAATGGAGACAATGCGAACGGCAGCCAGATGGTTGGTGGAGCGAGTCGTGGGTTCGAAACTAGCTTTTGGAACCGGGAATGGGTCCAACGGACGGAATAAGTAAAGATAGGAGAAGATAAGATATATGAGAAAAGATACAGAAATAAACAAAAATGTAGATGGGTAAAATTATCAAAGATAAGATAATAAAAACAGGGCGCCACTTAACTTTTTGGGGTTTAAGGAGAAAATTAAGAAACCTTAGAAAAGAAAAGAGATAAAGAAATATATTTAGACTCAGAGGTGAAACCCAAGAAAAGATATTACGTTAATAATTAAATAAATTTCTTCTAGTCGAAGGTATAATAATAATTTAATAAAATAAGCAAATATTTAGAGGTATTGTTATATCAGGAAACTTGTTAGGAGTCGACAAATAAAATTCATACATAAAACAAAAACAATATAAATTCAACACCACAATGATATAGGCAGCTGAATATACACCAAGTAATAAAAACTGCACCATCAATTGATCATTGGTAGTATACATATATAAATGAACAGTATTATAATTATTAAATACCTTTACAAATACAATATAATATAATCATGCACAAATAAAGTTTTATGGGCGTACCTCGAGATAAAGGGTACAGTTAAAAAAATTGGATATCAATTATAACAAATAACAAAATTGATTAAATTTAAATTCAAAGAATATAAAAGGGTTTCAAGAATGCTGTATTATAAAAATTAAACCACCCGCACTTGGTTTTAGTTATGTATTCGCACTGTTGTTTAATGATTAACGGATAATTAGATGTTCGTAATTATGATTTATTAGAAGTTCAAGTTGATTAAAAGTTCGTAAGAAAATATTAAATGTTCTTTTAGTTCAATTGTTACATCGGTAGTTAATCCTTACTGAGTCGATGATGAGATACTCGACGTAGATTTGCCCAGATAATTGAAGATACTATGATTACCATAGTATTCGCAAAGATAATTGAAGATAATGATTATGATCTTCTTTAAGTTCCATCTTCTATCGAAGGTTGGAAATCATCATGGCAATGCGGACTCTGTTGACTGCCGCTCTAAAAAGTTCTGCACTACTGCATTCAAACCATTCCCTCAAGTTCTTAAGCCAGGATATTCTTCGTCTTCCCACATTTCGCTTTCCTCGGATTTTGCCCTGCATAATAAGTTGAATGCGTATTTTTGCAGTCTCATCACATGTCCCAAGTACTCAAGTTTTCGTCTTTTAATAGTTAATATTATTTCCGCCTCATTTCCTATCCTTCTAGTTACTTCCATGTTTGACATTCTTTGAGTCCATGATATTCGTAGGATTCTTCTGTAACACCAAAATTCAAAGGCGGCCAACTTATTCAGATGAACTTGTTTTAGTGTCCAAGCTTCCAGACCATAAAGAAGAGTAGAGAACACGTAACATCTAAGCATTCTCAGGCGTAGTTCTAACCTTATATCCCGACAACAAAGAAACTTTTTAAGTTTAATAAATGATGTACGTGCTATTTAAATACGTGTCTTAATTTCTTTGGTTTGGTCTACATCTGATGTTATCCATGTTCCTAAGTATTTATAGTTATTAACACTCTCAATTGCAGTATCTTCAATAGTCAATTGGATATTTGCATGTGCAGATTAAGTCATGATCATGCATTTAGTTTTCTTTAAATTTATCTTCAGTCCGTACTCATGACAGCGTTCATTAAGGCGTTGCATTACGTTCTGTAAATCATTGTTGTTATCCGTAATTATTACTGTATCGTCTGCGAAACGTAAGTTATTCAAAACTTCTCCATTGATAGATATACCTTCTATTGAGTCTTAGAGCGCTTCTTGAAATACCGCTTCACTGTAGACATTGAAAAGTAGTGGGGACAGCACGCAACCCTGGCGGACTCCTCTCTGTATTTTGATATTTTCGGTGTACTGGCTGTCAACTCTTACCTTGGCAGTTTGATTCCAATATAAATTAGATATAATTTTCAGATCACGACTGTTAATATTTTTGCTTTTTAATATATCTACAAGCTTTTTATGTTGAACTTTATCAAATGTCTTTTCAAAGTCTACAAAACATAAGTACATATCCTGATTCATGTCCATGCATCTCTGAGCCAGCACATTCAAGCCGAACAAAGCATCTCTTGTACTCATACCATTTCTAAAGCCAAATTGTGTGTCACTAATCTCATATTCAAGAGTTTTAACAATTCTGCTGTGAATTATTTTCAAAAATGTTTTAAGTGTGTGACTCATTAAAGCTATTGTTCTGTGGTCTGAGCAAGTTGTTGAACTTGGTTTTTTGGGAACTGCTACAAAGGTTGATTGCATCCATTGTCCGGGGATTGTGGCAGTCTGATATATTAGATTAAAGAGTTCAACCATTACATCAATAACATCTTCATCGATGAGTTTTAATAATTCGATGGGCTCCTCATCTGGTCCAGTGGCTTTACCCTCTTTTGTGTTTTTGATGGCATAGATGACTTCTTCTCTTAATATTGGTGGTCCAGTATCTTTGGTGATTTCTAATGACAGTTCTTCTCTTTCATCATTAAATAGTTGTTGAATGTAATTGGTCCAGTCACATAATCTCTCCTTCATATCAGTAATAATATCCCCTTTATCATTTTTAAGGATATTCGTTTTTGTACGCTTTCTAGAACCTGTCATTTCTTTGATTTTTTTGTGTAAATTAAAGCTATCGTACTTTTTATCCAGATCTTGTATTTCCTTGCATCTATCGGAGAGCCACCTCTCTTTTGCCTCTCGAATTTTCTTTCTGATGTTTCTCTGAATTTCTTTGTATTTATTCAGGTCTTTTGCTTTATGTTTTCTTCGTTCTTCCATGAGTTCAAGAATTTCTACTGTCATCCAAGGTTTTGTTTTTTCTTTAAGTGGTTTGAGGGTTTATTTTCCAACTGACACAAGGGCATGTTGAATTTTTCCCAATTTTTGGTCAACAGTTAGAGTTTCTGCATTATCTTCTTTGACTTTCCTTAAGCTCTCGTTTATTTTAAATTTGGTTTCCAAATATGTGTTGTCTTGTTTGAGACGTCTTGTATCTATAATTTTCTTGGTGCTAGGGCTGTTGACCTTCTTTAGTTTCACTCTCATCGACAAAACAACCGGGTTGTGGTCGGAGGATATGTCCGCTCCTGGATAAGTTTTAGATGATATTATAGAATTTCTATATCTTCTGTTGACGATAATATATTCTATTTGATTTCTGACTATTTTGTTGTTATTGTCAGCTGGTGACCTCCATGTATATAGTCTACGTTTAGGAAGTTTGAACAAGGTATTTGTAATTAGAGTTCCTCATTGACACAGAAATCGACAAGCCTATCGCCACTTTCATTCCTTTCCCCGAGTCCATACCGCCCCACGCAATTCTCCACTTCTCCTTGGCCAACTTTAGTGTTCAAATCGCCCATTATAATATTTATATCTTGTCTTTTAGTTAGTCTTAAGACATTGTCGATTTGTTCATAGAAGGCCTCTATGGTGTCTTCATCCTTGTCTGCAGTGGGTGCATATACTTGGATTATATTTATTTTATGTTTTAAATAAGAGTTTAGAGACAGCATTAATACTCGATCAGAGTAGGGAACAAAGTTACAGACAGCTTTATGAGAATTCTTATCAACTATAATGCCAACTCCCCGTTTGTGGGGGTGTTGGCATTATAGTTGATAAGAATTGAAATGATTATGATAGCTTACAGTAAATCTTGATGACTGCTGCACTAATTCACTGAAGCTAATATACTTTACTTGTATTAAGCACTGAAGTTATTTAAATTAAAAGGTACTTTATAACTTTATTTAATCTAATATAGTATTACATTTAGAAACTCACATTATATAAGTGTATACACACCAAAAAAATGCACAGAGAGGGTAACACAGAGACGGTAATATGAGCGAGCGTCTGTCCCCAAAGATCACCCCACTAGAGGTAATCTAGTTCCTCTAAAAATTTACCAAACTACCCAAGAAAGGTGAGATATCTCCCACTCAAAAATGACATTTCCTCCTGTATGTATTTCTAAGAAGGTCTTGTTCTCACGACTATCGGAAAGTTCGATGTAAACAACGGTACCAGCAATTGGAACGTGAGAAAAATAAAATCTTCTGAATTACGTTCTCTTCAGAAAAATTACTATAACGTGCTTTCGGCGATATTAACCGAACTTATCCAAAAGAACCCCACTTCACCGAAAAGGATTAGTTATTTTCATACTCAAGATTAAAAAGGAAAAGATTAGAACATTTCGTTCTCTGAGAAGTCGGTAGGTTCAATAAAATTTTGCCGATGGTAAACCGACCATGAGCGTATCTCGACCACAGGAGTAAAGGGATTAGAAATAATTTAATACATTAACTATAAAAAAATGTTACAACCTTGCGAATTAAAATTGTGTCCCACCCTGGTGGGGTCTAATTGGATTGCAGAACACTATACTCACTTTGACGATCAACTTACAACTGAAATTGGATATTGGTTCAAAATACCCAACGGCAACATGTTTTAGGAAGCTGTAGGCAACCAATAAAACATTCGTGTATTAGCCATAGAATTATGTTAATTCTAAGTGTGTTGGGGGTACCATTAGACACCACCTGGATGACGCCGGGCTAAGGAAACTTGGCGTTAAGTTTATTTTTTAGGAGGTGTAAAACTTTTGATATTTTTATATCAAATTGATAGACAGATATGAAAAGAAAAATCATGGATGCCTGAATTTTCCGAAGAAATACCTGTCATGTGCCACACATGATCTATTTCGTATTTAAATTTAAAGGTTTTTAGTACTAGAAGGGAGACTGTTGACAAATGACAGACGTAATTTCTCTATATTGTTAAAAAATACCCCCTTTGGAATAATAGTCGACTGTTTCTGCATTTTCACAAAATAAATGAATATTAACAAATATCTGGTTGGACTCTTTGAATTGCCTTCATAGTTAATACTTTTACTGGTTGCTAATCCCATTTGCAATGGTTCAATGTTTTATAAACCATATATATTTTTTTATAGTTTCTGTAGCTAAATGTTACATAGTTATGATTGAAATCATAGATCTTTAGTGTATTAAACGTAAACTAACATGGGATTTTTGAGGTGGACAGTTGTTAGGTGGGTGGATGTTACTTTTACCCGAGCCCTAAGCGATAGTAAGAGGCGATTTTCCGTTAATCCGCCCATTCGTCTATTTTAATTAATTTCTTTATTCAATATTTTGTCATATATTTTTATTTTTGTAACCGCTATAATTGTATCGTTAACTGATATTCCAAAAAATTTAAGTTTATTTCTGAAACCACAAACTAATTGTATATTCCGCTAAACCACATCTTATCTCCAGAAACTATTTAAAATATATGGTTAATTAGTGGTATCCAAAAAATAATATTTCCTGGCTTATGATTTGTAAATCTAAATTTAATCGTTATTAATATGACATAGGAAAGGTCAAGGTATTATATAATTTGTTTGTCCATTGCTTTTCTATAGTATTTATAGATTATAGATTTATACATTTTATTTATATTTTATAGACTTATAGATTTTATGAAACGACAAGTTAGTGAACAATGCTACTACATCGAAACTCACCCAACGCGTGATTTGGTGAAAGTTTGAATTTGTTGATAAACCAGTTGTAACTAATGAATCTTTTATATAGTAATCATTGTGTTCTATGTATTTGTTAATATTTCTATAAGAAGTAGAGAACTCTGTTAAGAAGTATAAATATTGGCAAGGGAGAGAAATAATCATAACAAAAGTTTTCAGAAATGTGCTTAATTAAAACTATACAGAACACCTTGAACAAATAATTTAATTGTTCATTATCAATGTTGAAGACATTGATAATTTATTTGGTATATATAGTCATCTACTATCAATGGCAGAAACATCAGCTATATAAAAGTCACATAAAAAGGACACAGATTAGAGGGGTTATTCCAAGTTCAAACGAAATCAATTTTTTTTTTGTGTTTGATTTTTCCGTTTTTTATTAGTAAGAAAAACTCTATTGGTTGTTCAATAAATACTGAGAGAGTAAACACAACAGCTCTAGCTATGCCAAAGTATGCGATGAAGGTTGCATAAGCATAGGAGCAACGACAGGCAGGTCAAGCAATGGTGCTGTTGTGTTTTCTATTTCTTGGTATAAGTTCTCTTCTTTTGCTCTCTGTTAAAATAACCTAAAATGTATATAGTAAAAAAAAAAGAAGATACGTGGAAAATACAGCGATAAGTTTTATGAGGAACAAGAAAAGTAAATAGAATAAAATGTTAGTTAATACTGTTAATTTTATACTAGCATTTTCGCAAATAACGCAAATAACGCAAAAACTATGACAGATATTGAGATGATTCTTTCTTTATATGAAAGGTCTTAAAAAGTTCTAGTGCACTATTTGGTTATAAATTAATAAATTGTTTAAACAATATTTTTTTTCAAATATTTTTGGTTAAAATAAACGTAAAATTTTTTTTTTGAAATTGGGCACTAGAGAATTTGACCCACTTTCCGAATCTGTTTTTATTTTTAATATAAAGTGTAACACAAAGCAGCTATTTGGTATAGACTTTTAAAAAATTTCAAAGTTCTGCTAAATGTAATTCTCTATCCGTCAGCACAAGCTGTCCTTGTCGGTAGCTTCTGGATTCTCGCCAGCAGGTAGGTAAGACCCTCGGAAGAGGATAAATAATGTTGAATAACATTATTAGGGCTTATTCCGATTTTTAACAAACCAGTGTTTATTGTATTTAAAATAAGAAATTTTATATAAATAAGCAGTAAGTAGGTACCTATAATTTGATTAAACTTTTATATGAATAGAAATATTATCTGTTAATTTGTGACATTTTCCTTCTTAATATGTATACTGTTTTTATAATAATACTATTGTTTCAGTATTAGCTTATATAATAATAATTTATTACATACAAACAGCGTAGAATTTTGGTCAATCAGCAAGTACATTTTTTTTCTATTTCAATGAGAATTATTATTTTCTTTTCTTCTTTACATGAGCTCAGAGTAATAACCAAATATTTTGCAGTATTTGAATATGAAATTTAATTATATATATATATATATATATATATATATATATATATATATATATATATATATATATCTATTGGTTAGCAACCTACCAATCGTAAAAACAAATACTGCTCAAAGGAACAATGTACAGCCTCGGAACCGGATTGATACTATGAAGACGACTACGGCAAGAAGTAAGGACAAGCGAAAAACATCCAAAACCCAGATGAGAATTAGGTACTACTTGGAATATCAGATCACACAACTCAAGGGACCAAGAAATAACCCAAGTGCTGAAAGAAAAAGAAATAGACATTTGTGCTCTACATGAAACAAAAAATAAAGGAAAAAGTCAATCAAAATTAGGTGAATACATACTATTCTACAGTGGAGTAGCAAAAGAAAACAAGGCCAAAGAAGGTGTAGCCTTACTAATACACCAAAGGCATTAAAATTACATTGAAGAGTGTCAATACATATCAGAAAGAATAGTAACAGCAAAGATAAGAATGGAGAAGGAAAACCTGAACATTATCGGAGTATACATTGTAAACATTGTACCTTTACAGGATCCTCTACGAATTTTCAAAAATGTAGTTCAAATAGTAACTAGGAAGAACCTACAAATCCATTCTGTGATCCATATCGAACAAGCAATTTTCAAACTAATAAAATTTTCTATATCTCCAGATCTACTCAATGGATTTTGATCATTCTTTTTTTAATTTATATGTAATTTCTACGTACAATACAAATATGTAATTTGTTTATATATAAATTAATTAATAAATAGTCTAGTTTGTTTAAACAATTCGTTTAAAATTAATTTTCTTCCAAAAATCTATTTTTTTTTAATACTAGTATCAATAATTATTGCGTTTTTTGCATTAAATTGTTAATAATTAAAAAACAACTCCAAATTCAAGGCAGGAAACAAGTAGGTTTTCTTCCTTTAGGTCTACAATAACTAAAAAAGTTGTCAGAGACCTGGATTAGTGAGTGTCACGATCAAGGTCTATTTTTTGCTTATTTTCCTGGAGTATATATTTGATTAACATCTGCGTAATTTCTTTGCCGCTTCCTCGCTGGTTTTGCATATTGCTATGATAGCAGTATCATCGGTAAATGTTGCAATTGTATTATTTTCTAGGACAATAATAGAGCACGTATACAAAAGGTAAACACACTTCTTTGTGGCAGTCCTGCTGTAATTTCTTTCAGTTTCGTGTATGTTTCTTCCTGTTTAATTCTGAAATATCTTTACAATATGCAAGAGTCAATTATTTGATAGTATCGTTTTGGTAAATGTAGTCTTAGTTTATAGTTATGGCATCTTTGCCATACTTTATCATATACCTGAGTCACGTCCTAAATTGTCCATCATATTATCCTTTATGATCCATATTTCACATCCATGTAAATAGTAATACAGTATATTTCATCATCATCAATGGCAACTCTTCGTGAGTCTTTGACGCGGTTACTATTGCCTCCCATATTTGTCGGTCCTGTGCTAGTAATTCCCATTGTCGCACTCCCATTTTCTCTAGATCTTGGAGTATATTTACATATAAAAAATTAAAAATCCTTAGTTGTAAATTTTTGAAATAAGTATTCAGTATACATCTAAGTTTCATAAGTGCTCCTCATAAATGTCATAAATCTAAACTTTTGTAATCCGTTCTTTGTTGACAATTAGTTGCATAGGGCCGACGTTTACTAACCACAAGTAAATTATCTTATTTCTTTCATTTGACAATAATAATTGTCTGTTAGATTAGTATTGTAATAAGTAAATTAGTCTCTTACTGAATGATAATAAACAACACATCAAACTTATTGTGAAACTATTTCTTGTGTTATGTCATATTCTATTAGATTTTGGTGTAATAAACCACAACCTATCAAATTCAATATTAAAAATCAAAATTGGAAATGATAGCGTGACTAAATTATTCCTTCCTTCAAGAAATTTTAAAAAGAACTGATTCCTATTACTATTCAGTGCAAGGACACTTATTTTGATATCTATATCGAATAGAGAATACTGTTAGTTTGCGTTATGGACCCCAAAAAATATTTTATTTGAAAAGATTGATAAAGGTATGGAACTGTGGGAAAATATGCTACAAAAATTGCGAGATGTTTATTATAATTTTTATTTGGAACACGTTCTGAAGAAACATTAGACATAATTCTATATTTATATAGTTTCATTTTATCAATTTTAATGATCGTGATACTAATCAAATTTTTATGATATATAATTATAATCTTTTTTTAAAGTTTTTATTTTCCGTAAACTTTAATCTACGTTAAAATTCAGACCGTCAATTTTTCCGTAAAGAAGTAACAAATAAATTATGTATGTACCTTTGTTACATTGTAAATTTATGAATAGATTATATTACTTTGATCTGTTATTCTATTTACTCAAAACACCACTAAAGACAAATTTATGGTTTTACTGTAAGCCCAAAACCTGTTACTTCAGGGATTGTCCCGATTAAATAATCGGATCGAGTAAAAGATTAACGCATTTTTGACCTGGGCTTGAGAGAGATATCTGAACGAAGTTTAGAATATTACTGCATGAACAAATTTTGTTTTCCTAAAGAAAGAAATTTTTGAAATAGAGATAGCCCACTGAAATTTACCGTTAGGATTTTCGAGGATGAGCCTTAAGCAAACCTGTAACAGTCATATCTAAAGGCATATTTATGAATTTTTTTTATGAAATATAATTTTTTTAATGCTTTGCTAAAACTTCTACTAAAATGCTACTAAACTTCTATTGATAAATATATTTTTGTTACAGGTATGTCAGTCACTTCCATGTTATAGAGTTTTGTGAGTATGTACTATTTATTTAATAAAAATTGTTAATTTTGCATGTAAGGGTTTGAGAGAAACTATGTTTTTCATCAATTGAGCTGAGGACCAAGCGTGGTCTTAATTATTAGTTATGTTGACAAGTTTTTGCGATTTTTGTTGGTGATTTTCATGAGCGCATGTAATTTTCTTGGCGTCTACAATATACCTAGGTTTATTGGTTCGTGTTGAGTCGAAGGTTAATGATCATTATGATTGGATTACGAAGTCTTCCTCCAACGATATATATTGAGCGACAAGGTCTAGCATGTGTTCTAAGATTAAAGTGGGACACGAACTTAATAAGATCATACTCCACTACAGCTTTAGAAGTAATAATAGATGTTCCCCATAAATCTAAAGAGGTTCGCTCTAGCAAGGTCACATATGTAAAACCTGATGACCTGGCTGAATAACTGGACATTTTATGGGATGAATAAAGGTAATCAATAAAGATTCTCACAGAAATTATGTCTGCAAGACAAGATTTCGAACTATCATTAAATATCGTCATAAACAACGATTAAAACTAATATTGATTCGATATTAAGTTTTAAATTAGTAACTTGGTGTATCAGAACCATATTGCAACGAGGCTAATTGCAAAGCATTGCCCAGACATTAGATGGTTTTTATATAGGGAGATTGACATTATTAGGTTTTACCCCCGTTAGTGAAAGAATATGTAAAATATTCAAATATACAATATAGGTAAAAGTTTATGGTCGGTATGGACTTACGTGAGATGGAGTGAGAAACATATGTTTAAAAAGAGAGAGGTATATTAGGTCCGCCCTTTATATCGCCGAACATGCATGCGTGGATATAATAAAAAGGTGAAGTTCAACGTTGCCAAATTTATTGGTTTTATTTGATTAAAACTTAAAATTTTAATTTTCTTTAAACTTTATTATAATAACGTAAACACAAACGAAACAAACTGTTTTAAGTAATTTCTAATAAAAATTAAGTGCTTATCCGAAAAAAATGCATGAAAAATCAGAAATAAAGAATACTATTATTATCCTTTTTAAAAGTGCAAAGGTAGCTGTTGGTATTCTATTTTTATTATTTTATTCTTGTTGATGTGAGTAAACTGTCAAGTCAAATCAACTGTCAAACACACTTTGAAGTTGAATTGCGTTGATTTAATCTCAAGAATTATGGTCGCAATTCCCGAAACAGCGGCTGCTATTGTTGCATTGCTTCAAGACGGAAGAAGTGAGTGATATGCAGTTCAAAAGTATCAAATATCCAGTAGTACTGTGAACCGTATTTTTACACGTTTCTTGGCAACCGAAGCTTACACTAGACGACCTGAAACCGATCCCCTACGAAGAACTGGTGCCCGTGATGATCGCTTTATCTTCTTACAAAGTCTACGAGATCGTCGTGCCACGGCTATACAAATCCGAGATCAACTTCAGTACGTCCGAAATGGTAACGTAAGTGAACGAAGAATTGACGAAGGCTTGGAGAAGCAAAATTAAGCAGTTGCAGACCTGAAAACAGGCCTACAACTTCTCAGGCGCCATCGAGTTGAGCGGCTTCAGTTTGCCAGAAACCATGCTCATTTTACTATACATAATAGGAGGCACTTTTTATTTACCGATGAGTCCAGGTTTACCTTGCGGTCTCCAGATGGCCTTGAGAGAGTATGGCGAAGACCACATGAGCGTTTTGCAGAATGTGCCTTCAGTCCTAAGGTAGGCTATCAAGGGGGCTAAATTATGGTGTGGGCTGGAAATTCTCTAGAGGCACGTACAGAATTGTACATCGTTCCGAGAGGCTCCATAACAGCTGCCAGGAACATTGATAAAATTCTCCAAGGTTATGTTGTGCCTTATGCTAGTATTGTTGGAAATGACTTTGTTCTGATGCATGATAATGCCAAGCTCCACAGTGCAAAAATCACTCAACAAATTTTAAATGAAGTAAACATTCCTATAATGAATTGACCAGCATTGAGTACAGACGCAAACCCAATCAAACATGTTTGGGAGATGCTTTTGCGAAAGATACGTGTTTTTGCCCCTTTAACCTTAAATCAGTTACAAGAAGCCCTTTTAGAGGAATCGAAATTTATTCTTCAACAGGACATGGCTGATTTGATTTTAGGCATGCCACGGAGAATTCAGGCAATAGTTCGAGCACGTGGAGGAAACATTTAATATTGTTTCGATAATAAATATTCTGGCGTATAAAACTGTAAATATATTATGACTAATATCTTTCTTATTCAAGTATTTTCTAGATCACGAACCTGCCGGCGGAGACGCAGGTAATAACCGATGGGCCCCCCAGCCGCTATAAAAAACCAGTCTAGGCTCCAATTCATTCGAGGCAATTTAGGTCAACATCCATGGGATTCTTTTTGACTAGACGAGAAGGCGATCGATTTCTCTAGTCTAGCAGTTTTATATAAATAACAGGATTTTTATTGTGAAGAGTTAGTCAAAAAAGAAGTCAGGGCTCGCGTTAAAATTGTATCGTACGTAGATAAATTATCAAGTGTAAAATAAATTATTAGTAATAAAGACTTTGATAAATTTGTGAGTGTTATAAAGATTGAACCTTTAGTAAATTAAGATAAGAACAATAAATTAGAATTAATAAAGACGCTACAATATCATAAAATCAGTTTGTCTGGGCACATGATTTAAGTTTTTATTAATTGAGCGTCATTTTGTTACAACATTTACTTACTTTTTTCTTAATTTTAAAATTTTTATCTACTTATAAACAGTTTTTTGTTCAAGAGTTAAATTTTTATTTTAAATTACTTAAAATAGTTTATTTCGTTTGTGTTTACGTTATTATAATAATAAAAGTTTACAGAAAATTAAAATTTTAAGTTATTCATTTTTTTTTCTTAATTTTTAAATTGTTATCTACTGAAACAGTTTTTTGTTCAAAAGTTAAATTTTTATTATAAATCACTTAAAACAGTTTGTTTCGTTTGTGTTTACGTTATTATAATAAAAGTTTACAGAAAATTAAAATTTTAAGTTTTTATTTTAAAAATGGAAGTGCTCCGTTTTTCCTGCCGGTGAGTGTATAAATAAAATTTATTAATGTTTCGTATTTTAAGTACGATTTCCAAATTAAAAATTAAAATAAGCTTATTTTTAAGTCACATGTGCCTTATTCCCAATATGAAATAATAAACTGCATATAATAATGCCACATTAAAAAATCTTCGTACACAATAATTATTTGGTAACGTCTGTCTGGTCAAACCACCGAATTAAAGTAGGGTAACGAGTAGTAGAGGTGGGTCGTTGTAACTTATTGACGTTTTTATCGTTAAGAGCGTAGGCACAAAATTTCGGGCCAATGCTTTTTAAATGCATTCATTTTGTTCGAATCCTGAGAAAACTAATAAATATTTAAAAAAAATTTAAACGCAGAGTGAAACAATACAATATTACCAAGGGCCGAAAGTCCCTGAGAACTTCTATAATGTTTATTTTAATAAGTTACAGGGGTGAAAAAAGAGAAAATTTAGTGTGATTTTTAATTTCAAATATCTCATTCAAAAAACTTTTTGTTTAAGTATTCCAAGGAACTTTCGGCCCTCGGTAATAATGTAATCGTTCATTCTGCATTTAAATTTTTCAAAAATCTTTGTTAGTTTTCTCAGGATTAAAAAAAATGAATGCATTTAAAAAGCATTGGCCTGAAATTTTCCGCCTATGCTCTTAACGCAACTAAACCAATTTTCGTAAACAAGTACCTATGATTGTTTAAAAGTAGTTTCAAGTAAGAGAGTACCTACATAAACAAACATAATGACTATTATCGTTTATGTGTATATTTATTGAAGTGAAAGAAACTAATAATATATTTATTGTAACTTGAAAACTAAACTAAACAATACAAATAGTAAATCGTACTTACATTTACATTACACGTTATTATTAAATCGCGAATCGTCTAAATTGACATTTAAAAACATAAGTTTTTCTACTTTACTTCTTGTTAACCGTGTTCTTTTTTATTTAAAATTAAACCAGATTTTGAACATGTGTTCACATTTACAATACTTTATGAATATTGTGGTTAAGTTAGGATAAACATGGCGATGGTTTTTCCACCGTTGTAATGGACTCTCGATACAGGTGTACGTTTAGATGAGTCATCTCCAATTAATTGATCAAAAATACACCATGGACTTAAGTCATCTTTATCGGTTTCTTTTTCTTGTACTGGTTGATTTTGAATAATAGTACAATCTTCTTGTTCTTTAATTATAGAAGTAACCAGCTTCTTAACGCTTTCTTTTGTCTTTTTAGCTTTATTTTTATCAGAAAAATCCTGCACTTTAAATAGTGAATCCATAAATGTACATAATGACAATGTGCTACTCTGTTCTATCCCTCTAAATCTTTTTGCTAAACCCGATATTAGTAATTGTACTACGTCGGATACTATGGATGTAAGGTTACCGTTTGCTAAAATTTTATTGCAAGATTCTTGCAGGCAGCGTACCATAACAATCACTGAACTACCCTTCAAGTATTTTTGGTCACTCATTGTACTTGTTATTTCTTTAAACGGCCGTAAAATTTGGGAAAGTTGAGAACAAATAATCCAGTGTTCTTTATTTAGATTTGGTCTAAGTCTAAGTCTGTATTAACTATTACAAATGTGGAATGGATTGCCTCTTCTAACTCGGGCATTCTTTTTAACATGTAATAGGTGAAATGTTTGGAAACTTTGTTATGTTGTAGTTGTTACTTTAAAAGTCTTTCTGAAGATAAGGTACTTTTTTTGAAATGTATTATTTGCCGAATTGTCGAAAAAAGGACTTTTTATTTTACCTATTTGTACATGACAGCATTTAAGTGCGTCCTCCACCAATAAATTTAACGTATAAGCAAAACAATTTAATTGTTTTCATTCCAAAACGTCTTTAATAGCTTTGGCCATATTTGAGGCACTGTTAGTTACTGCAAAATTTACTTTTCGTTTTAGACCCCACTGATTAATAATTTCACTAATTTGAGAAGCGATGTTTTTTGAATTATTGTTTCCAGAAAAATGGCAGCAGCCTAATAAAACCGTTTTAAATTCTAAATTTTCGGTTAAATATTGTCCTGTTAATGCGATGTAACTCTCAGTTACTCCAGATGTCCAGAGGTCAGTAGTAATACAGATATTTTCTACTTCTTTAACAACTTGTGATCTAATAATATACTCAGTTTTGATTAAAAGCTCGTTCTTCCGCTATAGAAAACGGATGAAACGAGTCTTGGCATAAGTTTAGTAAATCTTGAAAATCAACCAGTACAAGAAAAAGAAACTGATAAAGATGACTTAAGTCCATGGTGTATTTTTGATGCATTAATTGGACATGACTCATCTAAACATACACCTGTATCGAGAGATATAAAAGAAGTCGACATCTATTTGTCTGATGATATTATTATATTACCCACAAGAAATTTCGAACGGAGATTGGAACTGTCCATTACCTTGGTGGAAAAACCATCGCCATGTATATCCTAACTTAACCACTATGTTCATAAAATATTGTAGTATTGTAACAAAATCTGTTCCTTGTGAACACATGTTCAAAATCTGGTTTAATTTTAAATAAAAGAAGAACACGGTTAACAATAAAAGTGGAAAAACTTATGTTTTTAAATGTCAATTTTGACGATTCGCGATTTAATAATGTGTAATGTAAATGTAAGTACTATTTGTATCGTTTAATTTATTTTTCAAGTTATAATAAATATATCCTTTGTTAGTTTCTTTCACTTCAATACTTATACACATAAACGATAATAGCCAATATGTTTGTGTACGCGCTAATTTGAATACTGGTAAACAATCAACTAGTCACAGTTTACGAAAAACGGTTCCGATAAAAATTTAAAAAACTAGAGGACCCAACTCTAGTTTCTTAGCTATATTAGGATCGGAACCAGAGAATATGTAAAATACCTCTGATCGGAACTAATCGTCTCACTAATGGGCAATGGGCGTCAATAAGATTTATGGAGGAGAGACCAAGGGGAAATACGATTGTTATCTTTGTCTATTCGCTGAAAATATCATTGTATATCTGTGTTAGGTATTCTGTTAAATTTTACCATACCGATTATAAACTTTTACCTACACTGTATGTATTATATACCTGTATTTTCAAATTTGACGAACCTACAAGTTTTCTCATTTTCTCGTACGCAATGCGTAGCAAAAAATTAATTCAGAGCAATTACAAGTGTTTTTACGGGACACTGCTCACTACTCAGAAATATTAAACAATATAGGGAAGAAAATCGGCCCATTATTTACATGGATGAAACTTACATTCATTCCTCTCATACCGATGACAGATACTGGGGAGACAATACCACCGAAGGTTTGCACAAGCCAATGTCCAAAGGGCAAAGGCTGATTTGAAAAAAACGCATGTTTAACATTTAAATCTGGTACGAAGTCTTTAGATTATCATAGCGAAATGAACTATAATAATAATTATAAAAAATGTATTCATGAAAAACTTATGCCTAATATATCAGCCCGTAGTGTATTGGTTATAGACAATGCATCATACCACAATGTCCAAGTGCAAAAATGTCCGACTATGGGGTGTAGGAAAGACGAAATGAAGGAATGGTTAAGACAAAAGAACATTTCCTTATCAGACGAACTGATAAAAGCAGAATTATATAATCTAATAAAAATTCACAAACCCAGAAATAAAACTTATGAAATAGATCAAATTATGAACAATGCAGGTCACTCTGTCTTAAGACTATCTCCCTACCACGCAGACTTAAATCCAATTTAGTGTGGACTGCTCTAAAACAATATGTGGCAAATAAAAATGTAGATTTTAAATTTAAAAATGTTGAAACATATTGTGATGAGTTTTTCTGCAAATGTTCCCAAGATGAGTGGAAAAAATATTGTAGAATGGAAAAGGAACCAGCTCTAGACTTAATTGTATGCAGGAAGGTAGTGACACTGATAGTGTGGATTCTCTAGAAACTAGTAGTTCAAAGACACAAGACGAACTTTAATTTTAATCGTGACTTTTTTGGTGAGTTATAAATTAAATTATCTCAAGTGTCTTGAGTAGTCAAGTAATTTGTATCAGACAAGTAGTATTAGACATCAGAATAATCAGTGAGTTTGAGCGCCAGCGGCACCGACAGACGTGGGCGGATGGATAGGCCTTTTGGGCACCCAGTCGCCGAGGAGAACAAAATTCATTTTGCCAATTCGACCACTGAGTGACCGAACACACACAATTTAGACAGCGAGACATCGACCCAGGTCTATGGCCCACTGTCTGGACAACACATTTACTTAAGGGACATGAGTCCCAAGTAGTCATTCAGTTTTTAGTCATCCAAAGGGAGAAAAACTCTTCTAGCTACCCCTAAAATTAGATGGCTTAACCACATACGGAAGATGTTCTATTAAACAGGGTCTCCAAAGTAAAAAATGAGTACAGTCTCCTCTTTCGTTATGTGCTGTGAGGGGGAGGGATGGAAGGATAGCTTGTGGGTCATATAGGTACCACTCGAAGGGAGTGTGTCCGGTTTGATCCTCAGACATGTGGGTCCCACTATTCCATTGGAACACAGATATCTCTGTAGGAGCTGGGTTGTACGCTTGTGTGTATGTTTGTTTTTTTTTTATTTAAAATAAAAATTATTTTTAGGCTATTTTCTTGTGGCATAATAATGTAGTTTACTATTTTTATTGTTAATAAGCCACAATTTTAGTTTAAAATAACTATTGCAGTGCAAATGTATTGTGAAATTTCAAGAAAATGTCTGATTCGAGAAAAAGAAGGCGCTCATGCGATACAGGTGGTTTGTGTGGACTAACACAAACAGATATGATGATATATTGGCATGCTTGGATTCCGATGAAGAGCCTTTTGTAGAAAGTGAAAGCGATTATGTACCAGATAGCGATGATTCAGAAGGGGAGGAGATTGTTAATATTATTTATGGGAATGATGAAGCTATTTCTGAAAATGAAGATGCTGATAAGGACGAAGCCGAAGTTGTGGTTGCAAATACATCGAGAAATGAAAGCAAAAGAGCTTTAGCGGATGATTTTAGTATACAGTGGGATAAACAGCAATTTGTTCCTGTTTAAGTTTAATGTTTAAATTTTATTTTTTTGAAGTTTACAAAAATGCATCAAGTTCAAGTTTTTCTGAAGATGCATAAGATATATTCTCTGCCCAAAAGTTTACAGGGAAAGAATTAATTGTTCAAACCAATATGATGATATCATGGGCTTAACCTGCTAATTTATGCATTTACGCATTGGCATTATTTATGGTAATTTATTTTTCTTAATTCTTCCACATAATTCTTCCATTCTTTTTTGACATTTACCACTACTAAAGCTTTTCCCTTTGACTCATTGCTTGGTTGAAAAGTTATTTGGTGATTTACTTTCTCAAATCCAGTTTTTATTATTGCATCCATATCAACAGTAATGCTGTAATTTAATAATATATTTATTTGTATTTACACTACATACAACGTTTACCTTTTAATAACATACCGACATAACCTCAATCTTACTTTTCCTTCTTATTCTTTTTTTGGGGCTACGTCCTTGACAGTTATCCGGTAACCTCGATCTAACATGAAAGCGCAGTGGATTTTGCTGATTTACGACACCAGGTGTCGCTGTTCCGAACTTGCACGGTCCCAATACTGAAAATGTTGCACTTCGCTGAAAATGCTGATCAACCTCAAGCGAATTCTTATTTATTACAAGGTGCGAGGCGTTTTTTTTTTGCAAATAAAAAACTCATTTGCTAATCATTTTACGCCATTCCAAAATCTGGTAATCGACGAAAGTTTGGTTCTATTCAAAGGACGGCTGCAGTTTAAACAGTTTAGAAGAAGCAAACGTGACCGATTTGGAATAAAATTGTTTCTTCTGTGTGACTGTGAAACGAGTTATGCGTTAGACTTTATCGTTTATGTAGGTAAAAACACCGAAATAAATCATTCATTATGAGGATATCGGCCTCTCAGGATCTGTGGTTGCCACTCTTATAAAACCCTACTTGGACAAACGTCACTCGCTCTTTACTGATAACTGGTACACGTCTCCTAGTTTGTCAAGTTACCTATTTGACCATAAAACTAACTCTTGTGGAACAGTCAGGTTCAACAGAAAACACATGCCTAATTTAGCAGAAAAACTACAAAAAGGTGCAAGTTCCTTAATATTGAGTTGCAATATGTGGGCACTAAAATGGAAGGATCGAAGAGAGGTCACTATGCTTGCTACCATGCATCAAGACAAAATGGTAGAATTGGCTAAAAAAGACAGAAAGACAAACGAATTCATTAAAAAACCAGCTTGTGTACTAGATTACAATATGAATATGGGAACAGTGGACAGGACTGACATGTTACTAAGTTCCACAGAAAGCGTCAATAAAATCGTCAATTGGTGTAAAAAGCTCTTCTTTCACATATTGGACCTATCTATTCTAAATGCACATGGAATATACCTTACACAACACCCAGAGAAAACACCATTGGCCCAGTTTCACTTGAATCGTCTTCATCAGCTTCTAGACAGGTATGTGGATCTAATCTAGAAATTATCTTGTTACAATGAGATGTTATTTTTAGGTATCATTTACCAAAAAATACAACTGTAGTGCCTGTGCGAAACGTTTTTTTCGTCTTGTAGGTAGACATTTTCCTGATATTATCCCCAACAACAAAGTTCGTAGATGCACTGTTTGCTCAACAACAAAGACTCAAGCAAAGAAACGGCGCGAATCAAGGTACATGTGTCGGGAATGTGATATGGGTCTCTGCGCACATTCTTGCTTTGGCATTTACCATACCCAGGAACAATTCTAATGACTACTTTCGTATTCATTTTATATTTAGTTTATAGTTAGTTATTAAAAATACTTTCGTTTTATATTTTTTTGAACATTAAAGAGCATTATCTGAGTTTTTCTTTGCATTTAATGAGCAACCGTATATATACTTCGCTGGTACTGCTGGCACTTCAAAAACCCTGGAAACGGTGGCACTGTGTCGCTGATTCCACACCAAAAAGTTGATGAATCCCTAGATGAGAGTCTTTTTGTAATAACTTACACTACACATTTTAACTGCCAAACCCGTCTAGACAGTTATGCCGAATAAGAATCAAACTTAATTGACCTATAATGTATGGTGCATTTTCCATTGAAATTCAAAATATTTTATAATATATTTGATGTGGTTTTAATTGTATCATTTTGAGAACAACAACGTGTGGTCGCGGTTTGTTATCTGGTATAGCGAATAAGAGGTTATAATATATTGAAAATCGTAAATTTTTCTGTGAGACCTGATAAAAAGTGGTTGGTAGTTCTACCGTTAAGTATAACTGTCTATATTTGAGTTTCCATAAAAATTCAAAAGTGAAGCTAGAGGGTCGTGTTGATTGACAAAAATATTGAACACTTTTCTTTTATGTATTTTGATGCCACGTACATTTCGCGATATATTCGACCGTTCCGCTTCTTTTGGTACACCCGGTAGTAAGTTTTCTGTAGCGCTGCTGTCATTAATCAAATTAATTTCTTGTTTTAATTATTCATCGCTCGATTTATAAGGCACTCATAACTTACGCCTAACATTGGACTTAAAAATGTTTATTCTTGTCTCCTGTTCTTGGAAATAAGTATTCTGTGGCAGACGGTTTTAAATAGTAAGTGTTTTCGACTATATCGTATGACTGACTCTACACTCATAACAAGACAGCAATCTTTAATGTCCTAACTATAAATCGATCGTACTTTGGATGTTACTGCACTGTCAGTGTGAATTACCATGAACATAAGTGAAGTGTACCACTCCAGCTATTTAAATCAATCGCCAGATTTTCTATAAATTGATGTGAAAGGTTATCGCAGTTTATTACATAAAGTAGTGTTTGTTTCTATCTTATTTCTGGGGTAAGCCTGAAAAACATTTTGAAAGATACATATAAGACTATTATTAAGCATTAAAAAACAGCTAATAATAAACATGCACATAGAAACAATATATATATATATATATATATATATATATATATATATATATATATATATATATATATATATTTATTACCCAAGTGTCGCAAATCATACTTAAAAAAAACAATATCAGGGTGCCATTAAATCAGCTTAGGTTATACTTATATTTTCTCGTGGCTTCCAGTATCTCTTAGTTGTTCCTTCTCGAGATAAAATAGAAAAAGGAAATAAATAGAAATAACATAACTAAACAAAAACAAATATATTTTATTATCAAAAGAAATAATATGAAAATATATCAAATAAATTCAATGGGCTTAAACCAATAAAAATATCCCAATGTCCCAATAAAAATTGTACCACAAAAATAATTTTAATTTATCAAATATTTATCGGATTGTTTTTTATAACATTGATAAAACAACATAAACAAGAAATTTTGAGATTCGTACATTAATTACACTTCCTATGAAAATTTGGAATATTGGAATCTTTGTTCAATATATTTTTGTACAAAAAAAACTCGGAATATTATAAAAAGAAACTTTTTAAATTTATTAAGCAATATTAATAATTATTATCCTTTGATGTTAATAAAAAAAATTTTTATAAAAGTATGGTATTTTAAAATAGCAATAATTTTTGTTCTTCTGATGGTATAGAGTCTTTTATTTGAAACATACAAAAAAAATTCTGTCGCAAAAATTATTCATTGGCCTTTTAATTCACACACGACGATGTTTCCTTTCGACCAGAACAGCTTCGCCTTGTTGATTATGTTAGGCTACCAATAAAAGCCTTCTCCAAAAACCCCAGCAGAGCTCTTTTACCAGTACTCGTTCAACAAACTCCAAAATTCTCTTCTCTTTCATATACCAACAATCTCCTGAGACCCAAGTAAATTTTTTTACTTGGTGTCGCAAATATTTTTAATAGTTATAGTTCTTGTGACTCACTCACTTGGACTTTATAGAATCCAGGAAGTATTCGACTTCTCAACTTTGACCTATCTCTCGTCCCACCTTTCAGCCACCCACTTCTAACTGTTAACACCATTGGCACTTGCTTCTTAACTGACTACACAAAACTTCAACTGCTTCTTTCGGATGACCATCACATAATAATCTTTTCTACTCCAAACTTTCAAAATATTCATTCTCTTTCATCCCCACTATAAACCCGCTAACCAATCAGAAAATTCCTATATCCCTCTTCTTATTTTACATCAGAAAAACCCAAGCATCGCTTCTAAACAACTTTCTTTGAAAATGATAATGGTTTTATCTCATACTTTCTAAATAAAATATCTACCTGGCGGCTTTGGCCTTTCCAGCGAAACAAAACCAAAGGCTCTTAAAATATAATATCTACATTTACTGGGAAACAAATTTCTATTCACATTTAAGTATTTACTAGTGTTTTTCAGTCCTTCAGGGTAAAACTCATTATGGATAAACCCACTGCTTATAACTAACTTATAGTAAATATTTACAAATCGATCTACAGGACGTTGCAAATTTATGTAGCCGCGCTCAATAACAAAATAAAATTTTCTATTTTATCCTTGATTGATATTTTTTAAGAAAAACAAAGGTTTACTGATTTTTTGTATTTATTAGCGTTCTTTGGACTTACAGAAACACATTTTCGTCGTTTCAGGATAGCGGATATCCATACAAGATATGGTTACCATCGGTAACCACTAGGCACTAAAAAAAAAAGAAACAGAAAACAAAAAGTTGATTTAATAAGTTTGCTTAAATAAAGTTGCTTACAATCTAAACTTATTTTAAATAATTGATGGATTCGACCGTTACTTGATGGAAATTCATTTTATATAACAATAAAGCACTTAAAACTTTGTTTTAAAACTTCCACAAAATTTATTTTAAACTCTTATTACTACAACTGTTTCGGCTGATTGCCTTCCTCAAGGCACTAAACCTATTTTGTAAGATATGACAAGTTTCTTTGTTTAGGCATAACTCTACGCGCTACACATTTCCAAATGGTGCGATCAACACCGCTGCTTTTGTTGCTTCAAAATGCGCAACGTAGAGAGCTGCAGTGTTGTGGTAAATGCGCAGCTTTATTCTAACGTATTTCTTGACGAACAATCCTTTTAAACTTATTAATTTTTGTGGAAATGAGTTTCGACCACGTTTACTTGGTGAAGTTGTACTCTAGCGACCGACACCCATCCTAAATTCCTTTAGGCTGATGGATTTTGATGATTTGATTCTTTTATATTGTTCTGAAGCTATTTTCTTGTGGCATTGTAAATTAATTACTATTAAACTGGGAATAAGCCACAATTAAAGATAAAAATACGTTTATTGACGTTTCAATTTCCACTTCGGAAATCGTTCTCAAAACACAAACAGTAAATTAAACAAATTTTGTTTTTTGTTACATAGTGAAAAATTCTTCTAATAATTTAATTTTATCTGACTCATTTATATTGACAATTGAGACATACATTATGCATTTTAAAGTAGACGACTTTAAAATCATATTGTCAATATTGTTGAGTTGCGTTCCTGGGACGACTTTACTTATAAGATAGCTCATTCGATTACATGAAATCAACTTTAACTTGAGAATATCCGTCAGAAAAAAATTCATAGCATGTAATTCGTCTTTAAAAAGACAAACACATGACATGATGACAGTAAAATTCTCCTGTTAGTGATTCCATAGTAAATTATGAGGGAAAAACCAGGAAAAAAACCTCATAATACTATCCCGACATTGTAAGTATTTGTTCGTGAATTTAGTTTACCTTCAACAAACATCAAAATTCTGATTTTATATGTTACGTTATTTAAAAAACATAAATGATGTATCCTCTATATGTTACCGACTTACTAATACTGGTATTTTCTTATTAATAACTTCCTCTTTCAATATTGGTAACCAGATCCTACTACATTCTGCCGAGGAATTTGCGACACAATTGGCCTCATTTAGCATAATTAGAGCCGCTTCTTTGATTTTTCTTTTTTTACCATCCGTTTCTTTTAGGACTACATTTGAATTATTCCATTGAACCCTATGTTCATTATCCCATGCGTGTTTACAGATTTGAGATCTATCAAATTCCCTATTTTTAATATAAGATTGATGTTCACTTATTCTAACATTTAATGGCCTTGATGATTCACCTAAATAAAACTGATCGCATTCACAAGGTATTTTATAAATGCAATTCTTTGTCCTTTCTTGTTCATTGTTAGGTTTGGTTTTGGACAAAATAGATCTTAACGTGTTTGTTGTTTTGAATGTTGTTGAAATGTTGAATTTATTTCCTACCCTTTTAAGTTTTTCTGATAGTCCTTTTATGTACGGTATTGTTATTTTCCTCATATTATTCCTTGTGTATGCTGTAGGATCTCGTTCTAAGTTGTTCTGTTCTATTCGATCGATTGTTGAAAATTCCTTATTTATAAACGATAAAGGATAATCATTTTTTTAATAAAACAGAAGTTAACAAATGTTTCTTTTCCACGAACGAATTTTCGTTAGAACAAGTAATTTTGGCTCTATCGTATAAGGATTTAATTATTCCCTTTTTTACATTAATATTGTGATTTGATTTGAAATTTAAATATCTATTGGTGTGTGTTGGTTTTCTATACACCTGAGTCTCATATCCAGTATCGTTCTTAGAGATTAAAACATCCAGGAAAGGTAGCGTGTTATTATATTCCTTTTCCATGGTAAATGTTATTGTCTCTTCTTTATCGTTTATATCATTTAGGAATGTGTCCAACAACTCTGATCCATGAGACCATATTGAGAATACATCATCTACATACCTCCACCATACTGTGGGTTTGAAATTTTGTTTAGAAATGATATTTGTTTCAAAATCTTCCATAAATATATCGGCTAAGAATGGAGATAAACTAGAGCCCATTGCTAGACCAAAATTTTGTTTATATACATAGCTTTTAATTCCGATAATTTTTTGAAAAAAACTTTTATAAAGTTTAATTCAGATTTCTTATCCAGTCAGAATCAGAAAATTAAAGTATGCTTACAAAACTTACATTTAGTCAATTCAAATGGTAGTTATCTCGTACAGACTGAGCAGTCTCGCTTTTGATGTCGCATTGTAGATTTTAAAGAAGCCGATTGGCCTCGTAAACCTTTCCACACTGCGACCTGTAAGATTTTTTAAATATACCCTAGATCTTTATTCAGTCCAACAGATTTACGTCCAACATAGCCTGTTATCTTATATTTTTGCTTGCCTTTGGGCTAAATATTTTCCTAGTAGGCACTAAGTTCCTTTTTTTCCATTTTAGGACATCTTTCACTATGTGTGTTAGAGGATTCCTGTATTTTGGCACAAGAACAAAAACATACAAAACGTGTTTTCTTGGAAATGTGTTTTATAAAATAGTACGTCTTGTATAAATAAAAAATCCGACACAGATAAACTGAGTAACATTTATTAATATTTACTGGAAAAATATTAAAAATAAAATAAACATTTACCTTTACATATACACTCCACAATAAACCTGTATGCATAAAATGTTGCTAACCATTAAGACAGGTTTATTATAGTACATTCATTGGTACAACTTTAAGAACACCTAATGACATTTTAATCACACTGTTTTTTCTTTCTGTTCTCTATGTATCAGAGTTAAAACACACCATTAAAAGATATCATAAATAAGGGTTTACTATCCATATTCAAATCTTAAAAACTTTAGCATGTATTTTGTCGATTATTTTATATTTCATATGTGTATTATTAATGTTGAGTGTCAAAGCTTTTATATAATCTCAACGACTAGTAAGTTGCACTCTCAAATTATGATTGTTGATAAATTTTTACACATTCTTCTTATTACAGTGTCGTGAAAAAGCAATAAAACATTCCGAAAGCTAGACCAAAAGTCAAAAGAGCGTTTCTTCAACATCCCGGCCAAACATCTGACTGCAGCCCTAACTTATATATATATATATATATATATATATATATATATATATATATATATATATATATATATATATATATATACATTCCGAAATATAAAGTAAGCTAGACATAAAGGCTTGTACACAATTAAAATATTTTGAAAAACTGTGTTGACTTCTACACTCTACACCTATATCCTGAGTTTTTAATAATTTTAATTTTTTTTACTCTTTCAGGACACATTTTTATAGTTTTCTATATTAAATTAGATTTCTGTGGGTATCGGTATCGTTAACATAATACTGATAAAATAGGATAACTTAATTTTTGAAACTTCGTATTTTTATGAAGGATTTGGATTTTTAATATATATAACTACTGTGCAAACAACTTGTATAACTTTGGATGTATATATTTAGGTTATTGGTTTTTCTCTCCAAAATCTCGAATGCTACTCAATCCTTTTCTGTTCGGAAAATAATTTGACAAGTTAATCCATAAACTCTCTACTTGATAATAGTTTCTTTGGTTCTACACCGAAACTTGGATAAGTTTAAGCTTCTTCTGATTGACCCACATACGAAGTATAAGTCCGGTAAACATTGCCCGTGCTGAACTTTGTGAAATAATCACGGTTTCCAGTCAGTAGAGTAAATTATGCATCGTATTTAATACTTGATGCCAAACCATTTTGATTTTATACCACCTAACTTTAAACTTCCCCCATTTAATTGATTCTATTAATTTCAAAGGCATAGACGTACCTCAATGAAGAAAAATATTGGGAAGTATCACGAATCTTAGGATCGAAGCTTACTAAGATTTTATTTTAAAATGCAATTATTATCTTATATAAATTATCTTCTTCTTCTTAATTTAGGGCTAAGTCTATTCATTATTCAGCTCCGTCAGCTATGTCTTGGGATTCCTATGTCCAGCTCTGGTATTATCGTTTTGGAAGTCTTTCAGGTAGTCTCGATGCGCCTCTTAGCGTCCATTCTACTGCGTGGTCTCTTTACTCCCTGAGTCTCTGCCTAGTCCATCTTACGATATCCTATCCTGGACGTCGCATTGTTCCCTAATAAACTCATTCCTTTTTTGGTCCTTAAGAGTGTAACCAGCAATGAATTTCAGCGATCTCATCTCAGTTTTTCTAGGAGCTTCTTGGTTGCAGCTTTTTTCGCTATGGTCTCGATCGCATACGTCATTACTGGTCCTACGAACGTCTTATATGCTCCAACTTTACTTGCTATGCTCATGTGTTTGTTTCTCCAGATAATATCACGTAGATACGTAGGTATCCAGATATGATTGCTGCTCGGTTAGTCTGCGCTTTGACTTCTTCCTTGAGGTTTCTGCTACTGATAATGTTGTCTTCTAGATATTTGAAGTTAATAACGCTCTGTTAATCGTCAGCGGCTATATCAATAGTTATAGCCATATTTAATTTTTCTGCAACAATCTTGTGGGTTATCTTCATCCTCCGTTGTAAGTACTACGTCATCAGAAGAGCAGCATATTTAAATGTCTTTGTTTCCCATTGTGTAACCCGTTTCTGCTGTTTGAACTTATATTATGATCTTAACCATCACCAAATTCAAGAGAATAATTGGACTAAGGCTTAATTGGATCTTATCTCTGTCTGTATAGGTATTTCTGTTACCCGATTTTCCTTTTTTACAAATTTACTGTTGTTGGTGTTGGCAGATTCATTTCTTTGATAATTACTCGAATCCCGGGGCCTATATTTATAGAGCTTGGTAGTTTGAGGACATCTGCAAGTCTTACTCTGTCAATCGCCTTCGTTAGCTCCACGAAGCACATGTAAGCAGTTTTGGTGTATTCAATGGCCTTTTCCACTATCTGGCGGATACTGAAGATCCTAACGACAGTTAATCTGTTTTTGTCATCAGTTTCCTAACAGTGGTTGACAGACTTATCCCGCGATAGTTTTTGGGATAATTTTTTTCACTTTTTTTAATACTGGGATGGTTTTACTTTCTCGCCAGGCATTCGATATTTTCTTATATACGGTGCCTTTCTCAAAGAAAATTGGCAGTTTCTCTGTCAACTTTTATTCGCCGTACTTAAACATTAAACATTTCGTTTGTTATTCTGTTCAACCACCTCCTCCACCTGATCTTCTGGAGGAAGAATGATTCTCCTAGAATGAGGTGGTTCAACCACCACCTCATTCTATCCTCCACCTGATCTTCCCTTTGATCGAGTGTTTGGCTTTTAAAAACTTTTTTCAACTGTTTTTCCCATTCATTAGCTGCTATTTTAGTGAACTTTTTGTATTGATTGACTGGTTTCTTTCAATTTCTAAGCATATTACTTACATTGTTGTCCTCCGAAGATCCTGTTCCATGTCTGTTGAAAATTTTTCCCCGTTGCTTCTTTTTATGAAGTGAATTTTTGTATTTACTTTATTTCTTACTTTGCTGTCAAGTTTTTGACTTCATACGTGAAACATGGCGTATTATTTGGTTTTAGGGCGTTAACTACATTTCTTTTCCCCGAGTGCTTCTTCAGCATCTTTTATAACATTTTTTTATAGTTTTTTGGTAGTATCTTTGGGCAAAATCAGCCCTTCTTCTATTTTCTGTCATAGTCTCTGTTGGTAAACGTATTTTGTAGTTTTGTCGGAAATAGGTTTTACAATTAATTCCTCTACAGTTTCAATTTGGCATGTGTTCTTTAGTTGTATGTGACTTCTTATTTCCGCTATGCTAGTACCATATTGTTATTGGTTGTTGTTTTTACCGAGCTAATTATTGTTCTCACGTCGATCATTCTGAAAGAGTGGATGTTTCTGTTACTTATAATGTAGTCTATGGTTGATTTCTGTCCACGGGTGTGATAATGTATTATTTGCTTACATTTGCTTGTATTGAAATCCCCAAACAGTATTAAGTATTTTGTTTCATTTTGTTTGTCTCATTGTTTCATTAATACAATTCGTCATTTTCTTCCTGTGTTTTGCTAATATCGTGAACATACACACTAAAAATATGAGGTTTTTTCGTTTTCTGAAATTAGAATGTGTGTACTAAGACGCCGGCACCAGACAGTAGAAGGTAAGCCACTTCACCCCACTTTGACCTTTGATCCCATTTTTTGGCGCGTTAGGTGTACTTCAGATTACGTTAGGTGCGCGTCAGATGACATTAGGTGTACGTCAGGTCACATCAGGTGTAAGTTGGGTCACATTTTATATCGAATTTCGTCACATTTAACATCGTACGTGACCTTATGTACACCTAACGTGACCTGACTTACACCTAACGTCATCTGACGTACACCTATGGTGATCTGACTTACACCTAACCTGGCATAATACACGCCTTTACCAAAAATGGGATCAAAGGTCAAAGTGGGGTGAAGTGGCTTACCTTCTACTCCAGACGATACCCTAATATTATTTTCTCTTCCGGTATTTATAAGTATATAGTTGTCTTCTTTGTCCTTCTTTTTGTCTCTGAAAGTGAGCATATGTCTACATAAAGGATGTTCGTTTATTTCCAATACTAACTTTAATCTCTTAACACTCGAGAACCTTTATTAACGCCGATTTATTGTGACGCACACAAATATAAAAAATGGAAACATTTTTTAATTTGTGGATCAACAAAAATTTAACCCATAGGTTTTAATTCCGATTTTTTGAAACAAACTTTTATAAAGTTTAATTCAGATTTCTTATCCAATCAGAATCAGGAAATTAAAGTATGCTTACAAAACTTACATTTGGTCAATTCAAATGGTATGATATCTCGTACAGACTGAGCAGTCTCGCTTTTGATGTCGCGTTGTAGATTTTAAAGAAGCCGATTGGCCTCGTAAACCTTTCCACACTGCGACCTGTAAGATTTTTTAAATATACCCTATATCTTTATTCAGTCCAACAGATTTAGGCTTATAACATAGCCTGTTATCTTATATTTTTGCTTGCCTTTGGTCTAAATATTTTCCTAGTAGGCACTAAGTTCCTTTTTTCCATTTTAGGACATCCATCACTAGGTGGGTTTTTGGTATCAAAGAATGGCTCTGGTCAGACAAAAGGGGTATTTCCTCCATTTTTAGCAAGACTGTCAAAAATAACATTACCAAAAATTTCTTTATGCGCTAGCAGCCTCAGCAAAGTTATTTTGTTGCGTTTTACCAGTTGCTTAAAGGAGTGTTTGCTAAGTGTTAATGACATCCGCAGCACTTAAGGTCGTGTTATCAGTAGATTCGTAGATATTGGTTGTTTATACTTTATTTAAACTTGTTCTAGTTGTTTGTTAGTTTCTTTGTGGTTGTTTGAAAAATATCACTTTATTGAAAGTAAACAATCTACAAAGCATATGTTTAAAGTTTGAAGACACCTTGTTGTTTAGTATTTGTTTGGCATCCATCAATAGTGGACGTTTTCAGTAAATTTGTTTTCAGAAAATTAGTCATCATTAAATGATATAACCATAAACAATATAAAAGCTGAAGTAGATTCTACTGAGTCTGCTTCTTATCGAACTATTGAACATATTTGGGAAAATTGTATAGAGCTGAAAGGAGATCGGATGTCGAGAAAGGAGTTGGGTCGGGTACTTCTTGGACCACCACGTATATTTTTATGTAGTTATTATATCACAAAGTACTTCTCGAGTAAAACTAAAAAATGGTATTTATAGAGCTGAAATTTCGTTTTTCATTGGCATGTTTTGTTTTTGTATCGTTGAATCAATTAAAATTAACAGTTACTGAATTGTAATAGACGAATCTCCTAGATTTTCTTTCGATCCACCCAATCTGTATCCCATTACATACTGTTTTTGGTTAATACTTCATGAAGATCTTCATTAAAGAATAAAAAACTTCACTTAAAACCTTATTAACAGCTTTTTTATACTCTTCATTAATCTTCTCTGTGTTCTCCTTCCTAAAGCTCCTTCCCCGTTTTTGTGCGCAGTTAACATTAGGTATAAAAAATAAACTTCTGATATAATTTGCTTCAATATTTTATTTAAAAATTGTTTAAGTTTTATAATTTCATAACATCTCTCACTCCTAGTACACATGGACATTTATTTAACAAAATTAGATTTATTAAATAAATAAACAACTAAAACGGTATTTAAAAGTCGTAATGTTTAATCAATATTCATTTTAAAATATAATAAATGATACCCATTGACTAAATAATTAAAATGCATTAGGAACCAAAAAAATTAACAGCAATGCTTGAAAGCATTTCTGGGATTTCCGATCCGTAATTGCTTTTATATTACAATATTAAAAATTAATGCATATATGTTTATTAGTAATAAACTGTTTTTAAATTACGTGTATTGAAAAATGTTTTTTCATTCTAATTAATAAATAACTCGCAATATAAAAGAATTGCACTTTTTACTTTGGTGTGTTCAAATATGTATAGGTTATTCCACGAATATGCGACTGTTTTGGATTATTGCGACAACGAATATTTTACTGCAAGTAGAAGTATGAAATTAAATTGGTCTAATCATTATTAACTGATGTACTATTAGTATGACATCTGAACTAAAATTATTTCAGTTAATAGATGTTCAGATAGACGCAAAATTTATTGTGAAATTTAATCCGGAAGTAAAAAAAAATTACGCAAACGCTCCTACATATAAATAAAATGACGTCTATGAAGCCAAATGTGTTCATCAGACATTTGGGTTGGGTTTCGGTGAAATGTAAACACCAAAAAGGCTTGCCGGGTTTCTTTGATATTATATCATATTATTGTATGATATTATATTGATATTATTACTCTATTAGGTATTATAACTGTAATAAAAAGAAATATACTATTTTCAATATAAATGAAAAGAAATTGGCGGAACGACGGTTCAGAAACCAGAAAAAGAATCTAATATTTTACTTTGTTAGTTTAAAATATTTGTTTGCTTTGAGTGGATGTACTCTTAAAAGTTCCAAAAGTAACGAGTGAGTATAACATACCGGCTATGATAGGTAAATTACCAAGTCGTTACAGATATTAAAAAGTTTACAACGAAAATTTACACAGTTTCATAAATCGCCAACTGATTTTAGTTTAAAAAACCGTCCGTATAGAGGTATCCGGTGAAGAGAGTCGTCCGTTAAGAGAGAGTTTAGTTTAATGTATTTGTTTATTGAAACAAAAAATGCCGAGACATTTTAGATGTAGACAACTTTATATTCAATTTACTTTCTTATTTTACTGCTGAGAAAACCAACGGGCGTCTTTTGCGACCAGTTCAGTACGCATATAAACGTGTGTGTGTGTGATGCTCTCTGTATTAGTGAAACAAAATCAAAGTCGGTTTTGCAAAAAGCAAAAAAAAAGTGGACAAAGTGAACAAAATGTCGCACAATATAAATCTCGCCGACAACCAAAGACTATAGATCTTCCCGAAGGTTGAAAATTTGAAATGCATGAGACTATAGGTATATGAAATGAGCGAAAAAAAGGACATGTTTTTGTAGATTCAATGCTACAAAAATTAAAAGACAGAAATATATTTCAAATTTCCAAAAGTCTCTGGAGAGTTTTAAGACAGATTGGCTTTAAGTTCAAAAAGGAAGACAATAGAAAGGCTTTGTATGAAAGAGCAAGTGTCGTTCACATAAGAATAGAATTTTTAAGAAATTGTAACAAATTTGGAATTGCATATTGCCACTCCTGAAACTTGTTTACAATATTAAACTCAATGATAGTAATTGTATACTTCAAAATCTGAATTACAACTGTTCTGTAAACTATCAACTCTATATTTATATCATGACTTTATAATTAAATCTAAGGTTTATATCTGTCATAACAGTTTTTTAAAAATTGGGAGAATTTACTATTGTATAATTCAGCACATTGAATCATTTAAATCGATACCTTAAACCGAATTGAAAACAGTCGTATATTCGTGGAATGGAGTATATTTACATAAACTTTACAGTTTACGTTTGATTTTCATCAATTACTAATATGATTCACTGTTTCATATAATCATGAACTGAATTGTCATCTACAAGAAAATTGGAGAAATTATCAACTTCTAAATAAAAACGTGGTGTTTTACTTTCAAATTATCTTTTAATTAAGACCCCAAAAAATTCAATTGCAGTAAAATTCGGGTGATAAAATGGCAACCTCAACATCTGTTTTGTGTAAAACTTTAGGTCGTTGGGTAAATGAAAATTAGAATAATAATAGAAGAAGAAAAATGCAATATTTTGACTGTTAATACATAAATTAGCGAAAATAGCAAATATTAATTGTGAATAAATTACGAAAATTAGCTGGCTTTAACTCACTACTTTTATCTGTACAAAGAACAAAAGACTTATCTCTGAAATATTGGCATATTAATTATTGTAGTGAATGGAATAGAGTTTTATTTCCCGTCGCTAGCCCGGGACGCCGAGACTCGATATGACGAGACCGATAAACTAGTACGTACGAAGTGTTTGCATTTGTAAGGTTAAAAAATCTGCACCTACAACTACTAGGGGTGGTCAATGTTTCGTGGGGCAAGTGCATCCCATAAATCAACTATATTGTAGGGCACTTTTGAATGGCAATAATACAACTTAATGTAACCCAACATAACAAAGAAAGTCGAATCTTTGAACTTAAAAACAGACATGTGATTAAGCCAGTTTAACAATGAGTTTTACTGAATAACAGAAAATAATATTATCTTTTAAAGCAAAGTAGTTACACATACAGTTATAGTATGATAGCTGATCACTTAAAAATGGTTTCTATGAATCGGCGAAAAGATTATTTCTGCCTAATATTCCTTTAAAAAATTGTTAATAATTTGATAAATTGCCCTGAACTTTTAAATCGATTAGGTCTTAACATTCTTCATGGAATTAGGCATACTTCATTATTTCATCTACCATTTCATCAATTTAATTATGAATACTTCAAGCCTCTTACTTATATGGTGAGACTATATAATAGGTACCAAAGTGATCTGGACTTGTTTTTCCAGTCCTTAGAACAATTTAAAAATGTGATCAAGAGACTGCTATTTGTGTGATATTAGTTTGTATTCAAGTTAATTATTAGTTTTTGTAACTTAATAATTATTTTTCAATGTTATGCTTACTTTGTAAAATTTTGTATATTATATATTGTTCCAATGTAGATGGTATATCCGTCAATAAATAAATAAATAGTTAGAATAGACCATTAAATAAGATCACATTATAGTGCAGTAATAAATATATAATAAACACTTTCCCAATCAACATCATTGTTCTCAGACTTTGTCAATTTCATTTTTAAACCTCGATTTGCACACTTTTTTAATGTTATATTAATCGCTTTTTAACATTATCTTCTGAAAATTCTTCTGATTTTTCTTTTACGTACGTATTTATTATTTCGTATTTTCGAGATAACGGATGTTGGAGATTTTTGAGACAGTAAATTGTTACAGTGTAGTAGATATAATTAACAACACTTGTAATTTTGATACTTAGTTATAAGTGTGTTCTAAAATCATTTCTTCTAAGTATGTCTGTTAACATGCAAATTTCCCGACTTAAAAATAAGTGAAGCATTCGATATAAAACCATTTTCCCATCCGACATTTTTTTATTTTTAACTAATACACTCTAAAATTATCACTCCACCACTTAATTCCTTATATCAAATGGTTTGGCGTCCTTTATTTATCTTATATGAAGTTGACTCAAGAGGCTGAGGTTAGTTACACATTCACTCGCGCACATTGCTCTTAACCCGATCAGTGAACACAGAATTTTGTCAAAACCCAAATACAAAAATTAAGCATGAAAATTTGGGAATAGATAGTTGATATCGACGTTTTCATCTTTTTTGGCGTGTGCGTGTAAAAACACTTGCAATAAGTTGTTTCATCAGTCTTTCCTTGTCTATGCTCGATTCGTTTACCTCCTCCAGTGGTAGCTATCTGTATTCGTAAAGAGGCCGAACTTATCACCGACACCGTATCGGCCAAACGCATCGGTGTTATTGCTACAATACTGGAAGACGTGAGTGGTCTCTTTATTCCCTTCTCATCGCACTTTACAATGACAAACGTGACTCGCACAGTTGAATTACGCATCTGTGTATCAGAGAGAGACGAATATTAAAAATTCCGTAGTAGCTTATTTCAGGCACACGCCAACAACGATGAAACCGAGTTTAGTGTTTATTAATAAATGAACGGTTACAGTCCTAAAGTAGCTCCATTTTGAAAAAAGGGTTGCATTTTCATATATTAGGCTGTATTTGGTAAAATAATAATTTTTTTTTTTTTTGAAAACTAGTATTTTATAGCTTTCCTAGTTTTTGTGATGTAGCCCTTTTGTTACTTCTACCTGGTTACGCGCGAAAATAAAGTAAGTAATATTCTTTAATTCTTCCATTATTAAGTCAATAATATAAAAATACCTCAAATGTTATGTGAATTGACAAAAAGTTACAATTTTTAGTTAAATATTACAAATACAAAATATTCATCATATAAGTCAAGTCTTCTTGAACATCCATCCATCCATCCAATGGCACTACAGCCCAAATCGGGCCTTGGCCTCCTTCAATAAGCTTCTCCAATCATTTCGATTTACTGTTGTTCCTGGCATCCTCATTGACTTCGTCTTCCAATCTCTTTTTAGATCTTCCAACAGGTCTTTTTCACTGTATTCTTGCATTTAGTAATTTTCTGGGGATTCTATACTCATGCATGCGGACCACGTGCACTGCCCACCGTAATCTCTGCAGTTTAGTGTATTATGCTAGATTTGGTTCGCTATATTGCTCGTATATTTCTGTATTATACCTAATACGTCAGTTGTTGATTTCACTTATTGGGCCTAGTATCCTACGTAATATTTTTCTTTCAAACACATCTAATGCATTGGCAGATTTCTGTGTCACCACCCATGTTTCATAACCATAACTTTATAGGCCTGATTATTGTTTTATAGACCCGGAGTTTTGTTTTCCGGTGTACGTCTCGCGATTTGAATATGTGGCTCATCGCGAAATAGGCTTTATTTGCCAGCACAAGACTTCTATTTATTTCCGGTTCTTCTTCATTGCTTGCGACCAGATCCATTCCTAGGTATGTGAATCTATTCACATGTTCTATATCGTCAAAAAAGTGTTGTTGCGTCGGTCTATTTGATCTGGTTTGTATGAGTAGTTTTGTTTTATTTGTATTTATTGCTAGCCCTACTGCTTCTGCATTGTTTCAACTCAACGTAGGTTTCTTCCGCTACATTCACTGTTCTGCTCATTATGTTTATATCATCTGCGTATGCTGCTAATTGGGTAAGAACAAGATTAAAGAGCGTTGGAGCCAGTCCGTCGCCCTGTTTCAGTCCTTGCGTTATCGTAAACGATCAGTGATCTGTCCTTGAATACATATCTGTGCTTCTGTTTCTGTCATTGTCATTTGCACTAGTCGTATTAATTTTGATGGTATTCCAAATTCTTCCAATATATTAGAAAGCCTGCTTGATATTCCCCGATGATTTTTCCGTGAGAGGTTGAAGTCTTCGATTAATGATGTTTGTGAGTATTTTGTACCCCGAACAAAGTAAAGAGATGCCTCTATAATTCTGCCGCAATAGTTTGTCTCCTTTTTTATGAATAGGACAGATTATACTTTTCTTCCATTGTTGGGGGATTTCTTCTTCTATCCATATCTCTCGTATTAGCTGGAACATCTGTTGTGTCAAATTCCTTCCTCCTTGCTTGAGTAGTTCTGCCTGTATTTTATCTATTCCCAGTGCTTTATGGCTTTGTTGTATGTGGATTGCCGTTTGGACCTCCTCTAGCGTTGGGGGTCTAGTTAATTCATTTTCTTCTCCATCTTCTCCCAGCTCTTGTTGTTGTACCTCCTGCCGTGCCTTGCTGCTCCCTCTGTTGTTGTAATGGTGGTGTTTAGTAATTCCTTAAAATATGTCATCCAGGTTCTCTTAATTTCGTCCATATCGCTAATGATTTCACCCTTCGGTTGAGTTTACCGATAGTACAAGCTGATTATAGCCGCAAATGTCAAACATGGAACAAAAAATTTTGGTATAGCAGTGTTGGCATGTTTTTATAATGTAGGTGCTATATGCTCTAAATATAAAAATATAAAGCTTTAGAAAAGTACATTTTGTTTATATTATGTTAAAAATTCTGCAATTGTTGATTTTTATAAAACAAGAATGAGTATTTGTTTCTTTGGAGATTAATTGCAGTTAATTATTAGACATTTTTTTGGCAATTACCCTTTGATATTAGGAGATAGATTTCGCAATCGTCAAATCAGCAGTTGCCAGATTGCAATAGATGTTTGCAATTAATCTCGAGAGAGACAAATATTTACTCGTTATTGCCTCATACAAATTAAAAATTGCAGAATTCATAAAATAATTTAATCAAAATGTACTTTTTAAAAGCTTTCTCTCTTTATATTTGAAGAATACAACATATGCATTATAAAAACATTCAAACAGTGTCAAACCCAAATATTTTTGACAGTTGCGGCTATATTCAGCTTGTATCTTCGGTATACTCAACCCACCCTTCTTATTTTTGCAGAGGCTAGTATTCGGTTTGTATCCCTGTCTTAAATGTTTGATAAATTGGTATCCACTACGTGTTTCGTTTTCCTTAAACTCCCTCTCTATGTTCAGTATCCGTTGGTTTTCGTACTTTCTCTTTTTCTACCTGCACAGTTTATCTGCTCTTCGTCTTTTCTTCTCGAATTCTTCTCAAATTTTTATGGCAAAAAATATTTGACATTTTATGACTTTTTGCGCAAATGCACAAACTTGAGCAAGTTGATAAAATCGTTTACCTTGGACAGCAATTAAATTGTAACGCAGAAAGTCACGGCGAAATTAGATCTACGATAGACCAGACTAAAGCTGTTTTTAGAAGGATGTCCAAGGTGAAATGTGTTAAGCTTTCACGGCCATCGTCTAACTTGTTAGGCTATTTGTTCGGGCTGTTAGGCCGTTGTCTTCCAAGACTGACAGTTTCAGCTACAAGCGAAGCAGTAACATCTCCAGAAGATGACAAACCCCTAGTGTTGGCGAAACGTCGACAACTAACCTCAGAAGACAACGGTCTAACAGCCCGAACAAACAGCTTAACAGGATGTCCAAGGTGTTATGTAACAGAGACGTGTTCTCGGTCTTACTTTATGGTGTCGAGTCCTAGACTGTGAATAAAATCGATCTAAATCGCCTTGAGGCTTTCGAAATGTGGTGCTATAGAAGAATTTTAAAAGTTTCCTGGGTAGAGAAGATTCAAAAGTCCACAATACTAGAACGTCTCAGCAAGACTACTGAGATCATAAAAAGCATCAAGCAGAGAAAGCTGGAGTATTTCGGACATGTACTGAGAGGCCCTTAATGTAGGTTGCTACAAAATATCATACAAGGAAAAATAGCAGGCAAACGCAGTCCAGGGCAAAGAAGAACCTCATGGTTGAAGAACTTGCGAGATTGGTATGGTGTTGATACAAGCATGCTATTTAGGGTGGCAGTGAATAAAATTAAGATAGCTATGATGGTAACCAACATTCTGAAAAGACATGGTACATGAAGAAGGCCGATCATTATGGCCGATTTTACTCTGTCTTCAGAAGTTCTAAAGAGTTCTGTTGTTGTTTTTACACTCCTCTGCTTTAAATGTTTCATCCAGGACATGCGTCGTCTCCCCGGTTATCTTTTTTTCTACCACTTTGCCTTCTATAACCAATCGCATCAACTCACATTTTCATTTCTTAGTATGTGATTAAAGTAACTCATTTTTCTTTCCTTTGTAAAAATATCTTTCATAAAATCGAGATATCGGTCAAAAACGTTGAAACTAGATAAGTGCAAAGGCTTACCAAAAATTAGTCCCTAATATCAAATTTGCAACAAACCACAGACCTTACGAATTTTAACCACCTGGGTTCGCCCGGGACAAAGTTTTAAAGTCATTGTGAACAAAAAAGGTCCTTAATAATTTCTCTCAACTTTTCTTATGGGTTCTAACCAAGATATTCTTGCGGCTCTCCTCCAAAAGTTCATTCTAGTTCTTAATAATTAGGCGTTAGTCTCGTACTTATTTTTTTGCCCAATTGTCATAATTCCTTACCATATATTAATACTGATTTTAATGTTGTATTGTAAATTCATCTCTTTGTATCTTCTTTTATATTTTCTTGAACTTGTTCATCACAAAATTAAATAGGTGTCTATTTAAATTGTGCTTTATTATTATCCAGATTTAGCCAGACCACAATCCCTGTAAGAAGAAAATTCACTCATCCCAGATAACTACGTTATCAAAAGGATTGAGCTCTGGTGGAACTGTTTCCATGTTATCTAGTCCTACCAGGTATCTAGTCCAGCAGATGGTCACTTAGACCCAGCTGTTTTCTGGTTTTTAGGAGGTTTTTCGGAGTAACACCAATAGTAGAGAGAATAATAGTAGAGGTACTTTCCGTTCTCTATGGTCACCTTATTTGTATTTCTGGATTTCTGTACTGGGCAGTCTTTTTGTTATCACGCAGTTTATTGTTGTTAGGTATCGCCACATCAATTAGTGTTGTTTACCTAGTAAGTATGAGATCTGATCTATTATGTGCCACTAGTTGGTCTGTGAGCACAGTGCGGTCCCATTATACCTTATAGTTGTTGTTTCCAAGCATTCTGACAGGGACGTATTGATAATAAGGGAGAGGATCGGTTTTGGGGGAAATCCAAGTTTGTTAGCTTATTATTGGTAAATAATCTTTCCCACTGAGTGATGGCGTTCTTTATAATCAGTACCGTCAAACGCGTAGCAGCTTCCGGTAAGATGTTGGATGGTTTATATCAGCATTTATTTTGGACTTGAAGGTCGACATTTTATTGGCTGATCTCATTGAGATGTCGCCCATGCAGAGACTTTTTTGACTGCTGCCCAGAAAAGTCCGGTATTGGTTAAGTTAAACTATTTTCGCAGATTATGCAGCCAGGATATTCTTCTTCGTCCTGGACCTCTTTTTCCATGCACTTTACCTTGAAGTTTAAGGTCCGAAGTAGGTCATATCGTTGTTCATTGCGCATTATATGGCCCAGGTATTCCAGTTTGCGACGTTTTATGGTTACGATTAGTTCGCACTCTTTATCCATTCTGTGTAGTACTTCTTCGTTGGTAACTCTTTATATTTAGGAAATCCTCAACATGCGTCTATAGGATCACATCTCAAATGCTTCGAGTCTCTTTAGAGATGCTTCAGTTAAGGTCGATGACTCCACGCCATATAAAAGAACGGACAATACGTAGCATTTTAGTAAATGAACTTTTATTTTCAATTTTATATCGTGGCCGTTAAAGATTTTTTTCATTTTGACGAAAGCTGATCTTGCCTTCTCGATCCTGATTTTTATTTCCGTCGATTCCCATTGTTCATTTAAGTTTACACCCAGATAACAGAAGTTGGTGATTTGTGTTATAGGTTGTTGGTTAACTAATAATTGACCTGATGGTATCCTATTTTTGCTTATAACCACGTATTTGGTTTTTTTGATGTTAAAATCAAGCCCAAACCTGCTGCTTACTTTTGCCACCCTGGAGACAAGTGTCTGCAGACCTTCAAGACTGTCTGCAAAAATCACAGTTTCATCAGCTTATCTTATGTTGTTTAATCGTTCTCCGTTTCGTCCCTCGTCTATGTTCGTTAGCGCTAGGTTCATAATGTGCTCTGAATATGTATTGAACAATAATGGGGACAATATACATCCCTGTCGCACACCTCTTTTTATCTTTATGTCGTCTGTTAACTGATCCATAACTCTAAGAGCTGCAGTTTGTTCGTAATAGATATTATTTATTATACGACGATCTCTGCTGTCTAGACCAATTGAAATTAATATTTTCATCAGTTCGTCATGTTTTATTCTATCGAACGCTTTCTGGTAATGAACAAAACACACATATATCACAATTCACGTCTCTACATCTTTGAAAGAGAACGTATATTGCAAAAAGTGCCTCTCGAGTACCCAATGCATCCCTGAATCCGAATTGTGTGTTTGTCATGTGTTCTTCACACTTTCTATATATATTCTTTTATAAAACTTCGACGAAGTACTTCGACGTAATATCCCTGTTTTCTAATCTCTCACTCTCTAGCGTCGTCACGTCACTCCGGAACCATTGGAATGAAATCCAACCACACAGTCCAGTATCGTGGGAAACATTCTCGGAATTATTAAAACTGATGTTTGACACCAATTTTCTAATTTTTCATGACAAATACTATCGTCAAATTTTTGGAACTCCCATGGGATCGTCCATCTCACCCATTCTAGTTAATTTCGTACTTGACGACCTTATCAATGAGAGTATCAGTAAGTTAGATTTCCAGGTTCTCTTTGTAAAGCGTTATGTCGACGACTTGATCCTAGCTACACCACCTGATAAGATTTTAAGCACCTTATCAGTCTTCAATAGCGTTGATCCTCACCTTCAATTTACATGTGAATTGGAGGTTGATAACAGCATACCGTTTTTGGACATGCGAATCTTACGCACACATAGCAACATATTGAGCACAGGAAAGAAATGGCGAGTAACCGGTTCTTAAATTATTACTCTGCACACCCAATGAGATACAAACATAACCTTGTACAAGCTCTTAGCTTTAGAGTACACACGTTGACCCATACGCGGTACAAGAGGGAATCTTTGGATTTAGTCAAATCCATCCTCATTGATAACTCTTATCCCATATCCATCATCAACAGATATCTTTTCTCTAAAAGCTATGGTCATTCTATTTCGGAAGCACCTAACGGTGCAATACTAGCCTCCATATCCAATAGCTTACAGACTGACAATTCCCCATTAACCCCAAAACCAGCCACAAAATATGCTTCTCTTCCATATTTCCCACAAATTACGAACAAGCTTACTAAACTATTCAAAAACTTACCCGTCAAAATATCCCTAAAAAACACTAAAACCATCGGAAAGTTATTCTCCAAGTCCAAAACTCCACTAAGCTCGTTAGAGCACACTAATGTTGTCTATCAGATCCCCTTTTCTGAATGCAATTCCTGCTACATTGGCCAGACCAGTCGTTCACTTCTAGGGCGTATCTTCTTCTTCTAGTTCCATGACCGTTATCGATCGTTGGATATCATGTTGGCTACCATATTCGCTATCGTGACTTTATTGACAGCAGCTCTAAATAACGATGTAGTTGATTTTCCATACCATTGCCTTAGATTTTTCAGCCATGATGTTCTTCTTCTACCAGGACCACGATTACCTTGGATCTTTCCCTGAATGATCAGATGTAAAAGATCATATTTTTCAGGGTGTCTCATAATCTAGGGCGTATAACTTCACATAAAAGCGACATTAGACTTTCCAAACCCTCTTGTGCCCTTGCACAACACGCCATTTCCACCAAACATCACATTGACTTCTCAAATACTAAAATACTGGCGAAACAAAATAACCATCAAAAACGCTCCTTTATTGAAATGTGTGAGATCCTAAAAAACCCATCTACAATAAACAAAAGAACCGACATCGACAATTTGAGCCAAGTTTGCCACTCTCTCATCTTACGAAATAAATAATACCAATATTTTTCATTCAAAATAGCCTTATTTTCCATTCAAAATAATAACTTTATCATCCCAGATCTCTAAGTTTCATTAAAACATAAATTACAAAAAAAAATCATATCAAATTTTTCCGTCATATAATCCACTCGTCCAACTAATCTTTTAATGACCCCCGTAGAAGTTCATAATTGTCTCAAACCTTGGAATTTGTTAAACATATGGCCCTTAAAAACTTTCGGTATCGCGTCACGTCGTTTTGCTTAGATTGCAATAAATCAGTGTTTTGTTTGTCTTCATTGGAGAACCATCTCTAAATGAAGCCAAATATACCGTTAAAATTTTTGTAAATCTTCGTTTCTGCGAATGTTATTTTTTGTAAAGTTTTTGTGTTCTTTGTTTCTGTTTAATTTTTTTTTTAAGTTAGTTCTAAATTTATGAGTAAACTTAAGTACATATACAATAACATCTTGAATACTACATATTGAGTTGTAAGTAATAAATTATTAGATCTGTATTTCTTATAAATTCTAATGAAGTAGTTGAACTCTGTTTTTAATTTGGCCAACCTGAATGACCGAATAAACCTCTGAATTCACTAGTTGCATACTTTATTAATATATTCTTTTATGTATAATTTTAAAAAAAAATTTCAGGAGATGGTGAAAATCGTTATATAAATCTCAATATAAGGAATTTTTTGTGTTTAGTATATTTGATAACACTCAAATTTTGTTTTTAAAACAGTATAACTACTTTTCGTACGCCAATGACATAAAGTATTCTAATTTTCAAGTGCAATAGAACTCTATCCAGATTTAACACTGTTGTTTAATTGTTTAATCAATTGTGTCACTGGAGGGATTGATCAAGTCGCCACTAAAGCTCTGGTCGGGTTAAGATAGTATTAGCGTCGCGTCGACTTAATTAATTCCCCTCCCAAAAAACGCAACTACACTTCGACGAGGAAATAATGGCCATTGGTACACAAACATTCAAGGGAAAATAGATAAAGCTGAGGAATCTTCCGCTGGAATTCAGTTGTTGAAATGCGGGGAATTTTATGGATCATTTGTTGACGCGGACGAAGGGACGATTGCTTTTTATGTTCTCTTTTAGACAAATGTGAAAAATACTTTTTTATACAGTGATTAGTCGAAAGACACAAGAAATTAGAAAATATAATAACGTAATTAGAGGAGACTGTGCAATAAAAATTTCATCTCTTGGAAGGTTATTGGTTTTCACACATGATTACTTGTTGTCTTTCTTCTTCATCTTTTTTTGTTACTTTGAAAAATGAAAGGCAAATATCGAGCACAATTTTAACAATTAAATCTTGCCCAAGTACTTTCGCTTACTACAGCATCTTCAGGGGCATCTGAAATAAGCCAAAAAACGTTTTTTAATGAAGGAAATTAATTAACTTCGATAACAACTCGAATTTAATGGATGATAAAAGTTTTTTGTGATTAACGTTTTAGAATTACTTCGTCAAATTTGGGCTATCCAGCAAGCGTAGAATATGATAAACATGAATTTTAACATAAAATTGTACAAAAGACTACACTAAAACAAGTACAAACAGTTTAAAATTAATTAAAATGGTTCTACGCTCTACATTCTTTGTCAGCATGAAACCTCAATACTCCGGGAGTATTGGATTTTAGGAAGTGTAGAACTTCCAAATTTCAGAAGAACTGGAAGAGAGGTGATGAAAATACTAAAAATATGGCTAAGCTCAGAGGAACAAAGTTAAATGGCCAAAGAGACACTAAATCTCAAGTGAGTGTTCGGGCTAGCTTCAATGCACTGAATTGTATCTTTAAAGATACAAATCAGATAGCAAGGATAATGGGCTAATGGGACAAGAAATTAAATGAGACCTATTAATATCAAACGTGATACAACTAAAGAAGGTCACTGGGAATAAATTTATAGAAAAGGACGATAAAAAGAGAGGAAGAGGGACGCCAACTCAACGATAGTTGAGATTTTGAAGTAACAAATGACTGGAAACAAATGATTCTAGAGATAATAACCTGAAATACAAAATACTAAATACTAATCTTGTCTTGCTATATTATATACTGGTTAGTAGAAACTGAAATAAAACTCAAAATAGTAACAATAAATATATTTATAAAAATGTGTATATAGATATATATGTATTAACAATTTACATATAATGCAAAACTAAATAACAGTGGTAGTGGGTGGTGTAAAGATACAATAGGACCTAATAGCCACTCAACAAGCGAATAGTCACTACCACTGGCCAAATAAAGTGTGAAATATTAGTAAAACCCTAGAATAGTCCGTATGGTAGCCAAAGTCTTAACACTAAAAGTTAGTAATTTAATTTAACTTAGTTCTACTAGAATGAGATACAAGTGACAGTATGGTAAAGATATCAAAATTGATAAATCTAGTACCATTTATATCATAGATAAAAAGTGAGTTGTTACATATTCCTTATATAATGTTTTAAAAACCACATGAAATTTATTTCCCTCTCCAATATCAAAATTGTATTATATCAAAATGTATTGTATTAAAAAAAGTATTATATCAAAAAGTGAGTTTGGTCAGACTCTGTATATCCTATTTAAAAAACCTAATAAAAACATGAAATGTATTTTCCCTCCCCAATATTTTAGAATTTATATTATATCAAAAATGTATTCACCTGATCATATGCATATGAAAAGTCTACACTACTAAATAGAAAGTGACAAAAAGGTTAGACAGTCAAACAACTTATCTTTACAGCACTATAAGTCCATAGGAAAACTCCTCTTGGCACGGCTAAATCAGTTTGTTGCTGTAAAGGACAAATCCCAGCGGAATCTGGGCACAAAACCAGTCACTGGTCTATCTGCTCGGAGTGACGGCAAAATCCACGAGAGTTGCTAACTATTTAAGAAATTCTGTTACTAATATCCTTGAGGGAATATTCTTAAGGGAATACTCTCAAGTGACGGAATCTAAAAGAATTATGAGATTTAATTTCTATGTAATTTAATAGGTGTAGTAATAATAGTGGATTGACTGCACCAAAACATAACATCAAAACATTAGGTTAGGTCAACATGTCAAAATTTCTAAAGTTACTTCGTAAACATGACAGGCTTGCGCCATGAAATGAACATGCGCAGAATACAGAAGGCTGTTCAATAATTGTAGAGCCTATTATATTCCACCAAAAAAAGTTAGAGAAAAAAAGAAAACAAAAAAAACCTAATGATACGACGTGGACTAAAACAGAATTTAAGTTTGACTATATAAAAAATGACCGTATGTTCTTTGCAAGTGAATCAAGGAAATTTTAAATTTAAATTATTTCGGAACTCAAAAATACATCTCTAAAGAAATACTAAACTGCAATGATAAATTTGATTATATGATAAAGAGATAATACGTATGAAATGATTTACTTACATGGAGCCGCAGCACGCCAAAAAAAATCTTCCTTTTTATGTGGAACTCTTATAAATGAATCTTGATTTAAAAAAAAAATTACTTATTATTATTATTATTACTGAATTATATATTTTTTATTCTTGTCCTCGATTTTATTTGCTCCAATTCCGTCACTTTGAACGTGAGAAAAACTCACCGGTTGGCGTGTCTGCGTATACGAGTTCTGAGCAAAACTGATCGCTCTCGTATAAACTCGATTAACTTTCCTTCCAAAGTGATCCTTGCGCATGTGCGGAAAAATGTCGTTTTAAAATCGATCGCGGGCGGGTCATAAGAAATTTCGTAAGGGGTTTTATTAATACAATTTTTAACTCTGATAATATTGCACTAATCAGTAGCGTAAACGCTACAAGCAACAGGAGAGAGAATGGTATTTAACGGAAATGCTAAGGTGACATGTGACATATGACAGTTTTGATGTCCAAAATGATGACATTGACCAAAGGTCCAACTAAAACTACTATAGAAAATCAGGTTATGAAATATGACATATAGAATATTTTGATTTAACTAGATTGCATAATCCAGATCTCACACTCACACTTATATGTAATAATAAGGTTGTATGAGAGCAAATGAAGTGGACATGAAGTGTGAATGAAAAAAATAGACTAAACAATCTATTAGACAGTGGGTGGTTGACTACAATAAAATGATCTACCAGGCACTATCAATACTGTAAAAAAGAGAAGAAATCTGACTATGAAATTGAAATACTAAAAATTAGAACAAAATTGAAAGCAGTGTATAAATGAGGTACAATTCAAGTAGTTCAGTTAAACCCCCAGCCAATGGGAGAACTGTAAAACTAATATGTAAAAGCGTTACTTAAGACTAACTGGCCCACAGTGGAAGATGTTGAAATATACAACTGTGGAATTGGTATATCTAAATTACACAGAGGTATGGAGAGTGTAATTAACGCCAACTATAGATCAATTGAACCTGAGCAAGCTAGTTTTGTAAATTGTTGAAGAATAAAATAGTAATGTTGATCAAATTTTGAAATTAATAAATTATTAATTGGTATACTCAGTACAGGAAGTCTAAACAGCCGAGCTGGGTCCACTACGAGGTGAAGCTGCAATAAAGTTTTTAAAAATAGGTTTAAACTTAGTACAATTTAAATTTATTTCAGTATTACGACAATGAGAGTTTCCATTTGTTTCCCTTGTGATCTCCAAATCTTCCAATAAATCCAACTCCAAATAGTTTTTCTTTCTACTGATGCCATGTAAAATAGACGAGCCAGTATTCATGTTAAAATTGTGTTTACTAGATAATAAATGTTGACCAAAACTTGAAGAGTTTGGTTTTTTCAAATGTTCTGAAATTCTAGTAGATAGCTTTCTAATGGTTCTACCTACATAAGAGTCATCACAATCATCACACTTTAATTTGTAAATACCACTTTTGTCAAGAGTATTCATCCTATCTTTGGTGTTGATTAAAAAGGAACCTAAAGTGTTGTATGACTTGAAGGAAATTTTGATGTTTTCAATTGTAGAAGTAAAAAGTTTAGCTATTTTATTGGAAATGTTGCTAATATAAGTAAAAGAGAAATATCTGATATTGTTAGAAGCATTAGGTTGAAGAAGACATTGTGCTGAATATGCAAGCTAGTTCAGGTACCAGAACCTGTTGGTCTTAAATATCTTGATTCTTGGACTATCTAACTATCCATTCGTGTATGAAACCGTTTTCGTTCTCGTCTTCTCTCTTTTTCCCATCGTTTAATTAGGTTCAGTTTGAATAGGCGCTTAACCACTCTTCCACTCGACCTAAGAAGTCTATTATGGCTTATCCCTAGGATATAGTTGTCCATTCAGTCCAGCCTTTTAACAAAGTCTATTATGACCTTTGGTGACAATTGTCTGAAGTCATAGGACTTGAGTTAATAATGAGCAAATGTATTGAATCCTATCCTATCCAACCGTGGGCAGTTACACAGAACTTATTTCGTATGCAACGATAGTGGATATCCCTTTTGATGCTGCTGCGTGATAAAGATAATATAGCCATTGTACAGTAACTTGTATTTTATCTTTATCTTTCATTCTTTAAGTTCCATCTTATATCAAAGCTTGGAAATCATCAGAGCTATGCAGACCCTGTTGACTGCCGCTCTAAATAGTTCTGCATTACTGCATTTAAATCATTTCCACAAGTTCTTAAACCACGATATTCTTCGTCTTCCACATTTCGGTTTCCTTGAGTTTTGCCTGACATAATAAGTTGCAATAAGTATTTTTGCCCTCTTCATCACATGTCCTAAGTACTCTTCTTTTGATAGTCAATATTATTTCAGCTTCATTTCCTATTTTTTCTAGTATCATCTGCGTTTGACATTCTTTGAGTTCATGATATTCGTAGGATTCTTATGTAACACCAAAATTCAATGGGGGCCTACTTATTTAGGTGCACTTGTTTTAATGGCCGTGCTTTAAAGCCATTAAGAAGAGTAGTGAACACCGAAGCATCCTTAGACGTAGTCCTAACTTTCTATCTCGACAACAAAAAAACTTTTTAAGTTTAACGAATGATGCTATTTCACTGTATTTTATAGAGATCTATTATTTGTTGATTTAGTATTCTGTCTCTTAATATTTTCTCAGCAAATTAATCTCATGGCCTCATTTTTTGCCTAAGCATTATTTTCCATTTTGCTGTACTTGCTCTCGTTTTTATCGCAAATGTCATTGGTCTTACACTCGATTTATACTTTCCTATCTAATCTCATACCATTATTCTTTCAGATTATATCCTGATGCTGAGTTGCTTTATTATCTTTGTTTTTTGTTCCTCCCTTTACGGTTCTTTTTATTTAAAAATAGAAATAAGTCGCATCCACCCGAAGATTATTAGTGACATACCTGTAACATTTGTAACAATATTAAATTAAACATTTGTCACAATCAATCATTGTAACATTTACTTAATTAATTAAATTTAGATTAATTTTTATCGAAGTTAAATTTTGTGTATCATGTTTATACATATTAAGTAACCTAATAAATTGTCCAGAACAAAATTGTACCGAGTAATGCTTTCAGGTTATTTCGAAAATTGTAAAAAGGTCTTTGATTTACATATTTAGGACAGTCTATTCAGAAGTGCTTGATACTGTCTACAGTATTGCATGTTTTGCATTTTGGAGGTTCACTATTTGAGAAGAGATAGGTGTGAGTATACCTACAGTGTCCGAGCCGTAGACGTGTAATAACACTTTGAGATCTTCTACTTCTGACAGTGGACTTTCATGAAAAAATGTCACTTTTGACAGTAAGTAAAGGTAAATTTAAAAATTTATCTTTTTCTACATTAAATTTATTTGGGATTCCTAATCGCTGAGCTAAATTAAAGACCATGATTCTTACTTCAGTTCTGTTTGGTGCAAAGCCTGTTTTTTGCAATTTTATTATATGCCTAAGGATTTTAGCTTCAACAGCAGTTTCTAAAGAACAATCTGGACCCACTCGGTTCATCTTATCCATAATGTTTGTTTTTATTGGTCGTTTAAAAGCCGTTTTGAGTACTCCAAATGCTTGGGCGGCTTCATTAATAACCATATCACCATTCTTTACAGCATCTACGGCATCACTTAGCACCCTAGAGGTCCAGTTACCTCTGTTAGGTGTATTTTGTTTGCGAATATAAATTGGGCATAATCCTAAAACAAAACAGACTGGTCCAACTCTCCTCCTCATAAGTGGTCCATCTATCCTCAAATAGGAGGAGAGATGGACCCCCGTATTGTTTAAAATCAGCAGACTACTTATAATATAATAGCAGAGTCTTACTTTATAATACTTATTTTAAATATAGTTCAATAATAATGTTGTGTTTTTATTAATTGTAATTTATTGTCTTTATTGATTATCAAAGGTTCTACATTTATAACACCAGTTTATTAAAGTTTATTAAAGGCTTTATTACAATATTTACTTATCACTAAGAACTAAAACACAACTACTATAATTTATATTATGTATGTATTTACAATATTTATTTCGGACTGACCAACTTCAATAAAACCTCGTTCTTATATACAAAGCACCGTTAATCTAGAATCTCGTAGACCTTCCTGACCCTTGGCGAAAAGACTGGAGGGTCGCGCAATACTGATGTTTTTAGCCGAGTGGGACTCGTTTGGAAGGAATCCCACAACAGTCCGGTCTCGAACAGCTGAGCGGCGAATAATCTCGAATGAAGGGGAGCTGAGTCAGGCTGGTTTTTATAGCGGCCTGCTTCTGGAAAGTTTGAATCGTCGCAGACCGATCGTTTTAGGTAGGTATTACCTGGAATTTCTGCCAGCTGGTAAAATCTAGAACATATCAGACTTAAAAAGAATATTTATGAGACATATTTATCGTAACAATAAACTAACAAGTAATCGGTCAAAATCACCTGTTTTTACAAAAAATGAAATTTAAAAAACTCAAATAAAATTATCACACGTGGCAGTTTCAATTATCGTAAATAACACTCTTACAAGTACACACCGATGCGTTACAACTTTCGTCTCGAAAGATATTTTTCATATGTTTAGGAAAAAATATTCAACATTTTATTGCAAATATTTTCCACTTTTACAGTTTTATATATCGTCGTTGTGCGGGTAAAATCTCCTATGTACATTTTTTGGTGAAATTTAGTTATGAGCACAGAAATTTTCAAAATTTATTTTTTAACACATTGGCTTTATCTGGTATAGGCTATGAATAGAATTAACCAAGTTATAAACATTTGGTTAAAATCTGCTATGTGTTCTTCTTCTTCTTATGGTGCCCTACCCAATTAGTGGATGTTGGCGACAATTCTGGAATACTCCTCGATCTTGTGTGGCTCTAAAAAGTGCATGGGCATCGAGATTTGTCCAATCCCTTATGTTTTTAAGTCATGAGTATTTCTTTCTTCCGATGCCTCGTTTTTCTTCCATCTTCCCTTCCATAATAAGCTTTAAGAACTGGTACTTGGAGTTTCGAAATATATGACCCAGATAAGCAGTTTTTCTTCTTTTTATTATTGTCAGCAATTCTCGTTCTCTGCCCATTCTATTTAATACTTCGACATTTGTTGTGTGATCTGCCCAGGGAATTTTAAGTAGTCTTCTAAATACCTACATTTCAAAGGCCTCTAATCGGTCCATCACATTGGCCTTTATGGTCCAGGTTTCTACACCATATAGCAGTATGGAGTAAATGTAACATTTAACATGTGTTCAGGTGAGGTAAAATCTGCTATGTGCTAAAATTGCATATAACCGAAATTGCTCTTTGTAAAAGTTGAGCGACTGCGTGCACTAACAGATTTTAAATTTATTAAATTCTCTGCTGTAACTATATTTTACATTCTTTTATGTTAATTTCATTATGAATTTGACTGAATATGCAATTTTTACCCACAATGCAGTATTATAAGGGACACGACTGCTGTCAATCAACCTAAACACACGCTTATGGTAAACCAACCCCTGGACACAGCTGTGGTCGAACAGCCCCAGGACAGACCTACGATCGACAAACCCGTGGACATAGCTGAGGTCGACTAAACTGAGGAATCCATTACTAGGTTATCCAGGAAAAGAGCACCAGCTTATAAGAGACGGACTGCTAAAAAGAATCGATTGATGGGAAAAACATACATTGGCTTCGAGAAAAATTAAGAAGAAAAGATAACTCAGGCAGTAGAAAGACAGGAGAGAGGTGTACTGCCAAGATATAAACATGGCCATGTCCAACAGAGAACAAAAGAACTCATTTATGTGCCCGAATAACAGACGACGAAAGAAAACAGATTAACATTATGTTTTGAAATTTAGCAAGTTGGGAGGCAAAAAGAGTTTTCGTACAAAGTAATGTTGACATACACTCTCCAAAACAAAGAAAAAGAGGTAATCAAAACAATGTTGAACAGAAGAAAGCCTGTTCACGTGATTGTCATTTAAAATCACCTTCGTCATGCAATCGAATCTTTGTATGTCGAACGTTTTTTCTAAACACACTTAATCTTAGTCGTGATACATTTTTACGATGGACGGCACCAGCAAACACGAAAGGCACAAACGATGTAACAGAGCCAGCTGTAGAAGAAGAAAGAAATCCTGTATCAAAACCAGAAATTAATCGTAAAAATGTTGAAAGATGGATTGAACTCTTACTGAAAGTTCCAAGTCATTATTGCAGGAATCAGACGGAATATCAGTATGTTGAAAGTAATTTTAAATCATACAATAATATGCACAAAATCTACAAACACTGGTGTGTAGAAAATAATATTGATTCAGTGTCACGTAAGATTATGTGCCACATATTAAAAAAAAAAGAAAACTACACACATCATTCTCGTAAAAACCGATGCGCCAAGTGTGTTGAGTTCAAAACTGGAAATGTAAGCAAGTCCGAGTATGACCTTCACATTGTAATGAAGAATAAAGCACGTGAACCCAAGGCAGCTGCAAAAGAGTCTGCTTCAGAAACAAGACTTGTAGCAACGACGGATTTGCAGTGTGTTCTATTGAGTCCAAAACTGCTCGCATCTCTTGCTTACTATAGGCATAAACTTCAGTTGCATAATTTTACATTATATAACCTGAAATCAAAAGATGTATTCATGTACGTATGGCACGAAGCCGATGGCCAGATATCATCAAACGAATTTACGTCATGTATTGTAGACTTCATTCGTAACTGTCCGCGTAGTTATACAGAGTTCGTTTTGGTATCCGATGGTTGCAATTATCAGAACCGAAACAAAGTTCTGTGCAGTACTCTAAGTGGTATGGCCAAAGAATTGAAAGTCACAATTGAGCAGATCATACATGAATCTGGTCATACTATGATGGAAGTAGACTCGGTTCACTCGACACTGAAATCTGTGTTCATAGCTCCAATATGGACGCCATCTCACTATGCAACACTAATGAAATCAGCACGACTGCGTCAGCCTTATGTTGTGAATCAAGTACATTACGAGTTTTTTTTTAATTATGAAAGTATCCCATCAAATTTCAACAGCATTAGACCGAGGAATTCTGTAGGAGATCCACGAATTGTCGACATACGAGCACTCAAATACACTCCTGATGGGTGTGTATACTTCAAACTTCGACATCCTGAGGACTATGCTTTGCTGCCAAAAGATGCGTTAACACACTCTTCAACCCTATACTTAAGCTTTCTGATAGTCCACGACCTATTGACAAGCAAAAATATGATAATTAGTAAGAGCTCAAAAGATTTATAGACCAGGAAAGTCATGCATTCTATGACAGTTTGACACACAAATAAGTTTAAACTAAACTATAAAATGTTTCAGTAAATTTAATGTTTCGTTTAGAATTTTCTAATTTTTGTTTATTTTTTTAATTCACAATAAACATAGTTGAATATTCATTTGTTTTATTTTTAAATCAATAATAAAAGAAAAAAATATTTGAACATGTTAGCAAAATCTGCTATTTACTAAAATCTCCCAAGTAAAATCTATATAATTTTTATTTCACAAAAACAAAAAAAAATCTCAGTGTTAATTTCAGACTTAGTAAAATACGTTTTTACATTAACCATATAATTATTTTACATTATATTTTCCATCATCAAAAAACTATCTTACACAACGTACCATTTAAAAAAAAGGTTTAATGTCTCCCCTGTAAAATTTAGATTTCTACACATAACAGATTTTGCTCGCGCAACGACGATATGTTGTTATTAAAATTTTTTCCGGTTTCTTACCGGTAGCTTTATTATAAGCCGGAACATATTATTTTTTCGCATTGTAACAAAACTGTAAATTCAAAAATTTTCAAAAAATTTATAAGTATTTCTTATCTTATCATCTTTTGTGCTGCAAGAAAATTAACAAAATTGTATATCTGGTTTTCCCGCTTTATACTTGGAAAAAGTAGTTTTTTAGAGTTTTTTCGAAAACGTAAACATAAAGTTTGCTCAAAATTTGTCAAAATACTTCTGGTTGTCACATATATCTTCTCAATTTTTTTTAAATTTTTTGAATTTGTAGTTTGTCTTTTGGGGGGTGCAGATCAACCTTAACCAACTAACGTTAAACGATACAACAGAGTATTTTTGCAACAGATTTTGCTCGCGTAACGACGGTATGTTGTTATTAAAATGTTTTTCGCTTTCTTACCGGTAGCTTTATTATAAGCCGGAACATATTATTTTTTCCCATTGTGACAAAACTGTAAATTCAAAAATTTTCAAAAAATTTATAAGTATTTCTCATCTTATCATCTTTTGTGCTGCAAGAAAATTAACAAAATTGTATATCTGGTTTTCCCGCTTTATACTTGGAAAAAGTAGTTTTTTAGAGTTTTTTCGAAAATGTAAACATAAAGTTTGCTCAAAATTTGTCAAAATACTTCTGGTTGTCACATATATATTCTCAATTTTTATTTAAATTTTTTGAATTTGTAGTTTGTCTTTTGTGGGGTTGCAGATCAACCTTAAGCAACTAACGTTAAACGATACAACAGAGTATTTTTGCAACAGATTTTGCTCGCGTAACGACGGTATGTTGTTATTAAAATGTTTTTCGCTTTTTTACCGGTAGCTTTATTATAAGCCGGAACATATTATTTTTTTCCCATTGTGACAAAACTGTAAATTCAAAAATTTTCAAAAAATTTATAACTATTTCTTATAATATCTTTATGCTGCAAGAAAATTAACAAAATTGTATAACTGGTTTTCCCGCTTTATACTTGAAAAAAAGTAGTTTTTTTATACTTTTTTCGAAAACGTAAACATAAAGTATGCTCAACATTTGTCAAAATACTTCTGGTTGTCTAATATATCTTCTCAATTTTTTGAATTTGTATGTTTGTCTTTTGGAGGGTGCAGATCAACTTTAAGCAACTAACGTTAAACGATATCATTGATTATAAACCACTACCTAGATAGCTCACTCTAAGGTAAAAACGAATTCAGTGTTAAACTCCGCCCACTTACACCTCTTTGCCCCTCACGCCTAAGTACTACCTGACTCTATGGTGGCGACATTCATTGAAATATTTGCCAAGATTGAAAAATAAATTTAAGTTCCATGCTCCGCCAATTCTCTAGTGTAATAGAGGACGATATAAGGATGGCACTCAGCATTTTCACAAATAATTTTAACGTGCTTGTAATCTATATTATGAAATTCCGATTTTACTTCAGAAAAAACGCTAAAAATTGATTAATAAAAACAGTAAAGGTTTTCTAAAAATTATTTATTTATCAACACAATACAAAAAAAATAGCAAAATATAAAATACATAATAAAATTAGCAGGCATAAATTACATCTCATGTAAATTACTTTTTTGTAACTTTTCAAACAAATTAATTTCCAGAATTGATGCAAACTAAAATATTTCAAGCTAAATATACAGAATTTATTTCCAGATTTAGTCCATTCACTCACGGTAAAATATTGCAAAACCTCATAATTTTAAAGAATCGCTTGGGTTGACATGAAATTTGGCTTACGCCTAACTAAGATGTCAAAGAAAAATAGATTATGCTTTTGCCCTATGGATTAGTATCACCCCTTATCGGGAGTGAAAAAATATATGTTCAAGATAAGTTTGGAAGTGCCTAAAATCAGTAATTCTAAGCAACTTTGGTTCTATAGAGTTTTTTTACTAAGTCAATACTTTTCGAGTTATTGAAAAATAGGTTCTTATTCGTCAAATTCCATGTTGAATATTTCAACGTGAAATAATAAAAAACTAAAACACTTTTCGACGAAAACTCATTATAACTTTTTTTAAAGTGTTTAAAAAAGATTTATTTTTGTTAAGTTTCTTGCATAAAGAGTAAGCAAGTTATGACCAAAATATTCAGAAAAGCAAAACCTACATTTTTTTACTCTTTGTGATTTTTGGTGTCACTAATAATTTTAAGTTGTTTTGAAAAAAAACATTTTTTTCAAAATTAAAAAAAAATTGTTAAAAAATAAGCCTTTTGAACAAATCAAACTTACAGATCATTATAATAATACAATAAAAACAATGACCAAGGTATTTATTAGAGAAATCAGAAGACGCATTGAAATTGCAAGACAAGCATTTATAACAACGAAAAAAATGTTTGTTAATCGAGATCTTATCTAGTTTTGATGGGAAATAAGCGACAATTTTACTAAAAAAATCATTTTATTAACGTTTCGACGCCCAAATCGGGTGTCGTTGTCGTTGTTCCCGCAGTTTTTTTTGCCAAATTTTTGTGAGCTCTACATCTTTCAGGGGAAATTTAAAGAAAGATATATTATTATTTGTTCCATCGTTTCTTTCAAAACATCCCGCGTAAACACATTTATGCGTTACACAGGTCATTTTATCTAAAATGTGAGTCCTTTTTTTTATAAAATTTAGCTATAACTTGTCACAACACTAGACACAGATAATACACTTATAGGGTAAGTTCGGCCCTGACACCACTCCTATCTCTTCACAAGTAAGAGAGAGAATAAGAATCTCGATACGGTTTTCGAGTAACGCCATCTAGTTTTTGATACGTCTTTCGGTTACCACGAGGTGAGCTATCTAGGTAGTGGTTTATAATCAATGACGATACAACAGAGTAAGATAGACTTGCCCTGTTGCCAAGCTTGGTTAGGTATACCTAGCGGACCGACTATCCTCCTGGTCCATCCCTCCTCTCTTTACCCTATGCACTGGAATACAGCACTAGAATCGGCAGATGTAAACCTTTGTTTCATAAGTTTGTTCCATAAGTTCCATTTACCTTTTCACCGAACAAACTATGCTTTTTAAAGATCTCTATCACGTATGTTGAGTTTGGCCAACTTGTTCTGTAACAGAATTTTGTTTGTAGGCATTTCATACTGTAATTTTAATATTTATATGAGTTTAATTTGTAATGTTTATATAGTTACATTTACATTATCTTTTGAGACAGTGCCTCAAATTGTCCTCTAAAAAATCGTGTTTTGAAAAATATTCTGAAATGTGTGATAATAATACGCTTATGGAGTTTGAACTTTTAAAGAAAAAAATTGTACAGATATAAAACCGTTTCCTTATTCTGTTTCACAGAGGTCATTTTTGCAAAATATTAGTTTTGAGTACAAAGTATAAGTACTTTTAAAGTTTACGTATATCTTGTATCCGCTTACAAATCGAAGGCCGCAAGGAGGGGGCAGGACAAGGTCTATAGAATTAATTTTCGGAGAATATTGCACTGCTGCCATTTTGGGAAACCGTAACCGAAACAATTAAATTAATTTGAAATAAATTTCCGTCCTGACCTAATCCAGTGCATATCTGCCTATATCCGATGTCTAGATTAACAGCGGGAACTCATTATCAAAGGTTATTAAAAACGGAGATTTCTAATTTGAATAATTTAGATGAACCTAACTCAAACTTTATGAAATTAACACAGGCAATAAAACGTCCATTTAGAATAAATAACCGATGATAACGATGAGTTTGAGCTACAGGGTGTCCTGTCAATTTATATCGTTTTACGAGCTTTAATCAGGCGAGATGCAGCAGTTATTAAATACAGGTTTCCTTTGTTATGGGAACATTTTTAAGTTACAAAATAAGAACAATGCAATAAGAAAACTTATAAATATCGCCTTTCGGTCTTTTTTATTTCTTGTGGTAATTATGCGATATTTTCTGCTAGTACTCATTCTTCTTTTTAGAATTTTTAAACATATATGTGTTCCATTTTCTTTGTTTGGCGTCTTTCTCTTTTCTTACCATTGAAATTGTGTGTTTTATCTTCGATATAACCAAGAAATGCTCCGAATAGCAATTTGTGCCTCTATTAGTTCTAACATCCGTTACGGAGGTTGTCCACCGCTTAGATATTAATTTGAGATCAATTTGATTAAATTTATTAGTACCCGGTATTATCCAGGTTCCTTTATTAATATTTTTATGAAGGAAACACGTACTAACAACTCTTAGTTTTTGCCATTGCCAACTGTGCCACTCTTATACCGTTGTTGCTGGTAATATCATGTAAACTATGTTTACCAAAGGATTCTGCATATATTGGCTCTTTTCCCTGCATCTCTCTTCTGTGCGTTTTCACATTCTACTTGTAGTTGGTCATAGAATTGATCGGTTCCTAGTTCATCTGCTGCTTCTGTTGGGGCAGAGACATTAATAATTGTAATATTATGAAATATTCCTCTTAGACGTATTTTGCATATTCTTTCATTAACTGGAGTGAAACCCAATACTGACCTGCGGATTTATTTATTTATCGTATGGCATACAATAAGAACACACAATTAAAAAATCAATATAAAACGTTACACGAAGTATTACAAACGAACATCTAATGTATTATTAATATAATGTAAAACATTTTCGGTCGCATTCAGGAACTCATTGAAAACTCCAAGGAATCGCCTTCGGGGACATTCTTCAACAATGTGACGGACGGTCTGTCGTTGCGCACCACAGTCACACTCAGGAGTAAGGGCTTTTCTCCATCTATATAAGCTGTCAGCACATCTACCGCTGCTTGTTCTTATTCTGTTTAGCGTTGTCCATGTATTGCGGGTCAGTTCAAAGCCTGGCGGTTTCTGATCGATACAGGCCATTTGATGTGCTTCCTGTGGTGAGTCGCTCTCCCATTGTGTTCTCCAAGCTTTGGTCAGGTTGAAATGTTCCTGATGTAAGGAGTTGGCTCTTAGCAATGGAGGATATCTGGAGCGCAGTCTGTTTATTTCGATATCAAGCTTATCTTGGTGTATGGGTAGTTGATGGTTAGCCTCAATTTTTCGATATTCTCTGAGAAGAAAATGACTTCTTCGCAGTTTCGGCGGTGAAATGTGACTCAGAATGGGAAGTCAATAGTTCGGTGTGGGTCTAATTGTACCTGAGATCATTCGCATTGTCTGGTTTAATTGAGTGTCAATAATATTTGTGTGTTTGCTATTGAGCCATACCGGGGAAGCATATTCAGCCACCGAGTATACAAGTCCAGGAGCGGATGATCTGAGTACGGAGGCTGAAGACCCCCATGTAGTGCCGCGTAGCTTTTGGACTATATTATTTCTCGTTTTCAGCTTTGCTGTCGTTCTTTGAAGATGTTCTTTAAAACTCAATGTTCTCTCCAGAGTCACTCCAAGATATTTTGGTATTGAGTTATGAGTGAGCAGTCTGTTTTCGAAGTGGATGGAGAGTTTTTTGTTGGCTTGGGCATTATTCAGATGGAAACAGCACACTTCGGTTTTCGTTGCATTAGGCCGTAGCCTCCATTTGCGAAAGTATTCTCCCATAATGGCAAGGTCATCCGCTAATATTGTTTCTGTGATATCCATGTTATTATGTCTTGCTGCAATGGCCCAATCGTCAGCGTAGCCAAATTTCTGCGAAGTTGTCCTAGGTAGGTCCGCGATATATAAATTGAACAGTAAGGGTGCCAAAACAGATCCTTGTGGTAGTCCATTGCTGAGCTTCATTTGGAAACTTTTAGAATTGTCTATTGTGACTTGAAAAGGTCTGTCGGTGAGCATGTTATCAATGAGTTTAGTTACCTTTTGACACGGGACGGCACGGATTAGCTTGCAGATTAGTCCTTGTCTCCAGACAGTATCGTATGCAGCTGATAGGTCAATGAAAGCAACGGATGTTTTTTGTTTTCTTTGAAAACCAGCTTCAATATGTGTTGTTAGGGATAGGATCTGATCTTTGCAGCTGCGGTTAGGTCTGAATCCTGCTTGCTCAATATCAGTTCAAATACGTTTCTACTAATTCTGTTGTAGATTAAGCGTTCCAACAGTTTATAAACACAGCTCAGCAAAGCAATCGGACGGTAGTTTTGAGGCTGATTATTTGCCTTTTCTGGTTTTAATATGACCTGCGGAATTTATGGTTTGCCATAAAACCCACTCCAAAGTCTCCTTGTCTGTCTGCTCCATAGTAGTACATACCGTATTCTTTTTTATTTATTCAACCATGCCCTTTAAATCTGATTTCTTGGAGGGCTGCTATGTCTACTTCGTACTTCAATAGTTCCTGTGCAATACTTTGCATTTTGCGTGCCTGCAGCATGGTTTGGACACACCAGGTTCCCAGTCGCAACAGAGATCATCCATCCAGATCCAGATCCATAGACAATCCATCATTAAGTCCTTATTCCCTAGCTTTGGTCGTTGTCCGTTCGGTTAGTTCATTGTTCGTAGCATTCGTGATAGCTGAGTTTAAGGTGAACAGGTTATCGGCCTATTGCACCCGAGTCCAGTGACACGACTGCTGGCTATAGCTTCTGAACAAGCTATGCTTTCTCCCTTTCTCGTCCGCCCTGACCCTACCTTCCTTTGGGGTTGGTTACCCAATCTCCAATAGGGTTGCTCAGGTTTACCGGGGTTCACCCGTGTGATCAAGAACACACTTCTTGGAGGTGAGGATAGGAATTGAGTAGGAGAGGCTAGAGGTGTTATGATAGGAATTGAGTAGGAGAGGCTAGAGATATTAACTGGAAGCAACACCTTGTATTGCGCCTCACTACTCCTTAACCCCAAGATTAATACTATTATTTATTTTTTTTACGCACAGCAGGCCGTTAAGGCATAGGGCATTTTTTGACAACACAATCCTAATATTAACTAATTACAATTATTTTAAACATAACTTTAACGTAAATAAGTATATATAACATTCCTAACTACTCTAAAGGACCTGGTATACAATATTTCTCCATTCGCTTCTATTTTGTGCTTTTATTTTCCAGTACTTCACCTTCACGTGTTTAAGGTCTTCCTCCGCTTTATTAATCCACCTCGTTCTGGGCCTACCTCTTCTTTTGTGGCCGATTAATTTTCTGGTTATTACTAGTTTAGGCATTCTGTTTACTGCCATTCTTTCCACATGTCCCAACCATCTGATTCTTCGTGCCTTGACAAAACTTTGTGCCTTTGTTGCAGAACAAACGTACTGTAATCAAAATTCTATACTATGGTAAGTGCCGACCTTTATTTAAGTGACAGCGATGATTCAATAAAAGATAAAGATTATCAACCAGTTTCAGATACTGATTCAGATAAAAGTGGAAGTAGACTTCCTGCAAATTTGCAGGCATTACCAGAAGCTGTTCCAAGTACATCTAATGCTGTACTAGGCTCCGTAGCTAATATAGTAGAAGGGACTATAAACGCCAATTCTCTAGTGACCAAGGGAACAGGTGTCAATAAAACAAAAATAAAGCAGACAGGAAAGAAAAGGACACGAAATGTTCTTCATTGGAAAGCGAATGAGAGAAAAACAAACTATCCCGGTGGAAAGGCCTATGTTAGTAAGAAGGGTAAGAATGTTCCTTGCAAAACCTTAAAAGTGTCGTGCGGAATATCTGGCCGCATGAAATGTAGTTCAAAATTATCTGCAGCTCAGAGGGAAGATATTTTCAAAAAAATATTGAAATGATACAGCAGACCATAATATCAAAAGACAATTTATATTATCTTGTGTCCAAACTAAACCTACAGAACGACAACGGTTGCGCTCAAGGGATGAATCTAAACTAAGAACAAATACTTTGATTTATTCTTTTGTAATTAAGGGTATTAGAACTGTAGTATGTAAAATCATGTTCTTAAATACGTTATTTATGTGTTATTTCACAACAAGTAGTGAAGACTGCATGGTTCAACGAGATCTTAGGGGCACTCATGAACTAGTAATAAGACAGCACAAACAATTATTGATTCTGTGGTATCACATATTTCATCTTTTCCGAAATACGAGTGTCCCTACAATCGGGAAAGGTCCAAAAAAAATTATTTGGGGCCTCATTTAAACATTGAAAAAATGTATAAATTATACAAACAGGAAAAAAAAGAGAATAATGATGCTACTGAAGTCATATCAAAGCCCTAGCTGTATCGCGATATATTTAATAAGCAATTCAATTTAACGTTTAAACCGCCTGAAGTGGACACTTGCGACGGCCGAGATATATTTGCAGCTAAAATATGAGCAACTGATAACGATTCTGACAAACAACTGATTGAAAATGAGAAAGATACACACGCACTTAAAAGAAGCAGAATGCAGATATAAATATAAATCTGTCGATATGACTGAACAAAAAGCAAATATCAAGCACAAAGTACTGACTGGTGATCTACAAGAGTGTTTTCCAATGTTCCAAATTTTTATAAGCGAAAATTATGGACTTTAAATTACACTTTATACGATGGATATAACAGTGCTACGTATTGTGTAATGTGGGACGAAAACAAAGAAAACAGAGGAGGAAATGAAATTGCTTCAGCAGTTTTAAAGTGGGCTGATCTAAATATTCCTTCATCTGACGTCGAATATTACACCTTATGATCAGATAATTGTTGACTTGTGTGCACTTTACCTCATACAAAAATATCCGAAACTACAAATAATAGATTGTAAATTTCTTTTAAAGTGGCACACGAATATGGAATCCGATTCAGTACACGCTAACATTGAAAGAAAACGAATAAAACTACCCAGTCCAACTATATTAACATCATGAGACTGGCAACAATTTATTCGTCAGTGTTCTACTAAATACAAAGTTGTGAATATGGAACTCAATTATTTTAAAAATTGTGAATGCTTATATTCTTCCACAGGTCCACTTATTAATCGAAAAGTAAATACTAACAGAGAACAATTTCAAATTTCAAAATCAGTGATCTTAAGAATTACCTAAGAAAATTTTAAATATCTTCAATATAAAACTTTATTCAACAATGACACTTTTCAAATGATTGACTTGGACGAAATAAAAGAGGAGATTTCATTTTGCCAAAAACTTTACCACAAATGAATATGCAATTGCTTCCTATATCAACAAAAAAATATAGTGATTTATGGACTTACTTTTATACTTGCCATCGCATTGCCATGATTTTTATAAGAATCTGCCTCATTCAAACGAAGAATCTGAGTATCCTAACGATAATGATGAAGCATAACCTAACCTAACCTAACGATAATGCCGAGACATAGTTTTTTTATTTAGATAACCAATTTATGCGAACTTACTTGTATATTTATATTGTAAATATAACGAGTTTTATTATTTAGAAGTAATATGTCGTAAGTGTCCAGTTTTTTATTATCTTTAAACCCTTATTATACTTTCATAATACTACAGTAAAATATATATAATACTATTTTTAAATATCGACAATAGTTTCCGCTACAGTTATTAATTACTTAACGTTTTCCGAACAAACATCAAATATAATGTTTAAGTACTCCTCCTGTAAAATTATGAAAATGTGGGTAAGGATGGTATGCTTCCCTAGTATGGTCATAAAAATAATTCTTCTAGGTATGGAAGCACTATTATTTCGTTGTTACAGGATCTTGACTATTGAATATTTCATTTTCTATTCTTCTATCGTCCAGGTTTGGATATAGCCTTCTATCGTCCATGTTTGGACATATGCCTCTCCCTACTCCTTCCATCGGTCTCTATCCTGAGCAACATATTTCCAATTTGTTCCGGCTATTCTTGTAATGTCCTCAACCCATCTCATCTGTGGTCTTCCTCTTGGTCGTTTACTTTTGTAAGGTCTCCAATGTTGTATTGTAGTATTACAACGTTGGTCTATTTGTCTAGCAGTGTGGCCTGCGCAGATCCATTTAAGTTTGGCAATTTTTGTTGTTATGTCCACGACTTTTGTTTTTGATCTTACCCAGTCGTTCCTCTTTTTATCTGACATGTTTGCCATGGTTAGGGCCCAGGTTTGACATCCATATGTCATGATAGGAAGGATGCATTGGTTGAACACTTTGCTCCTCAAGTATAGGTTATTTTGCGGTTCTTAAGTATCCAACTAAGTTTTCCAAATCCTGCCCATGCTAGTCTTGTTCTTTTAGTAATTTCCGCACTTTCTCATTCCTGGACTTGTTCTATCTCACTGCCATTTATAGTTATACGTTTGGGGTCATCTATGTTTGTCATTATTTTTTTTTATATTAATTTTTAGGCCGACGTATTGGGAGCTGCCTGATTTTCGATTACTTATAAATTATTCCATTTAGATATTATAATAGTATAGATGTTACATTAATAAAAGCCATACATATTTGTCACAAATTTATTGCTTTATATTACTCTACCGTGCTAGTATTTTTATATTTTCGACTCAGTTGTCGACAGTAACCGTATGCAGTAATATTTCTGAACCGTACACATTTCCCAATAGTGTGACAATAAGATAGATTGAATTTAAATAATTGATCCATTTCCAAGCTATTTTCCTGTGTATGTTTCATTCCATTGCTCATGCAAAATCAGCGTCGTCTCTATATAGGTGCGGATTTCAGAAAATGTGTAGACAAAAACAAATAGAATTACAACTGTTTATTCGAACCTAGAAGTTGATTTTTAGATGATAATTAAAATATTTGTAAACCAAAAATTGAATATTGTTACACTTTTTCCAAAATTAACTTTATTTAGCACCAACTTGTTTACAATACTTAACATTAACTACAACTGACTCGCATTAACCTTTTTTTATTTGATTTAAACGTTTTAACGTTTGACCTTCCTTTCCTCAGGTAGCTGTAGCTGTAGGTTATTATTAGTTGTTGCCCTGGAAACCATCATGGTCTTCTAACTCTAATGCCACAAATTGATCGCATTGATCCTGTAGTGATCATTTCCCAAGTTAACATGCTCCTTTCCTAAATTGGCTGCACCGTACTGAAGACGACCAATAGTGAGAAATACCTATATGTATACTGTTGCCTTCCATCGATATACTTATTTTGTTTTCTTGTTTTACGGGAACATTTTACTTTTATTACTACTCGCAAAAACCTTGAACGTCCATTAGTGAACGCCAGACGATTATTTCCGATCATACGTAAGAAATAGTGGCAGGGTTGCCTTATTACATATTTGAATTAAAAGATTGAATTGGTTAAAAAAATTGGTGATCAGTGGCGCGGTTATATTGCCATTCAAAACTGGTTGATGATATTAAAAATGAAACACTAATTGACATAAATACAGGTACAAAATTTCTTAAATCCATGAGAAATTTACAGATTCTCATTTTTATTTGACGAAATTGTAACCTAGTTTCCAATAAAACAAGATAATTTTGGCTACATCGTCATTCGTCCGTTCTCTTTAATGGTAAACTGCATACGAGACAGATCGAACGCTATCTACTTGTTTTTAGAGGTAACCGCGTAAGTGTGAAGATAAAAATTTGATATGCCGCCTGTTTACACAACAGAAAAACGGATACAAATAAGAAAATGGTACTTTGGGGGCAATTCAGTATAAGAAACTATTAATTCATGTATTATGGCTTGAATGAAACATCTCTATTATACACAAATTGTACAAATCAAAGTGCTCAGAATTAAATGTCCATCCAGTTTCTTTCGAAAAGTATCGACGAGTGTTAAAAACTTATGACTTGGGGTTCCATAAAACGAAAAAGGAGTAGTGTAAAAAGTGCTTAAAACATACAAATATGACGAAGGAGGAGAAAACCACACGAACAGGCTCATCACAAACACGTGCTAAGGAAACAATTAGCTCGTGGGGCTCGAGACGAAGGCAAAAAAATACAAACAAATAATTCAGAGGTACTGTTCTTTAACTTTGACCTCGAAGTAGTGCTTACGTCTCATAAAGAGTCGAACAGAACAAACATTACTGAGGTTCAAATGAAGTCGGACGGGAGAACTTAAAAACTATCGATCACAAGTTTTTTTAATCAGGATATACCGAGATGGAGTGTGATTTACTTCAATCGAAAATCGTAGAAAAATCAAAATATGTTCCTGTTTATACACTGGATAATGGTCTCAGATGATAAGAAATGCTCAAACACATCCACGTCCTTTGGTCAGATTCATAATGTTTTATGGCATCTTTAATTTCAAATCCTTTGGAATACAGAACTATAAAGTGAACAAAATGCCCTGGCAACAAATTGGCGATACATTAAAACCGACGCCGTGGTGACAATGTCTTATAAAAAAAATTTTGGAGACAAATGTCAACGAGTAAACAGCCTGAAAAGTTGTGGTCGACCCAAAAATGTTGAAAGCTTATGATAAGCAGTTGCCAATTGCGATTGCTAAATATAAACATCTGCAGAGAATGTGTAATGATTTAACAATTCCAAAGAACTGTCATAACTTTTATAATTGCTATAACTGCCGATAAAACTATAAGAGACAATTTGTCGGAGTGAAATAAAGGCGAGGATTCCCGAGCGAGGAAAAATTCTTAAATATGATTTCAAGTGTTATACTATGTTAGTATTTCTATTTTTGTAGTTTTTAATATTAGAAAGTTCTTTTTGTTCTACTTTAACTATAATGAGAGTTTATATAATTTCACGTATATGCATTTTATTATAAAATCTACAATACCACAATCACGAATGTAACTTTTTTTGAAAATGTATGGATATTTTCGTAAATTCCTGATAATATTTCTAAAATATAACTACAACATCTGTTAATAAAAGTACAAAAAAAATGTCACATTAAATCCTGAATTTTAACAACTAATGGAAAGTTTAACAAGTCGAATATAGTACCTATTAGTTTGTATGAATTTAGTATAATTTTGAAATATATATTAACGCTCATTTCTTTCGTTAATTTTTTATTCTAGTATACAGATACAACATATTCTACAAAGTAATACAACACAGTCTTCCCTGTTTTAAAGTCTATCTACGGTCACACTACTCCATGTGGGTTTAGTTAGACCTCAACGGGAAGTGGTAAGCGAAGTCGTCAAAGGGCAACTAATTTAGTACTGTTACCGATGGCATTCGATCAATTAAAATTATGCATTTGTCGAGAAAGGAAAGATCCAACTAACAGTTACTTTAAATTTTATCCATAAAAACAAAAAAAAAAGTTAGAGAGTAAGGTAGCCCCTAAACTCCCGATATATGTCATAAATAAATGCAATGTTTATGTTTAGTACATCGACATTGACCTTTTTCTTAATACTGTTTATTTTAAATACGGAAACAGAAATGTCTTCCTGTATTCTCTGTAGACTCACAGATCTGGTATCCACATACTTTCTCTTTATTTTCTATATTTTCTATGCAATATATTTAGTTTTTTTTTTGTTACAGGTATGCTGTTGTCTGCTATTGTTTTGAACATTGAGAATTTGTGAGTATTATATTGTAACTATTAACTTAGTAAGATTGTATATTTTATATTTATTTGATTTTTCCATGGCGTCACATTCTGGTGATGATACCTTCTTAAACACGGGCACACCTGTAAGTATTAAGTCTCCATCTAGTTGGGATTCTATATGTTCTATAAGTTTTGCATTCATTTTGTGATTTTCTCTACACATTCCACATCCCGATATTTTAATAATATTAATAATATAATATCCATTTTCAAATATTTGCAAAGACAACTGTTCCTGAATTCCCAAGCAGCATTTCCAAGCTGAATCGCTGGATGACATCTAAATTACTCTTATTAGCATAAACCCACAGCTGGATGCCGTATGTTTGTACAAAACTATTCTATTATATATAACTTCGAAACACTGAAAACATTGTTTTCAAAACTTCCACAAACAATTTACACTGTGGCATATACAAACTTACATGTGCCGACTGTCCAAAAGCTTACATGGGTCAAACTGACAGAACTTTTAACAAACGTATGGCAGAACATAAAAGGGCTTCCAATAATAGAAAAACAGATTCTATATACTCACTTCACCTTCTAAATCATAATCATTATTTTAATGACGAATTTCAAATTCTTCGCATCCAAAATAAAGGCCTTAATTTGTATAAGAATCTATGGAAATTAACAAATTAAAAAACACAGATATAATTCTGAATGACCAACTTGAGACAAACAGTTCTTCCCTCATCAACCTATTCCAAGACTACAAAGTGTACATACCAAAAATAGATCACTTCAGAAAGATACTTGCCGAAACCGCTGTAATGATTGCATTTTCATTTCTATCTTATAATTTGTAATATTTACAATTAACACCATTTTTTAAATTTAGCTATATTTTTATTTAACTACAAGTTTTTTAACTATAACTGTTTTATTTATTTTGATTTGTGTTTTAGAAATTATAATACAATTACAACTGCTTTTTTTTAAAACGATTTTTGTTTGTTTTTATTTAATATCTTAGAATTACATTATTTGTTGTTTTGTATTTTGAGAACGATTTCCCAAGTGGAAATTGAAACATCAATAAACTTACTTTACCCTTTAATTGTGGCTTATTTCCATTTAAATAATAATTACATTATTTACATTTAACACTAAATAAATAGGAAGATATATTTAACGAGATGGCATTTGGCCTATTCCACTGAGATCTTTTCAAATCTATTGTGGTCCTCTAATCCTAAATTACATTCTCTAGCCTGGCTCTTTTTAAAAAGTCTAATAGTTTCGAGAGTGACCCTTCCATGTAGCTCTTTGCCGGTGTGTTTTCTTCGCCTAATATAAGAAACCACACATTTACCAGGCTATCGCACTGACATAAATGTGCTCTACTGTTTCTTCCTCTAGGTAACAGAATGTGCATAGATCATCATCTGCCAATCCCATCTGCTTTAACTGCCTATTCAGCTTACACTGCCCTCTTAACAGACCTACATAGCTTTGAGTCTTTCCCTCTCTTTGCTTGTTAGGCCTGCTGTAAATGTTGACGAATGTTCTATAGTGATTTCTTCACCATTCCAGAGATTAGTGTGCTACCCACTTTCATGTAGCCGTTCTTGTTAATGCCTTTGCAACACCGCAGAAGGGTTCCGGTCCAATGAATGGCATTAGGGAGCCTCATTTGGCCATTTCATCTGCTTTTTCATTGGCATTATGACCCTCGTTCCCTCGTGCCGAGGCTATCGTAACCTTACTAAGGTCTCCTAGTTTCTTTATGGCACCTACACAATCCCATACTAGATTAGAATTAACTTCTACAGAATTGAGTGTCTTAAGCACTGCCTGGCTATCTGTGAATGGCAATTAAGCGTTCTTTTCTGCCTTTCTATTTCTTCCACGCAATAATGAACTGCCGTTATTTCCTCCTGGAAAATTCTGACATTCTTAGATAGACTTACCGGGAAATTTATCCCTTGCTTTGTCCCTACTATACCGGCTACTACACCCTCAGACGTTTTTAAGCCATCAGCTACCAGGTATCTTCTGCTTGGATGGGTACACCTTCCTTCCAGTCTTCCCTGCCTGGTATATTAATTTTGAATTTATTACTGTCAAAGCTATATCTCATAGCTGTTGCATCGATGGGTAGCCATTACAATATCTGCTTTTAGCTCCTCAATTAGCTTACTATTAACAGCATTAGGCTCTTGTCTTATGTCTTGCTGACTATGTATTAATATGTGCATCACTGATCTGGCTTTGCTCTGTATAAAGATATGAAGTACTGGCAGATTCAGCGGAACTTCCAACGAGTTGTTTTTATGGCCTCCGTAATACACTAGCCTTTTTGTATTACTTAGCAGCCTTATTGATCCCACTTGCTGCGTCTTTGTCCACCACGTCACAGACCCATAGGTGATCATTGGTCTAATAACCCTTTTTATATAACTAAAGGGTCATTTTGGGGTTGAGCCCCCAATTTTTACCACATATCCTTCGACATCTGTCCCAGGAAATAGTAGCTTTCTGTGTGGTTTTCATGAGTATTCCATGTAAGCCTATGATCAAAATATACCCCTGTGTACTTTGTTTCTTTGGAAATGGAATCTGTTTCTCCCAGCATTGGAGGTTTAGACCTTGTAATGCTGTCTTTTTTGTGAAGTTGATGATTTGAGTTTTGAGCATTGACTGTCAGTCTCTCTTGTTTACACCAGTTATCAACTATATTTAGGGCTACTTGCAGTCCATCTGTCCCTGAAAACTTAAATGCCTGAATTATTTATAGCCCATCTAATTCTGCTTGGTATTGTGATTGCTGTGGCTATTTCCCAATCTATAGAACTTAGCCTAGTCGCCCTTTGGTATATATTGGTTTGCCTATCTGCATCATTCAGAATTGTTGAGGCCGGAAAGTGCCTGTTTATGAGTTCTCTAAGAATTTCCTCTTTGGTCAATTAGCTTTCTTTAAGAAACCTAGTTCTTTAATGGTAGAATCCTTAACTAAACTAAACTCTCTTAATTTTTTTTTGCTTTGCGAATTCCTTTATTGTATAGAAGTTAGCTTATGCGTCTCAGTATTGGTTGCTTTTGGCTTTGTTAAACAGGCTTCGGACTTCGGCCCTTGACATCTTTAATCCGTTGCTCCACCAGACTGTATTATTGCCCGTAATCTTCCTTGCTCTTTGTATTTTGTATTTTTTTATATTTCTGTATTTCATTTGAATTTGAATTAAATGTATTTAGTAATTAGTATTTAGTTTTGTAAAATAAATTTAGGTCAAATGTGATCCGAATATGAGTGTTAAATCTAACACTTCTTTGCGTGGTGTAGTGACAAAAGTTGGTTAGTTTCCTATATTGGATATAATTAAACCTTTAAAAAAGGATCCAATTCAAAATATACTTATTATTTGCGTTAATGTTGGTGCTGCTCCATATGATGTGGTTGTATTGTGCATTGGTATCACATCCTATAATTAGCTGTTATCCTTTATCTAGGTAATATGCCACCATATCGCTTATAATTCTTGGTGGAACTAGAGCCTCATCATCCGGAAAGCATACTAAACACACCACCAGTTTCTTCTCTTCTACTTCCGTAGTTGTAATACCTCTAACAATATCATTGGTGCAGAGCACCGGAATTAGTATTCAATCTACTCTATTACTGTGAATTCTGCACTACCTTGCCCTTATAACTTTAGGTGTGTATTGTTTGGTTGATAAGCCAACAATCTTCTCGCGTATCCGCCAGGGCTCCTGCAGGAGGGCAATATCAATGCCTTCTTGTTCCACTCTTCTAACAAGCTATTAAGAAGGTCCATTGTCTGAAGGTTTGCTTACTCAGACTGCCCATAGATGTGTTCTGAGCCCGTGGTTACTTATCCATAGTCTATTAAGAATCATTTTGAACTCAAGACGTTCTTCATCTTCATCCTATATGAAAACAGTGCCTGAGTTCAGCTTGAGTATATCTTCACCCTCCAAAGCTTTGAGAGATGCATTCTCCCAGGAACTCAGGGTTGGAATCAAGTCCTTTAGCCACCTTGCATTTGTGTCATCTGTACAGGTAAGTTCTAGGAAGCCCGGTCTGTGGTTACTCTTCAGAAGGCGAGCCTGAGGTCCTGCTTAAGGAATATTTCTTTATAGCCATTAAGATGGGGTTTTGGACTGCCTTAGCTTATCCACATCCATCTTGCCTTCTGGAAATCCTGTTAGTACTACCGCAATCTGTTAAGTTTTTTTTTCGGATTGTTTCTTATATTTTTTCCTACTGGTGTTGCCTGGATTTCACGTCTTACAATATTCGTTGGCTTCCGAGGTTTCCTTCAACTTCGGAAGAATAGCCTACAACGGGATTCTTATATAGCTTTCAAATTAGTGAGGACATGTGGTCTCTCTTGTTCGCTTTGTTTCTTCCTGGTCATTTCCTATCCCAAGCGAAGCTAGAGAGTAGATGGTAAATCAAGAAACTTTTAATAAAGTCAAAATTGAGTTTTAGATTAAAGAGAAAAAGTGAATAGTTCTAGTTTAATTTTCACTTTTTGATCATACTTTAAGAACAAAAAATGTGTTTTTTTAATGAATGGGAATTATGTCATCTAAGATTTTTTGGAGCACCTGCAAATTTTCATAGTTACCAACAATAAAAGTTATAAAATTACGGACAGTGTACACTCATAACTGAAAATACAAATTTGAAAATGAGGAGCATCTAAATAAAAAGAGAAGAGTATAATTTTGCTGTAGTTTTTCCGTTATTGTAGGAAGCATAGTTACAAAAAAAAAGAAACTAAAATAATTTTAACATTGTAATCATATCAGTAAATTGAAAGACAACATTTCGCCTAATTATATACAAATATCTCCTAGCTGGATAAAATAGACTAATAATATATAATTGAGCTAGTTTTAAAGTAACAACATATTCGGTGTGTATACGTTGGAGTGCACTCTGCAAACAAACATGGGTTAATTTATAAATTGCTGTCTTTTTGAAATAGAAACTTTCTACTTCAATACAAGTTTCAAAACTAAATGAATGTTCATTTATAATGTCAACTACAAAAAGTTAAACATTATAGCAAAGAAAATATTACGAAAAGCCACCAAGGCGAAAGGAAACAATTGTTTGAGGTGTCTCTGACTGCCGCATTTCCAGTTAGGAAGCGTGTTATGATTCTGAACTGATTTGTTTATAGCTAGGTCTATTAGCACACATCCGTCCAACATACTACATTTTGCCATGTGCTTGATCTTATATACTCTCCCAGTAGTTATGTTGTACTTGGATCCAGATTCTCGTCAGGTCCTGCTTTTGGCTTTTCTAAGGTCAGCTATGAACTTTTTATGAGGTATTTTGTACATGATCCTGTTGTATCAGTTTCAACAGTTCTTCATTGCTGTGTATGACGGATGATCTGGAACGCTTACAAGTATGACACTGTTGTGCTCTGCCGGTCTGTCGGGCTCTTCTAGGTATTCTCACACTAATCTAGAGACTACATTGGGACTCCTTAGAGCCCCTATAGTCATTTCATTATCTGTGCGTATGTTGATAGGCTTAAATTCAAAAGCCTTTCTGTTGATTTATCTTACACAATGTACAATGGGATACATTTTTGTCTGGAATACAAAGAAATATTTGTCTAGTGAAATATAAATGCACATTTCCACCACTACTATAAATGTCTGCATCCCTCCTTCTGCAGTCTTAGACCTGTCTGTGTACCAGGTTTAACCCTGTAGTCTGGTACTCTGGTACCCTAAAGGTACTTTGAGCCTATATTTAGGTACCATATGGTCAGAAGTCACCTATACGGCTTTCCCAATTTTGTTTATAATAATACTATACAGTGTAGGAAAAATTTTATGGTCGGTATGGTAAAATTTAACAGGATATCTAACGCAGATATAAAATCATATTTTCAGCGAATAGACAAAGATAACAATCATATTTCCCCTTGGTCTCCCCTCCTCAAATATTTTTAACACCTATTGGCCATTAGTGAGACGAATAGTTCCGATCAGAGATATTTTACATATTCTCTGGTTCCGATCCTAATATACCTAAAAAACTAGAGGTGGGTCCTCACGTTTTTTAAATTTTTATCGGAACCGTTTTTCCTAAACTGTAACTAGGTGATTCAAATTAGCGAGTACACAAACATATTGGCTATTATCGTTTATGTGTATAAGTATTGAAGTGAAAGAACCTAACGAAGGAAATATTTATTATAACTTGAAAAATAAATTAAACAATACAAATAGTACTTACATTTACATTAAATCGTACTTACATTTACATTACACATTATTATTAAATCGCGAATCGTCTAAATTGACATTTAAAAACAAGTTTTTCTACTTTTCTTGTTAACCGTGTTCTTCTTTTATTTAAAATTAAACCAGATTTTAAACATGTGTTCACAAGGAAAAGATTTTGTTACAATTCTACAATATTTTATGAATATAGTGGCTAAGTTAGGATATACATGGCGATGGTTTTTCCACCACGGTAATGGACAGTTCCAATCTCCGTTCGAAATTTATTGTGGGTAATATATTATCAGACAAATACATGTCGACTTCTTGTATATCTCTCGATACAGTTGTATGTTTAGATGAGTCATGTCCAATTAATTCATCAAAAATACACAATGGACTTAAGTCATCTTTATCAGTTTCTTTTTCTTGACTAAACTTATTGATTTACTAAACTTATTCAAAGACTTGTTTCGTCTGTTTTCTATAGGTGAAGAACCAGCTTTTAAAAAGTTTGCAGGGTGGATTCCTGGATATAAACCGCCAACAAGAAAAACTGTTAGATTCATTACTTCAGGAATGTTATGTCAAAACTGATTTGATAATAGATAAAATAAAAAGTCCTTTTTTCGACAATTCTGCAAAAAACATTAAAAAAAAGTACCTTATCTTCAGAAAGGCTTTTAAAGTATTAATTACAACATAACAAAGTTCCCAAACGGCCAATCCAAGACGTGGAAACTAGGTAGAACTTCACCTATTACAGGTTAAAAAGAATGACTGAGTTAGAAGAGGCAATCCGTTTCACTTCTTCTTCTTTAAGTTCCATCTTCTATCGAAGGTTGGAAATCATCATGGCTATGCCGACTCTGTTGACTGACGCTCTAAAAAGGTCTGCACTACTGCATTCAAACCATTCCCTTAAGTTCTTAAGCCAGGATATTCTTCGTCTTCCCACATTTCGCTTTTCTCGGATTTTGCCCTGCATAATAAGTTGTAATAATGCGTATTTTTGCCCTCTCATCACATGTCCCAAGTACTCAAGTTTTCGTCTTTTAATAGTTAATATTATTTCTGCCTCATTTCCTATTCTTCTAGTTACTTCAATGTTTGACATTTTTTGAATCCATGATATTCGTAGGATTCTTCTATAACACCAAAATTCAAAGGCGGCCAACTTATTCAGATGAACTTGTTTTAGTGTCCAAGCTTTCAGACCATAAAGAAGAGTAGAGAACACGTAACATCGAAGCATTCTCAGGCGTAGTTCTAACCTTATATCCCGACAACAAAGAAACTTTTTAAGTTTTTTAAGTTTAATAAATGATGCTATTTATAGTTATTAATTGCACTCTTAATTGCAGTATCTTCAATAGTCAATTGGATATTTGTGCAGATTTAGTCATGATCATGCATTTAGTTTTCTTTAAATTTATCTTCAGTCCGTACTCATGACAGCGTTCATTAAGGCGTTGCATTAGGTTCTGTAAATCATTGTTGTTATCCGTAATTATTACTGTATCGTCTGCAAAACGTAAGTTATTCAAAACTTCTCCATTGATAGATATACCTTCTATTGAGTCTGAGAGCGCTTCTTAAAATACCGATCACTGTAGACATTGAAAAGTAGTGGGGACAGCACGCAACCCTGGCGGACTCCTCTCTGTATTTTGATATTTTCGGTGTACTGGCGTGTATTTCCGTTCCACATCGGTATTAAATAATACAGACTTAGACTTAGACCAAATCTAAATAAAAAACACTGGATTATTTGTTCTCAGCTTTCCCAAATTTTACGGCCGTTTAAAGAAATAACAAGTACAATGAGTGACCAAAAATACTTGAAGGGTAGTTCAGTGATTGTTATGGTACGCGGCCTGCAAGAATCTTGCAAGAAAATTTTAGCAAACGGTAACCTTACATCCATAGTATCCGACGTAGTACAATTACTAATATCGGGTTTAGCAAAAATATTTAAAGGGATAGAACAGAGTGGCATATTGTCATTATGTACATTTATGGATTCACCATTTAAAGTGCAGGGTTTTTCTGATAAAAATGAAGATAAAAAAATAAAAGAAAAAGTTAAGAAGCTGGTTACTTCTATAATTAACGAACAAGAAGATTGTACTATTGAAAATCAACCAGTACAAGAAAAAGAAACCAATAAAGATGACTTAAATCCATGGTGTATTTTTGATCAATTAATTGGAGATGGCTCATCTACACGTAAACCTGTATCGAGAGTCCATTACAACGGTGGAAAAACCATCACCATGTATATCCTAACTTAACCCCTATATTCATACAGTATTGTAAATGTGAACACATGTTCAAAATCTGGTTTAATTTGAAATAAAAAAAGAAGACGGTTAATAAGAAGTAGGTATAGTAGAAAAACTTATGTTTTTTAATGTCAATTTAGACTATTCGCGATTTAATAATAACGTGTAATGTAAATGTAAGTACGATTTACTATTTGTATGTTTAGTTTATTTTTCAAGTTATAATAAATATATCATTAGTTTCTTTCACTTCAATAAATATACACATAAACGATAATAGCCATTATGTTTGTTTATGTAGGTACTCTCTTACTTGAAACTACTTTTAAACAATCATAGTTACTTGTTTACAAAAATTTAAATTTTTAAATTCATTCATTTTTTTTGGAATCCTGAGAAAACTAACAAATATTTTTGAAAAATTTAAATGCAGAATAAAAGATTACATTATTACCGAGGGCCAAAAGTCCCTTAGATTAAACAAAAAGTTTTTTGAATAAGATATTTGAAATTAAAAATCACACTAATTTTTTTTTTCGCCCTTATAACTTATTAAAATAAACATTATAGAAGTTTTCAGGGACTTTTGGCCCTCGGTAATAATGTATTGGTTCATTCTGCGTTTAAAATTTTCAAGAATATTTATTAGTTTTATCAGGATTCGAAAAAAATGAATGCATTTAAAAAATATTAATCCGAAATTTGCCTACGCTCTTAACGATAAAATTACCGCGACCCACCTCTACTACCTGTTACTCGGTGTTCTGACCAGACGGACGACGACGTTGCCAAATAAATTATTGTGTATGAATATTTTTTAATGTGGTGTTATTGTATGCAGTTTATTATTTCATATTGGGAATAAGGCACAATGTGACTTTAAAATAAGCTTATTTTGATGTTTAGATTTTTAATTCGGAAATCGTACTTAAAATACGAAACATTAATAAATTTTATTTATATAAAACGATTTCCAAAGTGGAAATCAAAATGTTATATTACACTTATTGTAAAGTAAACTTGTGGCACATTCCCAATAAAAAAAAACAGTAAGCTTTAAATCAATTTCGCCCAAATTGGATTATCTTAGAACATTGTTCAAATGCAAAAAAACAACAGGTCAAATAAATCCAATAAGTTTGGCAACGTTGAAGTTCCCCTTTCCAGGCATGCATATTTGGCGATATAAAGGGCGGACCTAATATACCTCTCTCTTTCTAAACAGCTGTTTCTCACTCCATCTCACGTAAGGTCCATACCGACCATAAAATTTTTCCTACACTGTATATGTATCTATTTATTTAGCGTATGGCTATTAAGTACACAAGATTTATAATTTAACAATTATTGTCTTTTGGCGCCGCAGTCAGATTCGGCAGCAACTCTCAACTTTCATTTGTGAAGAGAGGCTGCGCAATTTCCACAATGTCCTGCATGTATTCTGTTTATTCTCGACCATGGTTTTTGACGGTTGGACATGATTTTTAAGGGAGGTCAAAACCTGGTGGAGTTTCTGTGGTGTATGTATGGTATGTTTCTCATTATTGGGTTGGGCATATCGCTCTGCCTGTTGTACTATACACTACACACTGTGTGTGCATTTGGAAATTGTTAGACATCCGCTTTTAACGTTAACGATGTTTCTGTGTGATGATAATTATGGCTTGTTAAGTATTTAATGGAAAAAGATCATTAATCAAACTGTCCGAGCCTTAAGTAACACTGAAGATGGAATCAAAATCAACGGACAGACTATTAGTAATCTTCGCTATGCTGATGATACAGTCATAATAGCTGATAGCCAAGAAGCGCTACAACGACTAATAGATAGAATAAACACTGAAGGAGAATGAGTGGGTTTGAAGATTAATATAGACAAGACGAAGGTAATGGTGGTTAGTAGAACACAATTGAATATAAGAGTAAACAACAAGAACATCCAAAAGGTCCTCAAGTTCAGATATCTCGGTAGTTGGATAACTGAAGATCTAGATCCAGACATAGAGATACGTAGCAGGATTGAGCAAGTCAGAACAGCATTTACTAATATGAGAACCTTGCTAAGCAACAGCAGCCTCAACTTAATGCTTCGATATCGCTTTGTAAAATGTTACATTTACTCCATACTGCTATATGGTGTAGAAACCTGGACCATAAAGGCCAATGTGATGAACCGATTAGAGGCCTTTGAAATGTGGGTATTTATTCTTTGTTTCAAGTTAAGAAAATAACATTACGCTTATGGAGATCAGTGTTGCCAAAACTCTCAGACACTCTCTTTTGCACGGATGTCCAAGATATTCCCTTTGCTTAATTTTTGAATTTTCATTTTCAATTAACATTTAACTGTAAAGTCAGAATAACTACTAAATAAAAGCCTTAGTATCATTATGTAGTCAGAGAACGACATAAAATAGCTGACATACGCACATCGTATTATTTTAAGTTGCAATTAGTAATTAGATATATACGCATTCCAAGCGGTCAATATTTTCTACTGATTTCTATGAATCATGGCATATCGTATTCTCACCGAAAAACAAATAAACTGTCGTTACTATAATTAAAATAAGATAAAATAAAATTATCTTTTGTAAATACTATTTATCTAATTAAAATCATTTTCCCTACTTTTCATCTCTTGTTTCGAATGGACACTTTTGGTCAATTACGTTAAAAAACATTAATTTAATTTATGTTTTTGGAAATAAAATACAAATTATACAACCCTAAATTGTGCTTGTGTGTGTCGTGGCAACGCCGCGTTGCTATCGTCCATAAGAAATACATGGCCCTATCTCCGCAATGTTATTTTCTAAACGTGGAACGTAGTATAGAAGACACTTAAAATTCCCTGGACAGATCACACAACAAATGTCGAAGTATTAAATAGAATGGGCAGAGAACGAGAATTGCTGCCAATAATAAAAAGAAGAAAAACTGCTTATCTGGGTCATATATTTCGAAATTCCAAGTACCAGTTCTTAAAGCTTATTATGGAAGGGAAGATAGAAGGAAAACGTGGCATGGGAAGAAAGAAATACTCATGGCTTAAAAATATAAGGGATTGAACAAATCTCGATGCCCATACACTTTTTAGAGCCACACAAGATCGAGAGCAGTATTCCAGAATTGTCGCCAACATCCACTAATTGGATAGGGCACCATAAGAAGAAGAGCTGCTTAAGGTGGTCAATGATGAACCACAACACATATATCAAGATGTTAATGACTATGATGATGATGGAGTATTTTTGAAACTCTCTGGGTGAGTGATTCTGCAGTAGCAGTCATTCTGTTGGTATAGACGTATTATAGATATTAAACCCATTGTATTATTCAGATGGGTAGTATTAAGCTAGGGGTACAGTAATCGGCCATGGAGTATACAACTCCAAGAGCTGAGCATTGAAGTGTAGGAGCTAATGCTCCCTTGTTTGATGTTGTTGTGCAGATGTGCAGATTAAGTAGATTCAGTAGGGCCTCCATATCTGCTGGTGCCTGTCGGATTTTAAACCCACACTTTTTCATGAGTGGGTTGAGTACCATTAAAGAAGTCAACGCTCTCTTGTTGATTCCACCATCGATATAATGATGATACCACCGTTCCAAGTATGGTGTGGTTCCAGTGGTAGCTGCAGATTCCAAGTAAACCTCGGTACTAATATTGCTCCATGGTATTTTACTTCACTTATCAGATTTGGATTTGTACTGTTCAGGTTTAGAAGATCTAATCCCTCCAAATTTATCTTTATCCCAAGGGTTAAGGTCTCGCATCTCTAAATCCCTGTGATTCTATTGTTTTAAGTAGACTTACGCAGATTATAGTTATTCTTGAAAATGCTAAAACTGGCTAGAAAATTTACGTCCTAGACCTACGAACAGTAAATCATTTATATTGAGTTAATAATATACGCCCTGTATCAGTTTTCCTAAAATACTCTTTGCGGTTTAAAATAGAAAGAAAAATAACGAAGTTATCAATTTTTTTCCAACATCCATATTTATAGGGAAAGTGTTTTGTTAAAAATGCCGAAATTTTTGTGTTTAATCAATATACGCTGTTGAAAGAAACATCCTTTTATATTACTTAATGTACATTTCTGGGAAAAGCATGTTTTTTCTTTTATCGCGTACAATGGAATTCGCCAAATATAAATTATAAAGAAAACCATCAAAAGAGAAAACAAAAGATTCAGCATTAATCTTGCTGAAGGAAGATTACTCAATTCTTGTTTTAATAAGAAAACGGTGGAACAATCCACAGGTAGCACAATAAACTTTTTGTTTATGCATTCAAAATACTGTATGAGTAAATAGCAACAAATAAGTTTATCACGTTGATTACGAGTCTACTTCATGTATGTTTTAACCGAGAGCTGTTTACTTTTCTTGGTATAAAAACGTTTAATTTTAATGATATCCATCTGGGATTGGGGGTGGACCCACTAGAGCTATACAAGCTGCTGGTTTTGATATTCGCCTAGGCCATACGAGGCGCAGGTGCGGTTTGCAAATAATATTAACTGAAATTATTTTTCTAGAGTGCAATAAACAAAAAAAGGGGTATACAAAGTAAAACGAACATTTATTAAATATTTTAACACCATTAAAAATAAAACGAGAATTACAAAGTACTTAAGTGGCCCAAAATTCAACTAAGGCGAAATCTGAGATTCTTCTTAGGGTGCCTGTCCGTTCCGAACGTTGGCGATCATTCTGGCTATGACGACTTTGTTTGTTTCTATAACGAAATAGCTGTGTTGAGGTCTTTTCATACCATGCTCTCAGGTTAGCAAGCCAGAATATTCTTAGGGAATTAAATCGTTAGGGAATTAGTACTAAATTTTCTACTCCGATAAAATAACAAACGGTCTTCGAATTTCATATATTGTTTTATTAACTTTTACTATTTTACACCTAAACATTACTGCCCACGAAAAATAATAATTTTTAGAAAAATACACACTGTTTAGGGAAACATTCATAAGAAGATAAATATATGAACGCGAAAGAGCGTCACCGGCTTCTACCGATAGTCAGTTACCGAATCACTAGCACGTCATTGGCACTGAGCGTGTTAATTTCGTACGGGAAAGTTTATTTTTCTTAATTTTGAGTTATCAATACATTTGCACAGAACCTGAAAAAAATTTGTAAATATAATTTTATAAAAGAACACAACGAGACCCGGAAACATAATGGATTGGATGATTGAAAACAAACTAACATTAGCAGTATTGACTACAAGCTCATGGGACATTTTAAGGGGTCATTTGATCCAGCATAAATCACATATAAATCAATACTACTACAATATGTAATAACAACTTTAGAAACTATGTCGTCAATTTTTATTGGTACGGGTGGCCACGCAAGTAAACAAGGTAAACTTACCACTTAAGGGATTCGGGGTATTTTGGTCAATCATTTTTGTACGGCATTTATAACTTAAGTAGGTAATACAAAGATGGACAGAATTCTTCAAAGAAAAGTTTGAAAAAAAAAACGAAGACCCACTATATGATGGAATTATACTGGATCAAACGGATACCAGAGAAACAACTCCCCCTTCAGTAGCTGATATGCAAGAAGCAATCACCAGACTGAAAAACAAGTCACCTGGATTAGACAACATTAGCGCAGAATTAATAAAGGAAGGTCGAGATTCCCTATCGAATGCGATACACGAACTAATAGTGAACATATGGAATAATAAACAACTGCCACAAGACTGGAATACCGGAGTAATTATCCCACGACGTTAAAAGGGAAATCAGATTCAATGTAAAAACTACCGGGCAATAACGCTGCTGACTGTGGCGTCTAAAATGTGTGGTGTATAAAATACTGTCAAATATTGTGTATGACCGATTGAGACCATATTCGGAACAAATAGTTGGGTGATATCAACGTGGTTTCCGCAGGCAGAAGTCCACAATAGATCAGATCTTCGTCTTGAGGCAAATCTTGGAAAATACTAGTGAATTTAATATAGACACACATTATATTTTTATTGACTTTGAGAGTGCCTATGATAGCATCCCTCGAGAATTTCTGATCCATGCACTGAAAGAGTTTAATATTCCAACTCAACTTATTGATATAGTAAAAGAAACACTTAAAGTACAAAGCAAAATTCGAATTCAAAACTAACTAACAGATAAAGTCCATGTGAGAACGGGCCTACGACAGGGAGATGCCCTATCCAGTTTCTCAACACCAGAGGAACAATAATAACAAAAAGTGTACAAATATTGTCATTTGCAGATGATGTTGATGTCATAGCAAGAAGCGAAAGAGAGATGATAGAAGCATTTAATGCGATTAGAAAGAGCTGCACAAAACAGTGGCCTAAACAATAATGAAATAAAAACCAAATACATGAAGGCCAGTAAATTGACAAGCCAAAGAAACCTACAGAATCTGACAATAGGAGACTGTAACATGTAAAGCGTGAAAAGTTTTACATATTTAGGTTCACTAGTTACCGCAGATAACAATGTCAGTGAAGAAGTTAAGAGACGAATACTTATCGCTAATAAAACATATAATGGACTGATTAAACATCTAAGATCTAACAACATCACAAGAAAAACCAAGTGCAAAATATACAAGACCCTGATAAAACCGGTCTTTGTACACGTATCAGAGAAATGGATAATGTCGAAAAGCGATGAGAACCTATTAGGTACATTTGAACGAAGAATCCTTACAAATATGTAAGGGGGTAAAGCATCTCGCAAAAAGACAAAAGAGGGAATGTAAAGGTAGTGGGGGCAAAAATATTGTTAGACAGGAAGTGCTATCTTGAGAGGCCACTCTAAACATGGAAAGAGAGTGTTTCCTTGTTTAAGAAATCAAATTTAGTTTGGTTATGTTATTGTTTGTCCCAACTGTCACATGAAATCTTATTTATATTGAAGTTTTTTAACAATTGTTTCACATTTTAGACTGTTATCGGTAATATTTAATTAAAACTTTCTCGTTCAAGATACATTCTGAAAACTATTTTATAGCTACTGTTAATAAGTGTCGGAAAATTTAAATTTGGCGCATTCGCATTTCCGGATATGTCCACCATCAGAGGCCACTTTTTTGGTCTCCTTTTCATAACGATTAGATTCCCTCTTTTGTCTTTTTGCTCGATGGGGTAAAGGCAAGTAACATATGGCGCAGAAGATAAAACTTTGAACTATACACAGCATACAATGAACCCGAGATCATAACATCCATAAAGATCGGACGTCTGCGCTGGATGGACCATGTTGAACGTATGTTGGAGACTGAAACGCCAAAACATATAATGTTGCAAACACCAGTAGGTAGAAGGTCAAAGGGAAGACCCAAACTTAGATATATGGAACAAGTGGAACAAGATCTGAAAACACTTAAGATTACCAACTGGAAAAACAAAGCAAGGAACAGAACAGAATGGCGGAAAATCCTAGAACAAGCCAGAACCCAGAAAGGATTGTCGAGCTACTGATGATGATGAGGTAATATAGAAATAATGACCTGCGACCTAATGCCGTACAAAAATATTGGTACCAGTAGCAGGGACAATCTTTGATTTTCGGAAAATTTTGACCCAATTTTCGGTAATTACTGCATTCGTACACATAGTTTCGGATCGTTATATAGATTGTTGTTGCAGTGCTGTACATATCAGCTGGTAATGGAATGCGAAACCTAAGGCGCTCCCTTCTACTTTTAAATAGTATTAAGTAGTATATGTGCTTATTAGAGGAAAATTAATTTCCCATATGGGGAAATTAATTTCCCTGGGATATGGGGTGGCATATTACGATCAAAAATGTATGTAAGGCATTGATACGGTATTTTGTTAATATGACATCAATGATCAACAAAAACAGAATGTTGTATAAAAAAAATTGGTTCTAAATGGCTTTAAAATATTATAATCCAGATTGTGAGGCCGCTCCCGTAGAAAAAAATGTTTCTGATTCGGCTTTTTTAGGCCTTCCTGTTCAAAAATGCCCCCTTTAAATAAATCAAAAGGGTGTCGGGCAAAATTTTTGGACAGAAATTGTTTAAACAATTTTTTTAAACAAATTCCAAAAATAACCGGTTTTTGCACGAGAAATATTTTTTTAGATCTTAGGTCATTTTAAACAAAAAATTACTCTTATCCCTTTTTTCTAAAGTAATAAACAATTTAAAATCTCAAAAAAGCGAAAATACGTACTTCGACGCTAGAAAACTCATATCAACTGTTGATGAGTTGCTATCAACAAGTCCTCGTAGACTCTTTGTCTCAGGACCAACAACCTCCAGTGGAGTCTTACGTTGCCATGTTATCTATTCCTGTTGTAACTTAAACATCCTAGTATATAAAATCAAATAATGTATCTCAAATTCAATTTAACAACATTTAAAGGGTTTTTACCCAAGTATTTAGTGGCTCAAACATGTACATCCAGATAGCACTAATGATGGAATATGAATTCCGAAAATGTTCTGTAATATAGCCCGATATGGTGTTTTAATATATACCTTTTATAAAGGAATTTTAAATAATTTTTTTAATGTAGTTCTTTAAATTTAGTTTTTGATGTGACGGAAAAAAATTGTCATTAACGCTAGAAAAACATAAGCGTTAAATTTGGTTTTTAAGAAGTGTAACACTTTTAATAAAATAATATTTTTTAACAGAATATAGTTAATATGAGAAGAAAAATCACGGATGTCTGAATTTTCTAGCGAAGTACCTATCTAATGATGTGCCACACATGGTTATTCCTTATTTTAAAATACGGATTTCTGGTACTGAAAGGAAGTCGCTTTATAAATATCGTCTATATTGTTCAAAGGTGATCCCTTTGGAAAAAAAATTGACCTGTTTTAGCATTTTCACAAAATCCAATGAACATTGCCAAATATCGAGGTGGACTATTTTGAGTGGCCAATCCTGTATATGTATGTGTCTTACAGTTTTACTTTTACAAATGATGATGTGTATCGATGCGTTATGTGAAACGTTTTCCAAAAAAGGATTGAAGTAGCAATATATTTTTTCCCTTATGTGCAACTTCAGTTCACCGATAACCCTCTTACAATTACTTTTGTGATTTTCCTTAGATATTAAAATTGACGATCGTACTTCTTTTCTTATATATCTAATTATAATCACATATATTTCTACAGAAATTAAATTAAATGAAACCTTATAAAAAGTATAAATCGAGCATTGAAAAAACAGTAAAAATATGAATGAAATCCTGCCGCTGAAAATTTTTAAAAGTAATTAGAGGATTTAATTGGATATAATTAAATGAAACATGGCTGGAAAGTTACATTTTTCGTTTGATGATCTTTATATTCCTTAAAGCTTAAAATGTTTATTGGCAACAAAAAAATGAAAAAGAAAAGCTAAAATACAGTAAGTCTGAATATTTTTACGTAGAAAAATTGCCTGGAAAGTGAAAAGTTGTAAAAACTGAGAATCTTTTGATGCGCTTTATTTGGAAGTAATTCTATGGAAACTGTTAGCCGAAAAAGCCCGAATATATTACTAAAGCGAGCCCTAAACGTAGCAACAAATTTGTTCACCTTGTTTGTACATATTAATCAAATAAAATATGTTTAATCAAACATATCGATACAAACATAATTTATCACTAGATTATGAAGATAGTTTAAATATAATGTTTGTGCAAACATATTATGAGAAGGCAGAAATAATTTGAGCTGTTTGTAACAACATATTTATTAACTTCGATTTATTTGTGTCGCCGTTACACGTAACAACATCTAGAGAATATTGTATGTGCAAACGTGTCGGCGGGTACCTAAATATTCGTGTAGCTTAACAATTTGTGCATACTAAATACTCAAACCCCAGAAGTTAAATCTGCAGGCTTTGATTTTTTGTTAGAACGGTTCGCACAAATTAGTCTGTGCGTGTAGTGCTACAACAAAGTTCACGGTTTGTTATTTGGTTGTTTTTTCTTTTTCTTCAAGTGCCATCTCCGCGGCAGAGGTTGGCAATCATCATAGCTATTCAGACTTTTGAGACGGTTGCTTTGAAAAGTTCATTTGATGTACATCCGTACCACTCCCTCAGGTTACGCAACCATGACATTCTACTCCTCCCTATGCTTCTCTTTCCTTGGATCTTTCCCTGCATAATCAGTTGGAGCAAGTGTAATATGTCCGAGATATTCCAATTTTCTGTTCAATGTCCGAGATATTCCAATTCTATTTCTTTATTGATCCTTCTCAGAACCTCTTTTTTTTGTGAGGATATGTGACGACTGTCCACGATATTTTCAGAATTCTTCTATACACCCACTGCTCAAATGATTCCAGTTTTTTCATTGATGTCGCATTCAAGCTCCAAGATTCCATTCCATAAAACAAAGTCGAAAAAAACATAGCACCTCGCCAACCTAATGCACAGTTGCACCAACAGACTGTAAATCAACTGATTTGCTAACCGTCAATTCGACGATTTAAATCAACGATCAATTGTTATTTTTCAAACGAGTTGCACCATTCTAAAAAACTATTGGATTACAAACCGACAATTTATACGTCGCAACATTGCACGAGTACAGATTATTTCGATTATTTCATTCGAATCGGAGTGTGATCTGTCAAAAAGATTGTCAACAAAGAAAGTTTTGTAAGGTTATACCAATCCAATTGAGCATTGAAAAGGTCTATATTCTTTGATTGAATTATTATAAAACATTGTTTTCTTGAAGATGGAAAATAAAGGAAGCCACTTCTCTAGTTTAGAGAAAGATATTATTTTAGATTTAGCTATTAAATATAAATTTATAATAGAAAATAAGCAAACGGATGGTGTGACAAATAAACAAAAAGCCATTGCATGGGAAAACATTAGCAAATAATTTAATGCCATGAACATAAATACGCATAACAACTCGAAGCAAATAAAAACATTTTATGAAAATATCAAAAGAAAGATTAAAAAGAAACAAGCCGTAGAAAAGGTAAGGATATAACAATCATTTTAAATAGATTTTAATGGATGTAATAAAATTTGTGTAGGTAGAAAAATACAAAACAGGAGGTGGTCCAGAACATACTGCAACCATATTATTACCTGGTGAGGAAAAATTGTTGGGAGCATTTAGAGAACAATTTCAACCCCTCAAAAATGTGTATGATTCCAGTACTTCATTTTATGAAGGCAGGTGGTAAAAATTTGTTTACATTACAATATATTCATAATATTTTTTTTTAGAATCTACAAATAACGATCAGGATGTAGTTCCTATTGAAGAGAAAGAAATAGAACATTTAGGTAATTAAGTATGATTTGTAGTTATAAATTTCTGAGAATACATTTCTGTAGATTCAGATTGCAGCAAAAATTAATACAATTTATTTTAGACGACACAGAAATGTTTATGACTAACTCAGCAGAATATCAGAACTGTCCTGAAATGGTCCACAGTGTCAGCGAGTTGCAAACTACTCATGATCTGGTTTCAGTACAAGATACCCCAGGTCCCAGTAAAATGATAACCCAAAAAGAAAAAAAGTCAGGAAATTTCATTTGACATGAGGATTATTTTTATATTTAGAATACATTAATTTTATTATTTTAGCAAGCAAACGAAAACTTTCTGATCTATGTGATGACATTTCATCTTTAACAGCAACAAAAAAAAAATAAAATAAAACAAAAGGAAGACTACATAAAGGATCAAAATAAAAATAAAGAAAATATAATTAAAATCGAAAAAGAAATAAAAGACCAAAAATTGAAAAATGACAAAATATTATTTGAGCTGGATGAAGAAATAAAGAAAAAAGCTCTTGAAGTTGTGAAATTAGAAAAAAAGATTAAACAAATTGAATTGGCAACTAAGTTAGAAGAATATAAGCTTCGTTTTGGAAAAGAATATAATGTTTAATTTTATAGATATGTTTTAATTTTTACTATCATTTTTGTTTAATAAATAAATTTAACCATTTAATACCTGATTTTTTTCTTATTTGGTGGGGTTTAAGCACAATATCATTAATAATTTCATTATAAACTTCATACAATTCTTTAAGAAATATATTTCACAAATTTTTTATTCAAATCAGTGTTAACAAATTAACAGATTTTTTTTAATTAAAAATATTTTGTATTAAATGTCTTCTAACAACATTTTCTGCATTGCCTCTTACAGAAATTTCATCTTCAACGTTTTCTGCAAAAGCTTCTTCCTCCCATTCATCTCCTTCTGTAATAGCAATATTATGTAAGACATATGTTGCAACAATGACTCTTCCTACGTTATTAAGTGCTATTTGCATTCTGGAAATCTTCTTTTCAAAACCCCATTCAACCTTTCTATAACATTTCTGGTTTTTATGTGGGCATTTTGATAACGTTCTTCAGCTTCAGATGTAGGTAGACTAAGTGGAGTTAATAAAAAATTTGTGCATGTGTAACCACTATCCCCAAGTAAATAACAATTAGGATATTCACCAGATTCAAATTGGGCTCTCAATAAACTGGAGTTATATATTGTACTGTTATGTACACTACCTGGCCATCTAGCAACTATATCCATGATACGTAACTTGGAATCACATACAATCTGTACAATAATGGAAAACCACCCCTTTCTGTTACGATATAGTTCAGAGTTTTCTCCATCAGGAGAATTAATTCGAATGTGAGTACAATCTATAGCTCCTATCACTCCTGGGAAGTTTGCCAGTGTATAAAATCTTTGCTTTGCCGTAGCTATATCTCTGGGATTTTGAGGCATGGTTATGTACTCTTCACGAAGGAGTGCTATATGATGACCCACTCGATGAACAATTCTACAGACTGTACTTTTATTTACCTCTACAAGATCACCAAGAACTTGTTGAAAGCAACCAGTTGCATAATACCTTAGGGTTATTAAAATTTGATTTAATGGAGACACTGGATTATTCCTTCCTGTCCTATAACTTAAATGTTCATGAAAACGTTCTAAAAGGACCAACACTGTTTTCTGGCTTACTCGATATCTAAAAATAATTAAAATGCATTTCTAGTCATTCAGATAAATAATGATATATATACCTTGCTTTAAATTCAGCTTCATTATATTTATTATACAAATCGTTGCGATCTCTTACATATCTTATATTTGGTAACATATGCATTATATCTTCCAAATCGTCAGAAGATGAACTCGACGACGACGATGATGATAAATCCATTTTTTTAAATTCTAATCTATAATACTTTAAATAAAATCTTTGCTAAAAACACTTTAATAATATAAACAGTGTAAAAGTGAGGTTAAGGTTAAAAACAGTCGATTTTTGAAATAACCGTAGAAAATCGGTTGGTTACTTTTGACAGATCAAAAACAGTCGGTTTCAATCGACTAATGGTTGGTGCAACATATTCTAAAATAAACGGGCAATTCAAATCAAAAAATCAATCATTTAGTTGTTGGTGCAACTGGACATAAGTCTTAGTTCCAATTTTAAATCCCTTGTACATAGCACTCTTCTCATTTTGATGAAATTTGCTCTAGTCTTTTCTATTCTGATTTTTAATCTTTTGAATGTAATCATTTGTGGAATTCATTGTTAGACCGTACTATTTTCCATATTCCGCTATTCTGGTCACCAGTCTCTGAAGATCTTCAATATTTTTGGCTAAGATTACAGTGTCGTCCGCATATCTAATGTTGAAAATGGGAACTCCATTTACCTTTATTCCAGATGTTTCACCCTCAAGAGCTTTTTTCAGGATCTCTTCGGAGTAGGCATTAACAAGAATTGGCGACAATACGTATCCCTGGCTCACTTCGTCGAATCATAAGAAGCATAACAGGAAAAATAATGATGGACAAACGAAATCAGAAACATGTGCAGGAAACGCATTGTTTCTTATTGTAGCGTTTTTAAATAAAACGAGCTGTTCGAATTTATATAAATATATTTATTTATAAGTTTACACTTCGATAATATCTTCATCTAAATTAACTCGTAACATCATTGCATATATATATATATATATATATATATATATATATATATATATATATATATATATATATTTATATATATATATATACCAAAAAGTATTATTCTCGAATCTTCTGGGGTACTACCACCTCTAATTCGTTGTTTGACAAATGGATTTCTGCGGCGCTCGATACATCGCGAAGGTTCTCGGCGCCTTTTCGAGATGCAACCGTTACATAGGCCATGCTGAAAGCATGTTCGTAACATTTTATCGGAATAGGCAATACATACAGACAAAGCAACAATTATTTTAAATTCAAAATTTTAATACTCAAAAATTTATTATTGTGGTTGAAGTACGTTTTGCGCTTTATACATATTTACAGAAGTACTTAAATAGAGATTTAAAGGTCAAATATTGAAATACAATTGAAAATGAATTGTTTAAAAATTGGAAAGAATTATCTCAAGAGACAATACTCACTGTTTTATTCAACTGTAATATAAACTGAAATAAAACTGGGGTCAAAATATTTTTACTTTTATTCTATATTTCTGCTAAAAATATACTATTGACTAAAAAGTATAAAATAATTTCAGATCTGCTTATAGAGATTTTTACAGATTCATAATGTCAAATATTGTTTTAAAAACCTGTGATGTATAATTTAAATAGCTATGAAAGTAATTGTACGATTTAAAACAAAACACGTGGTAAAACATATTCTTCTCAAAATGCTATGACTATTCTGACCGGCCAACGTTTTTATTTGGAAGTATACAAGTATTTTCCAGTTATTTCACTATGACACATTTTCTAGAACAATTTGTATGGGTTTATGAATCTGTATGGGTTTGTAAATCCCTGTTCGTGGAAAAAGTAGGAGAGGAAGAGTAAAGAGGACCTTTTTGGGAGACGCTTAGACAAGACATGTCTGTGGCCATCACAAATAAACTCATAACTACTGTATAAAATTGTGGCGTACCACAAAATAAATTTGCCCAGTCAGAAAAAGACGCAAAACATCGATTATATCCTTAAATTACCCTGTCGCAATATTTAATTACTAACCATAAGTCTTTGTCAAACTGGAGTGCTCACCGAAAAAGAAAAAAAACTCAACAAAGAAATAAAACGGAGATGCAAGACTCACAAACAACAATATTACATTATATGCAAGAAATTTGAGAGCCACTAAAGCCAGTACTTTAAGGGCAGTCGAAGATTACACGGGAACTATGAAAATGTATAGAGAGGATATAGCAGAGACGTGGAGATCTTACGGCTAGGATCTATATAAAGACGACAACACCTAAAAATATTAGGTTATAAGACTACCAAAGAGAATTTAACTACTATTATAAAAATAATACCTCAATCAACCATGGGAGCTTATCGTCTATGCCTTGTCTAGCTCAATATCTTAAATGTGAGTTCGTCTTGTCTTAAACTAGGAATCAAACCTGAACCTTTAGCTGATCGTAAATAAAAACAATTTTTAATTAATCATATTTATTAAAAAAAAGTGGGGATGATACTTATGACATCGATGACCTCAATGGGCTGATTGTGTGGCCTCCCAATTAGATGTTAGGTCCTCCAATGGTCAATAAGTTTTCATAATTTCATCAGAATATGGTCTATAATATGGTCTTGAATAAAATCGTCAATTGTATCAAAAACAGCTTGTATTAGTGACACATCAAAAAGGGTTTAATTTCCTTGCCATTTTACAAAATTACAGTTAGCGGATGGCAAGAATAAAATGAAATATAATTATTACTACTTAGTTAAATTCTGTTGAGATCGCTACACGCAAATAATCGAAAAAAAAAACGTGTTTTCGAAAGAAGTGGGGTGACGAATATTGAAAATGCTGTCAGAATTATAGAATAAAGATTACAATGAAAGTACTCACCCCAAGAGACTATTGCAGACCATGAAATGAAGCTTATTATAATCCCTACCTTCTTTTATAAATTTCAATTATAAACAAAAAATAATTCCACCATTAAAGGTGATTGACAGAAAGTAGGAAGGGACTGCAAGTTAGCACAGATGTCATATGATGTTCCTATATAATTAAATTAGCTTTTCTCTCAACATAGAACAGAATATTTAGTCTACCGGAGAGAAAGAGAAAGGGCGAATATTTATTCTACGGGACAGAAAGAGAGAGAGAGAAAAGAAAGACAGAGGGCGCCAACTGCTTTTAAGTAAAAAGAAAAATAGTAAAAACGAGTCTGGAGATAAAGAAATTAAAATAATTATTTAAATGTAAATTAATAAAGATGTGACGTTTCTAACGTTACAATATCCAGAACCGAATATACTCGAAAGCGTAGTAGGGGCAATCAATAAACTTAAATTAAATAAGGCTCCAAGCCCATATATGATACAGGAGAAATGCTCGGGGAAACAAAAGAACATAACATTATAAATATGGCATTACATGAAATTACTCATTGATTAGACGCACTCTACAATAACAACAATACACAAAACATACAGCTTTTGTAAATGTGACAATTACTAATTTGTATTCCTTTTATCCCCCATGCCAGCCAGATAATGATACAAATGTTCAATGAGAGGCTGAAAACTTTCCTTCAAAGATAAATACTATATGCAATACTAAATAAAAGAGCAGGCCGGATTTGCCAAAGGTGAGAATATCCTATTATACATCTGTTTAATAGATTATCGCAAGGTATCTGATAAAGGCAATTGCATAATTTATGGCTGATAGTAAAAGCAGTTGACGTGCCGCAGCACCTGATTTCCCTTATAACCCAGTTGTACAAATATACCACGGAATCCTTAAAACTGAGTAAATTCCACCTAGAACTAGGTTATAAAGGAAGTATAGTATCTCCACAACTATTTAATATACACGGAGAACATATGAGACAGATACTTACTTATATCTGGGATTATTGGTCACAAATACAAGAACAATTCAAGAGGAGATAATGTAACGATTATTTTGCCTGCCACAATGGGTATTACTATACGGTGGTTGAAAATTGGGGACAGAAATTATTGGGGTAGAGATAGGGTAAGCAAAATTAACCGGAACGTTTGCGAACGGCTACTTAGGGTTTATTTGGAGAGCTGGGGTCATGGATAAGTGAATAATAAGGGAACTGAAATCAGATAACTACCAAAAATGAAACAAAAGCAACAAACAAAATTAATACCTACATGAGTCTCCTGGACAAACAAAACCCAAGAAGGTTCTCAAGCTATTTAAAATGGACGCCGCTTAGAAGAATCTTTCTGCTGGATGAAAGAAAGGCTCTTCCTAAAAAATACAAAAAGGGGTAAAAACTTTTTAAAAGAAATAAATAAATTGGTTTAGCGAAAAAATTAAATATTTATTGTTGTCTCACACAAACAGTTACAACTATAAATAGTACAAAACATATTATATAAATAGTTACAAAAATAAATACAAATTAACAAAAAAACAAACTTACTATGTTCTATCCGTTTACAAACTCTAGAAGTTGGAGATACTACAAGAACTTACGACTGTTAAAATGGGCGATATTTTGTAGGAGAAATAATTTATTACAAATGAAAAATATCTTTTTAAGTGAAACTATGCATAGAGGTTAACTTTTTTTAAAAAACAAAAACAAAACAAGATCTCAGTTATGATTCCTCCTCTCCTCAGTCGTTTCCTCATTGCTGAGTGTCGTGATTCCCTATAATACGAGCCACTATCTCTTTCCATCGGCTTCTGTCCTGAGCTTCCCTCATGGATTCTGAAAATGTTTTTCCACTGGCTTTCTGTACCTGATCCGTCCATCGAATAGGTGAGCGACCTCCAGTTATGATTATTTATGTGTTAAATGTAAAAAAATAAAGCTAGCTGTCAGATGTCAATAATAAATTTTAAAACTTGAGAACAATTAATGTGACAGCTAGGCCATACCCCAACATCTATAATGTTACTGGTTACAATTTCTTAACTTGTGAAAGCAATTATTTATGGCAAATGTCTATTTTTACTTTAAAGTTCAACAAAACAGTTACCTGAATTTCACTAAATGTAACTTTTATTTTATAAATGTTAAAATTTCTGAGGTTGAACTTGAGATTCACTGCCACGCAAAAAACTGCATCTCTCACTGCGAAGTAGCCGGAAATGGCTTAGGACAAACAAATCGAGGATGGAAGCTGGGCCCTGGGAAGCAAACTTTGAAAACTCGGCTTCTTTAAAAACTGAAACACATATGGGTATCTTTTAAAGTTGTTGTAAACGCCGTTCTACAAATATCTTAGATGAGAGATGGAATAAAAATAAAACAGTGACTACTCGTATCAGAACTGACACATTACATTGAGTATAAATCACTTTTTCACAACAAATTTGCCGGTTTTAACGCCGACCCACGCCGCGTGTTGTCTCGTCAAAATCTCTCTCAAACCTGAATTTGATTTTCGATCTCCGTCGTACCAGGCTTTCTATCTGACCCTCTTAGCCTCTACCAGTCTTAGCAATGGACCAATCATAATTCTTTTCAAACACGCGTTCACAGAGTATCGTATGACCTTGACGTACAAATATAAACCAAATATAATCATATTTAACTGCGCAGTTGTAACTAGAATTTTTCTTCGGTGTGGAATGTAAACGAACACACGAACTTTTATCATGGCCCAGGGGCGTACCACCTAAATTTTATACTTTGAATATTCGATGGTTATAAGGAATTTATACATGCTACAATAACACGTAGATAAGATCGCTATGGGGAAGATGATCAAAATATGGATCGTCCCCAATATTTCAGAAAACCTAAAAATGAGATTGGTCAATACCTTAATAATTCCAGTACTGACATATGGATGCGAATCTTGGATACTACGACAATCAGAAAGAAGAAAGATAGACGCCAGTGAAATTTTTCGCTGGAGTAAAATGTTGCGAATTCCCTGGACCGGCCATACAACACATAATTGTATTCTAAAAAAACGAAAGATCAGTAAGATACTCTACAGCAAAATCTAACTGCAACCATTAAAATATTTTGGACATGTCATTAGATCAGACATAGACAATATGAAGAGAAAAATGTAGAAGGTCGAACACAGCGAGGAAGATCTCCAAATGAACCATGAAGACTAAAGATGACATAGTATTGTTCTGAAGCTATTTTCTTGTGGCATTTTCAAGTAATTACTATTTAAATGGGAATAAGCCACAATGAAAGGTAAAAATACGTTCATTGACGTTTCAATTTCCACTTCGGAAATTAAAACTCAAAAATCTCAAAATATATTTGGAGAACGATTTCCGAAGTGGAAATTAAAACGCTAATAAACGTATTTTTACCTTTAATTGTGGCTTATTCCCATTTAAATAGTAATTACTTAAAGATGACATAAATATGTTAAAGACAAGGAAAACGCACTACATTAAGATTCACAGATTTCTCTACTGCATTTACTATGGCTATAGAAATATGGCTTTTGAACTTAGTGTATCAAAATATGCACAGTTAAGCAGCCATAGGAACCGTCAGAGGCCTTAAGGTAGACTTTAACATACGCTTACGTGGAAAAATAACAGTGTCACCCTGGTATGGTTGACAGGATATTGGGCAATACACGGCAATTGCAGAGCTGATGAATTTGCCAGAAGAGGATAAGCTATTTTAAGCTATTTATTTTGATCCGTAGTCAGCCCTAGGAATACGAATAAACACCGTCCGTGGGCAGAAAAAAGCCTGGATCCACATACACCTAACTCTGTGAAAAAAGTATAAAATGATAGTTATTTATTTTGCAGATTTTCATATGCTTTATAATGTTTTGAAGATACTTATAATAAACAATAAAATAAGACTTAGTCAAATGAGGTTTCACTTTACGATTATGTGTTACAAAAGCAACCAAAAAGGATTGAACGTGTAGAGACTATTTTTCTTTAGATTTGTTTTTAACTTTTAATACGGAAAAGATTTTAATAAGTGGAAGATTGCTAACCTTCGGAACGTAGATGCATTTAAGAAGGAAGAAGAATAGTTTTTTTTGCTGTTTTAAGTTACTCTAACCTATAAAATTACTAATAACTGGCATGTTTGATGGGCCTTCTCAAAAAATATAAAAAAAATCGTTACTATCACCAAATGTAAAACTTTTATTGATATCTTATTTTTCAGCGTTTGAAAACCACATATCCTGTATATTTTCAATTTGAGTAGCAAGATCTTGAATGTAACGATTTGTTTCAGGGAGGATATTTCCGTCTTCTGCTTACACTTACTTCATATGTTGACCTTATTAAATAAATAGAGGAAATGAATTGAATGCATTTCAATGGTTAGAACGAAAACAAATTAATAATTGGATGGTAATGGATATAATATAATGAAAGCCAGTGCCGCTGTTCGGAGTAAAGCCAGACCGGGGAAGTTTAAATTACCAACACGATTGGCAGTCAAGTATTTATTAATAAAATCTAAATTAGTACAGTGTATTAAATAAGCAATTAATTTTGGTTGATCGTAGTGAGCTAATTAAGAGAACAATGCAGTTTCAGATTTGCTGTATTATCGATGCATTAATTGCTCTACCTTCTGCTTGTTTGACCTCCCATTGTCGTGATATTTAACTGGACATAACAAAAGCGCAACAGATAATGTGAATAGAAATTTATCTACCATGCCTTATTCCATCCATTTTTAGAATGATCATCCCGTTATCTCTTCCACTGGTCTCTCTACAGTGCTGTTGTCATCCATTCTTGTCTAGCAAACATGCTGCAAAATGGAGTCTTCAGATTCCGTTATCTGTGCTTATATCGCATCATTACAAATATTGTATTTACATGGGAGTAAACAACAATTAATTGTAATAAAAATTACATTTTACGTTTGTTTTTGACTTTTCGATTTCCACTGTGAAAATGGTTTTCAAAAAAGATTAATATAATATAAGGAGTTTAATCTGTTCTTCTTTATTAGTTGGCACTTGGTTTTGGCTAATTTGACAGGTGACTGTGAAGAAACTTTATTTTTCATTGAGTTAACAAGTAAAACTTGCTGCATCCATTTGGAGAAGAGGAAAACTCCCAGACAGTTGGTTTTTAGGTATTATAATACTTATTCACAAGAAAGGGGATCCACTAATATGTGAGAACTATCGAGGCATTACCCTCTTAAATACGGCTTACAAAGTACTGGCTTATATATTTTATGATCGTTTACTAGTATATACCGAGGAACAAATAGGCAAATATCAATGCGGATTCCGAAAAGAAAGGTCAATAATTGATCAGATTTTCCTTCTTAGACAAACCTTAGAAAAGACATATGAATATGGAATGGATATCCACCACCTCTTCATAGATTTTAAAAGCGCTTATGAGAGTGTAGACTGAAGCGCACTTATTAATGCCATGGCAGAACTAGATATTCCGCCGCATCTAATAACATTGGTAAATGCAACTCTTTCGAAGAAAGTTGAGTGCAAAGTCAAGGTACAAAACAGAGTGTCAAGGTCTTTTCAAACACATACTGGATTACGCTAGGGAGACAGTCTAACGTGTCTATTGTTTAATATAGCGCTAGAAAGAGCCATAGAGAAATCGGGCATAACAACTTGAGGTACGATCATCAATAGAAGTGTACAGATATTGGCCTACGCAGATGACATTGACATAGTAACACGTACGAAAAGAGACCTGATACAGGCTGTTGAAACATTAGAAAAAGCCGCGAAGACAATGGGACTGCAGGTCAACGTATCCAAAACAAAATACATGAAGGTCACGGACAGCACACAAATAGCGGCACCACAAGATCTGGTGACAGAAGCACAAACATTCAAAGGGGTCTCGGAGTTTATATATCCTGGAACACAACTAAATAACAGCAACCTAGTAAGCTTAAAGAGAAGAATATACCTGGCGAACAGAGCTTACTTTGGACTACGTTTTCCATTTGGTTGCCATTTTCTTGGTCCCCCGGCAGCAATCTGATTCAAACTCCAGTACCGTGTCAGTTTGATAAAGTACTATGGGGTCGTATTGAGGCATTTTAGATATTTTTATCATCTTCATTTATTCATCATGAAAAATAAATAGGAGTAACTTTTAGAAAATGAAAGTATTTAATTAAGCAGAATAAGTGTCTGAAATAAGCACACCAAAAAATAAAATATCTCTCTGTCTGAGAGGAATATCATACTCAGATAGATAAAATATCTATCTGAGTATGATATTCCTCTGAACCACAGATAAAACGCCCAAAGAAAAAGCCAAGCAATAATAGTAAATCCAAATTTGTCTCAAGTTGTAACAACATATACTCCTTCGTGCTCAGTAGTAATTCAACATCAGTCTGATTGATATTTAGACAATATAAAAGCCAACCATGAAGGCAAGCTTTTTCACTCTTTTTTGATAAAAAAGTAATTGAGAGCATTCTATATTTTACAAATATTTATGCATTGCAGAATAACCGTCACGATTTTGAAATGAGTAACATAGATTTAAAAAAAAATATTAGCACATGTATATTATCTGGTTCACACTTTGCTTTAAGTTGATACATTGTTCAAAGGATGAGGATAAAGAAGTGCACATTATAAGAGAAAGCATGAGCCGACATATATTTATAATTTATAATAGTGTAGAAACCGCTACAACAAACAATATAAGACGTCAGTCTAAATTTACTTTATCAGATGAAACCAGATTCGAAAATATTGGCCACATTACAAAAAGAGACGATAGTGCAAGAATGTAGGATGTGCAAAAGTAATACTTTTTATTTATATAAAAGGTGTAGAATGCATCTACACCCCGAATGTTTCAAATATTTTCACCTTAATATTTAATTTACATTTAAGATACAATACGTTCCTTTATTAAAAATTGTACTGTTTTCCTCGAAAATGAGAGAAAAAAATCTGTTTGGTTGCAAATTAGGTTAATTTATGTGTTTTTAATCCAATCTAGTAAATCAATTGTCAAATTTCTCTTTGTATATTGAGCGGCCGTTAATGGGTTAATACTAAATAAAGAATAAACTTACCTCTTACCTGAATAAACTCAAATTTACTGTACTTACCTCAAACCTATTTTTAAGTTAATAATAAAGTCTATTTAATAAATATATTCCCAAGAAATAGAACACACTACGCCTATGCACATATAAAATGTGGAACGAATAAACTAAAATATCATATATCTCTCATTCCCATTCTTTCTAAGACCGTAAATATATATACACCAGCAAAATATTGATAAGTTTACCGATGTTTCAAACTATTCAATGAACTTGTCTTCTATACAATTTTATGGGAATATCTTACTTTTTCACTTATTTACATGGGCGAAAGGTTCACGATAAAAAACGGTTGTGGCAGTTCAGTGGGACTGCCGGTAGAAGTTATACTTCTATACACGCGTTCGCCGTTACAAATTTATATAGGAGTCAATCTGCACAATCATTACATACGTAATGCTACAGATAAGAGAGAGCAGAAAAAGAAACATAATTAGGTATATAGGTATATAGTGCATCGTATGCTGTATATAAACAACCTTTGTCCTGCAATAGGAGTATAGTAATAAATGAAGGATTGAATCAATATTTTGATGAAAATATATATTTTTATTTTCATATATGTATGAAAGGAATTGGAATGCGAAATACTTTTTTTACACATACTCTGCAGTAAAATTCATTGTTTATTTTGTTATTAATATAAAAATACAATACAATAAATTGCAACATAATTCAATATAATAATATAATACAAATTAAAATGCAATATCCATAAGTATTTAAAAATGACGATATACATAACTTGCTTAGGCATATGTTTAATTTACCATGATAATAATATTAATAAAATAAAAATATTGTTTTGTAACTGACAATTTGTCATTGATATTGACAGATACAAAACTTAATTGTTGTTTGTTGTGTATATAAGTACACATTTCAACTTTCTTGAGATATTTACTATTTAAGTTGTAAGTTATAATTTAACATGCATATAGAGGCTCCAGACAAATCTGAACAGAATGGAAAAATAATATTAATATTAATAAATATTAAATATATGTACAAAAGCAACATTTTTATTCTCGAGACAGAAAGAGAGAAAAAATATATCTTGTCTTTCTCTTACTTATGTAATATCTATATCTTACTTATGTAATAATTTTGCCGATTCACTCCAGTACAAATTCCCAACGTCCAACGCGCGTATAGAAGTATAACTTCAAAAATGACCCCGGTAAGAATTTACTGCTGACATTTTACATGGTTGCCGCTACCGTTTAGTTCAATTTTTAGATTAGTCACCTTTAATTAAAAATTGTCCGACTATAAACAGATGGTAGATCAGATACGGCAAAAACTTAAATCACGTCGTTTGCTTTTAGAATTTTTCTTGTAAAAGTCATAATTAGCTCTAAAAATATAAGATTTCTGCAGTTTTTTAGTATTTTTTTAAAGTAACAGGTTTTTGAATACCTCAACAAAAAAATGTATCATTAGATTAACAAAATTAGTGATACATGTTGAATAATGGAAAGTATTTTTGAAATTAATAATTGCCTTAGTAGTCGGTGCGTTTTAATTTGGTTTGAGTCTTCTCTGATGACGGGTAGACCCAGAAACACGTGTAAGAGAATGGTAAGAGACTCAAATTAAATCGAAACGCAACCGACATTTATTTTATTTTATTTTTGAAATATTTTTAGAAATCAAAAATAATTATTTGTCTGGGTAAATATGGTACTCAGTAAGGATGAAGTTCGCATTTATTCTTGGCTTATATAACACGATTGACTATTGACTTTTTAGTCTAATTTTTTCAATATTTTTTATGACTCTTATTCTTAATACATCATTATCGTATGCCCAATAAGAAAGTCGTCATGAAAAAGCTAAAAAATACGCTAGAAATGGCATTTACTCTTTTTAGCCTATCTTACATAAGGAAGGTCCATAATAAGACCGGACCTGCGAAAAAAGTGTTTTGTGGAAATGTTTTTGTTTCATGTTGATTTAGTAAACATCTTCAATTGGCTTCATGGTTACAAATAGATCCATAAAATGTTGTATATAAGTAATGAGTGTGTGGTGAAGAGCGCTACTTATAATGTGCGGGAATCAGTCAAAAGTGTTTTGTCGTTGTCTTTTATTTATTTTCTTTCTTGAACGATCATTCTACCCTAAAACCTCTTCGCAAGTATATAATTTTTGGAAGAATTGCTTTATGGGGTTTATTTAGTTGGGTTTGACGTTAATGAGGTACAGGCATTGCCGCGAATCACGATTTACGTCTAGACCTTGATTAATGACCATGTATAAAAATAGGTGCACACTAAAAATATTATAACCCTATAGGATATTAATTTAATGTGACCTTAATATAAAGAATTAATGGAAGAAGGTATGTCAAATATATTACATAATAATAGTGATCTTTAATTTAATTATAATTTATTTGTAGCTCACGTTTTCGTGACTTGTCAACCAAAACGATCAGTTACATTTTAATTTCTTAATGCATTTGAAGCTTTCAAAATAACTTTTATATTTTGATACACTATCCAAATTATCTATAAAAAAGATGCAGCAATATCTCAGGAACGTTATGATATTATAGACGTTAATTTTTTATATAGGGTCAGGTGGGGTGAATGTAAACGGTTTTTGCACTTTTCAACTAAAAATTGACATATATTGTGTTTAACCCTAGAATACGGGTAATTCGTAAATTTGACGACGCTCAAAATACATTGGGCATTTTCGCCCACCCTCGTTTATTTTAACGATTTCCCCAATTGAGTACCTTCCTGATTAGTATCGAGTTTGATATTGTCGCAAACGGTTGTTATAATTTCCAATTCTAAGACAATATTTCGTCGCTGGGTTCGTAATTTTTACGAAAGTCCCGTATTTACATCAGATAATAAATCAGCTGGTTTTTATTGTTTGTATTTTGATTTTGAGTGTTTTAATAACAAAAAATTAATATAAATTGTTTTTTCATTCTCATTACATAATATGCTGTTTAAGTTTTTCTTATTAGGATGTCAAATAAAAAGTTTTTGTACGCAAAAGAACTGGAGGAGGAAGCGGCACGTATTATGAATGGGGAAGACAGTGAACCAGACCCGTTTGAAGGTCGTGGTAATAACTGGGAAGAGGACAATTTGGAAGCTGAATCCTCTGTCCCCAAATAGCGAGGTTGATGCGAAAATATCTCCAGATATCAATATATGACTGAGTTAAGCCTTTGTCTTGCAAAACCATGGATGTTAAACAGATACAACATTGCAAGTTTATGTCGAAATATTCGCCAAGGCATAGCTCAAATCCTCAACATAACTGAAGGAGATGATAAAAATATGGCCCAGGAAAAGAAGAGAAAGACTTGTTCCTACTGTCCAAGCAAAAAAGGCCCAATTATTGCAAGGGGTGCAAGAAGCCAATTTGCGGAGAACACCGAGGGAATATGTGTACCGTATGTTTCTAAAAATACTCAAATATGTTTGTTTCATAATTTTATGCTTTTGTAAGATATACTAAGAATCTTAATTGTTTTGTATATAATGAATAAAAAATTCAAAGTAAAATATATAGGCTTTTTTCTATGGAGTACTAAAATTTACGATAGTCCCGTATTTACGTTTGGCAAAAACGGTCCCGTATTCTAGGGTTAACAGAGAAAATTCTATATCTTTGGAATACCTACTTAGTTTCAGTTGTTTTACCCGTTTTCTCGAAATTTCGTGTTCGTTTTGGTTATTATAAGGGCTTCAGAGGCTGTTTACAATTACCCGAACCAAAAATTCAAACTAAAAAAATATAGGGGTAAATGGAAACACGCAATTCGTTGTCCTATTAATTTTATATGGAATTTTGACGGGAAAATTGTGAACGACAATGCAAGTGAACATTTTAAACACATGTAATGTACTGATGTTCAGTACATTACATGACACTGTAATGATGATACAATGATGTTCACAATTACCCCTATAAACAGTTCTTCTTCTTCTTAAGGTGCCGTGCATTTCTGCGTAGGCGTCCACCGTACATCGTCTTGTCAGGTGAGATGTTAAATATTCTGGATTAAATAATTCTATTTTTAGCAGCATTGCGAAGCATTTCATAGCTGTGGATTCCTGTCCATTGTCGAATATTGCGCAGCCATGACATTTTTTTACGTCCGAGACCACTCCTACGTTCTATCTTCCCTTCGAGTATCAGTCGCTGAAAAGTGTATCGTTCTCCTCGTATAATGTGCCCCAAGTATGCAGTCTTCTTACTTTTTACATAATTAAAAAGTTCCCTATCTGATATCTGATATTCTGAGCATTCGACGCAGGCACCACATTTCAAACACTTCAAGTTTGTTAATGGAACTGGCCTTTAACGTCCATGCTTCCATTCCGTACACGAGAACAGGCCACACGTAACACTTAAGCATCTTGTATCGGAGGTTGAAGTCCAATTTGCGATCAGTCAGAAACTTACGAAGCCTCAAAAAAGCATTTCTGGCTTGTTCAACTCTGCTCTTTATTTCATTCTCGGGGTCCCAACCCTCATTCAGCAAACATCCCAAGTATTTGAATTGCCTGACTTGTTCGATTTCTTCTCCAGAGACATATATCTTTGCGTTGGGGTAATCATTTCTACTTATAATCATTGATTTGTCTTCTTGATATTTATTTTCAAACCCCGAGCTTCACTTGCAAGAGTTAGATCATTTAAAAGGCATTGAAGATCTTCGATGTTATCTGCCACTATGGCTTTATCATCGGCATACCTGATGTTATTAATAAATATGCCGTTAACTTTAATACCCTTATTAGAGTCTTCCACTGCTTCTGCGAAGGCTTTTTCTACGTATAAATTGAACAGCATTGGGGACAGTATACAACCTTGCCTTACTCCTTTTTTAACGGAGAAATCTTCTGTTTCGTTGGAATTTTGAAGACGTGCTGTTGCTGTCTGATTCCAATACAGATGTATACAGATATATACAAATATATATATAAACAGTTAGTGCACAAAAATGCCGACAAAAATAAGCTGAATCAAGTTTATTTTTCGAAATCACTGACAGCGTCCGGAAAAATGTAAATTGTTTTTCTACCCTTCGTTGAAGTTGTGGTCTCAGGTAGCAAGGCCTAGATCATTTCAAATTCAATTGACGAAATATCAGTTTCCTTTTCGACGAATTCAGTTCCAAATTTATCGTTGCGCCCAAATCCTACGACTGCAATGTCACCATTTTCTTCATCTACGTCGCGTACACGGCAGACATATTTATAACATGTGTTTTTTCTAGTTATTGCAAGGAATTTCGCTAACACATATTATATATTTGGCTTAATTAGGTGCCATTCGGGCAGTTTATATTCAACATCCGGAAGATTTTCTGCTGCATCGTCTTGGGCACATTCCATTTCATTTAGCTCTTTAACCTAGTCGTCATCATATGGAACTTCATTTTCTTCTTAACTTGAACTGCACTCCTTATGTTTTCCTTTTACTTTCTCCTCTTTTTAACGTTTTGCTTCTTTAATTCGTTCGACAACTTCAATAGTTGTCAGCACCTCTCCATACTGGGCTTGTTTTAATCTTGGTGTAACTTTTTTGGGTTCTACAGAATTTCTGTTTAGGTCCACATTTAGTGTTTTAACAATTGCTGATGAAAATGTAGCAACAATATCTGAAGTAACAGTAATACACTCGACATCTAAAGTGGCAACATCTAAAATGGCAGATCCGGACGGCCCCTACTGTACTCGTAGTGGTTCTGCCTCTGTGGGAATTCCGTCACTATTGTTTGTTTCTAGTTCAACTTCACTATGTTCGCCCTGTTGAATGTTATGATCTTGAATGGCTCTCCGCCGGTAGTCTTTAAACCTTTTCAAATCAGTAGGATTAAATTCATCTTCTGGAAACTTCTTGGGTTGACTGGAAATACCTCTATGGTTACAAATCCGCTTTTAATATTATTCTCAGTGAAAGCTTCATTACACACTTGAATGGGTCCCTCCAGTAACTTTCCAAGCGCCAGTTTAAAAAAATTTCAGGAAGCAGAAAAACATTTATAGCTACAAAAAATAAGTTCCTTAAAATATTATAGCAATATTATTGTAAACCTTTTTGTAAAACATCAGTAGTAAAACCTTTAAATTACAAAAAGTAATAATAAAGTTATAAGCAAAATAGTAAATATTTAATTTAATATTTTGCAAAATAGTAAATTTTTAAAGCGACTGTCGCTTAGAACGTTGTAACTTTTTACGGGAGTAATGACGATTGAACCGTTATTGCATGAAATAATCAACACGTTCACATGTTAGAAAGTAACTTTATTTTACAGACAAAATCATAAAACCAATTTTAAAAAAACTTATACAAGTAGCATACATATTAGAAAACTTATATAGTATCAAAAAATTATTTATAAATTATAAAATAATGATTGAGTTTTTGAACTATACTCCATTCCACGAATATACGACTGTTTTAAATTCGGTTTAAGGTCTCTATTTGAATGGTCCAATGTGCTGAATTGTACAATAGTAAATTCTCCCTATTTTTAAAATACTGTTATGACTAAAATTTAAATATGAAGTCATGATATAAATATAGAGTTGATAGTTTATAGAATAGTTATAATTTAGATTTTGAAGTATATAATTACTATCATTATTTTAGTATTGTAAACAAGTTGTTTTTTGAATTAAGTGATTTAAACGAAGTGTAACAATACTTAGGTGGTTAAATAGTGTAATTTATTTAGTCGAATATTCAATTAGTATTAAGAAAACAAAAAAAACTTACTTATTCTCTTATTCTTCTAATCTCCTAAAACTATCATCAACCATCAGATTCACAGAACTTCACCATAGGAAAGTACATTAAATACAAAGTTGTCTACATCTAAAACACGTCTCGGCGTTTTTGGCTTCAATAAACAAATACACTACACTAAACTCTCTCTTAACGGCACCTTTCTTCATCGGACACCTCTATACGGACAGTTTTTAAAACTAAAATCAGTCGGCGATATATGAAACTGTATAAAAATGTTCGTTACTTTTTAATATCTGTAACGACTCGGTACTTCAACTATCAATAGCCGGTATGTTATACCCTTTACTTTCGGAACTTTTAAGAGTACATCCAGTCAAATCAAACAAATATTTAAAACTAACAAAGTGAAATTATAGATCCTTTTTCTGGTTTCCAAACCATCGTTCTGCCAAATTCTTTTCATTTATATTAAAAGTATATTTCTTTTTATTACAGTTGTAGTACCTAATATAGTAATAAAAAGTGTGATATCAAAGGAACCCGGCACGCCTCTTTGGTTTTTACATTTCACGGAAACCCAACCCAAATGTCTTATGAACACATTTTGGCTTCATAGAACTCATTGTATTTATTTGTAGGACCGTTTGCGTAAACATTTTTGTTATTTTCGGATTAAATTTCACAATAAATTTTGCGTCTATCTGAACATATATTAACTGAAATAATTTTAGTGTAAGTATCAAACTAACAGTAAATCCATTTTATTGGAATACTGTTTAGACTAATTTACTTTCATACTTCTACTTACACAGTAAAATATTCGTTGTCGTAATAATCCAAAACAGTCGTATATTCGTGGAATAACCTATAAACGATAATGCCACTATACGGAAAAATATACACATTATTATACAAAATAATACCTGTCAAAGTTATGAAAATAATACAATTTAAAAAGTTAAAATAAAACAAAATATCAATACAAAAACAGCTTGCTCTTAAATATTTTAGTTTAGTCTAGTCCTGGTCATAAACAGAAATATTTTCATAAAATTCCCTGAATTCCTCAAGCACATATGACATCATTCACATGAGATCCTTCTTTTTCTCTTTTTTTGTTGGAAGTTGTCCTTCATAAAGTCTGCGAAATGTTGCGACTTTTACTGGAGGAAGACTGACGTTCCTCCTTCCTGCTGCTTTCTTTGCAAGGCATTGAGTATGCCATGGCTGAAGGATGTTGTGGGAGATTCTGGCTTGCAATGAAGTTGGATCATCATGTGTCAGTCTGAACAAAGTTTACACATAATGAGTTATTCGAAAGTTTACTGTTCTCAGAGAATTTTCAATAATGCTAAAATCTTTCTAAATAATATAATAATAATAAAAAAAATTCTAAAAGTTGTCAGTAGACATTAAATAGACAGAAAACTTTTTGAAGCAGCTGTAATTACTTCTACCCACTGGAAAGGAACATAAACCATTGCAGATTTCTTATGACGCTCAATCAGGGCAAAGTCCCTATCACAGGGTAAAAAGCTGTGTCCTTTTATTAAGAATTTCTGTTCCACAGTAGTGAAAAATTTATTAACAACAAAATGTTGCATACGAGCTACCATTTTCCAGGTATTATTCTGCCCTGTACAACGATCTGACCATATGATTGAGTTACGGGTCATGTTGTCTTCTAAGGGGGCAAAATGATGGGTGACATATGCAAGGATGCATGAGGCAATTTCTGCAGAGCCTCGTTTTCCTTTAGTTTCGTCCCAAAGAAACATCATTGCTTTATTAGCAGACAACACGATAGCTGTCTTTGGTAAAAAACATCTCCATGATTTAGAGTTGGGCAATACAGCACTTGTTGCAAGTCAACACAAAGTACAATGGTGTCTTTGTTAAGTTCACCTGTCTTTTTGTCATTTGCTAGAGTCTTGTATGCATCGTTAATTTTAATATGATGCAATTTACTCTCTATATCTATTTGATTAAACAAAGCATTGTTAGCTTTGTAAGTAAGTAATCTTCTGTGTAAGTAAAGTAAGTATCTGTGCGCGGGACACCAAATCTTAAATTAAATTTTGTTTTAAACATGTTCCGATAGTAGTGTAAATTAACTCTTGTACCAGGGTATTTTTCCTTAAAAAGGTTCCACATTTTATATACACTTAAATCAGATGACAAACACTGTTTGCTACTGTGATGTCTAGAATAATGATTCTCTTGTAAAGGAAATGAAGCTACATGGCTCATAACAAGATCCTTATTTTCATCGGAAATGAAAACCATCACTCAGTGATGGTCTGCACGACATCGATGGACACGACCATCATACAGTGGTTTCCTGAACCAACATCTGAACTCTACGAGGAGTAATTTGAAAAATGTGACATAGAGTTTTTCTACAAATTCTTAGTGAAGACCCATTAGTTTTAAGGTAATACTCTACACTACACTGTCTCTTAGAAACATCTTCACTCACCCGTCGCCGCTTCACTTCCTCAATATTAATGCAAACCTCATTTAGATACGATGACTGGCCATTGTAGTCGATTTTGTAAAATTCCTGGAAAAAAACTACTTTGTCTTCATCCTGAATGTCCACACAATGGTTTTGGCAGCTGCACACTCTACCCTAAACCCCTAACAAATTATGACACATTGGTCCCAAAAAAGGTTATTTATTGGTTAAAATTGAAAATACCTATAACTGTTTCAGTGTTTTGACTTGAGTTGTAAAGCTTAAGTTAAATAACGCTGTTTTAAAAGTGACAACTGAAAACTTAAAAAATGCACAATATTATGAAACAGCGCTTATAACGTTGCTGCACTCACCTCATGTGGAGGAAATTTTCCTGGCTTAGGCTTCCTCTTCTTAGTTAAATAAGGTTCCCCTGCATTTCTAAAAACCTTACGCACATTTCTAAACCAGTGAGCTATGTTAAGTTTCCTGCTTTTACTTCGGTTTAAGCGCTTTATATCAGATGGTGTTAAACTGACACACGGCGATGTAGACATCTTCAGGCGCTTGTAACGATACTGCGCGACAAGGTCCGAAAAGTGGCGGGCAACGCTAGTCACAGTGCTGAAAACCTTTATGATAACAACATGAAAACACCTTTGCCATGTCTGGGATATCGTATAGAACGTTTCTGAACAGAAAACCCGATTTTAAACATTATGTCGCTTAGAACGTTACTGGCGAGAGCAATTCACTTGTCCTAAAAGCTCAGTAAATTCTTTCTCCTGTAGGCGTCCTGCTCCGTGCCTCATATGTTTCTTTCCATAAGCAATAAGCTTTTTCTCCTAGCAAATTTTTACCGGGTCGAAAACACTTATCTAGCGGCTGCAGTCTGTCTGTTAAATGGCTGGGAGACTTGACTGATACTATTTTATTTTCAAGTGCGCACTCAATAATCCTCAAACTTATGTGACTCTTATGTCCGTCATATAACAATACCGCTTTCTGGTCAGGTAGATGTTTTGTCACTCGCAAATCCTTCACCCACTTTACGAAAACAGAGTTTAACCAATTGTAGAACTGGGTTTCCTCCATCCATCCATTTTTTGACACAGAATAAACTGTTCCTGGGAATTGTTCCCAATGCCACTTTCATCTGCATTGAAAACAAACACAGCATTATCAATATTTTTCTCGATAACCACCTTTTCCAAAGTTTTATAGAAACTATAGATGATTTCTGGTTTTCTCTGATCTTTTCTGGCCTTTTGGATGGTTTTTGAAGGTCAACGTTGTATTTCGATTCATAAAGCTGTAATACCAGTCAAAGCCAGGACGGCCATCCTTAAATTGTGTTTGTAAATTACTTTCTTTGATAAAAGTCGCAATTAAGTCTCGAAGTTCTTCTTTATTACAGGAGTATCCCATTCGTGCTCGAATCTTTAAACATTCTACTATTTGTTCTTCCACTTCGTCACTTAACATAGCAGGACGTCCACCTCCCATTTTGTTTTCTGGTACTTTTCTGCCCTTGATTCTATAGAAGATAAGTGCCAGAGGAACATTATGTCTTTGTGAAGCCTGACGATAAGTGCAATTTTTGTTTTTTACAACACTAACTGCTCCTAACAAATCCTCTTGAGTAGAGTAGAGTAGAGTATTTATTTAACTACATAACATATACAAATATTGTTTGTAGCAAGTCAAAAAATAACATACATAGTATTAAATAATAAAACATTAAATAATACAAACATGAAAACATATTAAACAGAAAAATATTTATGACAAAGTTACGGTAAGCAGTTCAGTGGATGTTCTGCAATGAGTCATATATTCTTCTGAGCAGTAAAAACAATGTTTTAAAAGATATTTTTTTATAACTTTTATAACTTTATCGAAACTATTACAGCTTAGCTCTTTTATACTTTTTGGTAAAATATTGTAATAGTTATAATTAAGACTATTTTTTTCTGAAAGACTTAATCTACAGCGATTTGTTCGTAGGTAGTGATAGTTTCGCGTATTGTGAACATGGACATCAGACTGCTTTATTAAATGGGCACGTTTTCTGTGAATTTGTGTTAAAACTTGAAATATCAACAGAGTAGGTAGCGGCATAATTTTGAATTTGATAAAGAAAGGTCGGCAGTGTTCTAGATAACTAACCCCTGCTAAAATCCTGACAGCTTTCTTTTGTATTCTAAAAATTTGAAGTGCATTTGTTGAATTGCCCCATATAATTAAACCATAGTTTAGGTGAGAGTGGAATAAAGAAAAATATGTCATTTTTAATGTTTCAAAGTTGACAACCCTTGCTAGTTGGCGAATAACAAATAATGAACTTAATAGCTGTTTCTTAAGGTGTGAGATATGAGCAGACCAGTTGAGTCGATTATCTATGGTTATTCCCAATAGTTTAACAGTCTCTTTGTTAACTAGATCATTGTGTAAATTACTTGCAGATATAACCATATTTTGCGTTTTATCAGAGTTAAGTTTTAGTTTGTTTGCAGCAAACCATGAGCTAGATTTAGTAGAAACTTCTTCATGAGACATTTTTAAATCATCATTATTTTTTCCTGTTATAACGTATTTCGTATCATCTGCGAATTGTATGGTTTTGTACGGAGATATGAATTTAGGCAGATCGTTGACATAAATAATAAACAAAAGAGGTCCTAAGACCGAACCTTGTGGGACTCCATGTTTTACGGATAGAAAATCAGAGAGATGACCTTTAGACACTACCGCCTGGTGTCTGCCACATAGATAAGCTTAAGAGGGATACCTCTGATTCCATAGTAATTTAATTTGTGGAGCAAAATGTCGTGTGAAACGCAGTCAGAAGCCTTTGATAAGTCACAAAGAGAAATTGTTATGCGATTGCCGCGTTCAAGCCCCTCAATCACCTCGCTCACAACATTAAATACCGCGTTCGTAGTAGAACGAGCACTTCTAAATCCATATTGTGAGTTGCTTAAGTAATTATTTGACTCAAGATAAAATTGTTGTTTGATAACCTTTTCAATCACTTTCCCAAAAGTAGAAACAATGCTTATGGGTCTGTAATTGTCAGTTTTTGAGGAATCACCTTTTTTGTAGATTGGTAGTACTTTTGAGTATTTTAGTACTTCTGGAAATACTCCAGTGGATAGAATTAAATTAATAAGATGAGTAAAAGGTGTTAAAACTATTTGGAATCGTGGCTTTACGAGAAGGTAGGGACTTTCCGGGATAGGGGTTAAGGACTTCTAGGTCTAAGGTCCTGTAAAGAGTTGAGTCTATGGGCTTACTTTAGAAGCCGTAGATATGCATAAGCAGAAATTTTGTACTCTTCTGGTCTCTGTCTGAATCGGCCGGAAGGAACATAAAACCAAATTTAGAGTCTACAAATGTATTGAATATACTATGTGTCTACAGGTCCGGACAATGTACCCTGCGAAATATTAAAGATCCTATGTAAATCAGACAAACAGTTCCTTGATAATCTAGTTGTACTTTTTAACAACATATATAATAGCGGTAAAATCCCGGAGAACTGGCTACAGTCAACATTTATTACAATCCCGAAGAAACCAAATGCCCAGATTTGTGATGACTACCGGCTTATAAGCTTGATCAATCATGTCACTAAAGCGTTCACTAAGATCATTCACAGAAGAATATATGATAAATGTGAGTCAAATATTGATAGATCGCAGTTTGGTTTTCGGAAAGCACTTGGAACTAGAGAAGCAATTTTCGCTCTCCAGGTGCTTATACAACGATGTAGAGACGTTGATAAAGACGTGTATCTGTGCTTTGTAGATTTTAGAAAAGCATTTGACAATGTCAATCATGAACAATTGATAGGTATTCTGCGAAAGACAAGTATTGACGACAAGGACATTCGAATTGTGGCAAACCTATACTGGGGTCAAACAGCAAGAGCAAAAATTGGCAACGAACTCACTGAAAGCGTGCAGATCAAAAAAGGTGTCCGTCAGGGGTGTATATTATCCCCACTCCTATTCAATATGTATTCCGAGGAAATATTTAACAAATGTATGGAAAATGCAAATGAGGGCATTAAAATAAACGGCGAGTTAACGAACAATATAGGATACGCCGACGACACGGTGATCCTTGCCAGTACCATAGACGAATTACAACAAGTAATGGAAAGACTTATTCAGTTAGTGAGGAATACGGCCTGAGCCTCAACTTCAAGAAGACAAAGTGGATGCTGATAAGCAAAAAGCAACAACCTGCTCGACAATTACGGATAAGTAACATATTAATTGACCATGTAGAGTCTTATGTGTACCTTGGCACCAACGTAAATGCAAAATGGGAACAGACCATAGAAATTAAGGCGAGAATAGAACGAGCTATAGCAGCATTTAGCAATATGAAAAAGCTCCTTATAAGCAAGGATTTGTCTCTTCCCCTAAAACTACGTATAGTTAAATGCTACATTTTTCCGATCTTGCTGTATGGCGTGGAGGCCTGGACGCTGACGGAGACGCTAACGAGAAAACTAGAAGCATTCGAAATGTGGGTGTACCGACGCATTCTTCGTATATCCTGGACCGAACATGTCACCAACATAGAGGTACTCCAAAGAATCGGAAAGGAGAAAGAAATCGTGAATACAATTAAACAAAGAAAGCTTGAATATCTAGGCCACATATTAAGACACCATAAGTACCGTCTGCTACAATTGATTGTCCAGGGAAAAATAGACAGTAAGCGAGGGCCAGGCAGGAGAAGACACTCGTGGCTCCAAAATCTGCGGAAGTGGTTCGGGCTCACATCGGTCGAACTATTCAGAAGCGCCGCAAACAAGATCAAAATTGCCATGTTAATAGCCAACGTTCGCAACGGACAGGGCACTTGAAGAAGAAGAAGAAGAAGATACTATGTGGTTTACACTTAGGTTGACAAGCTGTCAGATATAATCAATAATAACTCGTTCGGCGCGAAGGGAGACGAGAAGAGATCTTAGCAAGAAACTAAAGGGGTGACAATCTGTACTACTATAATTTACTCGGGTTAGTATATAGAATTTTGTTACCTTTCGCGTATTTAGGCTGTAGCTAATGATACGCCCTTCAGTTCCTCTGGAAATCGAATTCAGTTGTGGGGGTACCGCGCTCTGTCGCGATTTTCGAACTCCCAGTACCCGACACTTATACGGAACTATATCCCGTCCAAATAAAACAATCACGCGTAATCCGCACATTTTGTCGCCTCTCGTCTTGACAGCCCTGCCCGAAGATACTGACTGACCCCTCGACGCTACCGCGTCCGAGCGTTCCCGGAGCCGGCAAGTACTGACTCGAGCGCTCCCTTGATACTACTGATCCCCGCTGCAGGGTTGCCAGATGATTTTTTTTTAATTCCCTAGAATTTTTGCCAAAATTTTCCTAGATTTCTCTAACAACTTGACAACCATATTTAGCCTAGAATGGACCACCTAAGTCTGACGTCAGAATGAGCGGGATTTTTAAAAACCTTTCCAAACATTTCTGATTTGAGTTTATTGGTCACATAAGAAGTTGGAAATATTGGTATTTTAATTGTTTGTAGAATAAATAAAGACTTTTGGTTATGAACATTCATTCTGTGCGATTGGTATTATTTGTTGTTCGTGAATTTGTGAGGTAAGAATCCTCCTCAATATTTTCTCCTTCGTAAGGATATAAGTAGCGTCATGTAATTTTATTAAATATTTTTGTCCAATTATGTTTTTTCTGTGCGTGTTGGTTTGCTTCGGAGAATGAATAACCAGTCATCTCTTTTATTTGGTCCGACCATCGTACTGGAGATCTTCCTCTGGATCTTTTACCCCCTACGTTACCTTCAACTACCATTTGCTCTATGCCTTCTCTTCTTCTAGTTATATGTCCAAAATATCTCAGTATATTTGGGTTGATAGTTGTGATGAGTCTAATTTTATGTTAAGTTCTGCTAGAATTGAGTTATTTGTGCGATAAGCGGTCCATGGTATGCGCAACATTCTACGGTAGATCCACATTTCAAAGGCCATTATACGCTTTGAATCGGCTTTTGTTATTGTCGTAATATTATGTCGTTATTTTGTTATTGTTGTAATAAGTTTCTAAAGCATAGGTGGCGATAGGAAATATCAATGCCCGAACAAGGCGTAATTTTGTATTTTTTGTGATGCCAGTGTTCTTCCAAATTTTTGTGAGTTTAGCTGTTGCCGATCTGGCCATTGTGATGCGTCGACGGATCTCGTCTTCGCATCCTCCACTAATAGTAATAAACAAGCCTAAGTAATTAAATTGCCTGACTACTCCGTAACCTGTCATGTTTTTTATCTCTGCTTGTTGATTCTGGTTGTTTCTGATTCTATCGATGATCATCACTTTGCTTTTCTGCATATTTATTTTCAAACTATATTCCGTACTCACCGTGCCTAGCCTATTCATAATTTGTTCCAGTTCTTCTGGTGATGACGATAACAGTGTCATCAGCATAACGCAGGTTTTTAATTTTTCTTCCTCCTATCGTTGTTTCACCTTACCTTGCCACTTTCCTCAACAACTTGACGCATATGTTCACTATACACATTGAATAGAATAGAGCATATTATGCATCCCTGTCGAACTCCAGATTTTAATTTGATGTTTTTCGAAATCACATTATTAACTCTTACATTAGCAGGTATTATTTACTTATAGTTTTTGTAATAAATAGATAAGATGTTCTGCAGTACTTATTTCACTAAGTGTATGCCACATTTTATTACATTTTACGGTATCGAAGGCTTTGGAATAGTCAACAAAGCAATCTCGAGATTTTTCGATAATTTGACGAATATTAAGAACATGTTCTCTTGTTTCTCTAACTGGGACGAATCCGTATTATTCTTGGGGAATTTGTGGTAAGGGAATTAATTTTAGTCTTTCATTAATGATGGTTAGAAGTTCTGTGCTCGCGTGTGATATCAATGCTACTGTGCGGTAATTACTGCAATCAGCTGTCGGTAAACCTTTTTTTATATAAGTAATAAACGCAAGTTTACCCCAGTCATTTGTCTACTTTTCGGTATTCCAAATCTCATTGAAAATTCTAAGCATTACTTCCGTCCCTAATTCTCCCATTTCTTTTAGTGTTTTAGCTGTTATTCCATCTTCTCCTTCTGCTTTGTTTGTTTGTTTGATTTCAATATTTGAGTTTCTTTTTCATAACTTATTTTCTCTGTATTATTGTCTCGGTCGTTGTTAGAAAATAGTATCTCGCAATATTGTTTCCACACCTCTGCGAGGCCGTCTGGGTTTTTTTATAATATTTCCACTATTATCTTTGATGATCTTTGCGGTTTGAATTCTCTCGCTAGATACTTGACTTTTGAGAAAAGTTCTCTAGGTTCTTGGCGGTCAGCATGTTTCTGTAGTTGTTTTTACACATATGTTTTTAATATAATTATTTTTGCCCCTTCTGCACAAGTGTTTTATAGTTGTATTTATGGTAAGAATTGTAAGAATATCAAAGAATTAAGATATTTTAGTCCAGGTGGATCCCTGACGTAATTCGCCCTTTGTGAAATACCACCACTGTAGTCATCGACGGGGAATGACATAAACAGTTATAGAAAGATAAACTAGAAACCAAAAATCACCCGATGGGCGACGCCAATACATACTTTAGCCCAGGTAGATCCCCGACGTAAATCGTAGTTCGTGAAATTTCACCACTCTAGTTTCCGACGGGAAATCACATAAACAGAATTTAGTGATTCCACGAATAGTATGATTTCCAATTAGATAATATAATATGTGCAATTTTGGAAAGTTTATTAAATAAAACTGATTTTTTAAAATATTCTTACAAATGTTAAGAATTCCCTAGATTTTTCATAGAATTGAATAAAAATCCCTTTTTCCCTAAGCTGGCTCAAAATTCCCTAGGTATAGGGAAAATTCCCTAGGTCTGGTAACGCTGCCCCGCTGGCCAACCTCGTTCGGTTTTTATGAATGCCTATTCTCAAATTCCGGTTGTAGTGCCAAGGTCGAGTTTTTGCTGAGTCCTCGTGATTTAAACCAGGTCGGCGCTGATGATATTTTCCAGAGTAGGTCTATGTTTATTAAAACGTGACTATTTTCTTTTTGAACAATTGTTGCAACTGATATTGGCTCATGTCATGCAACTAACTGGGTCAAATTGTTTTTCTTTGTATAATTTAAAATGTATACGTTACTGTATCGAATTTATTCTTTATTTAATTTGGAATATATAATAATTACTAAAATGATTATTATTCTCCCTTATGCTACTAGCCCTTATTTTTTCTATTCTTTATTTTCTTGCTTTGTTAACATTACAAGAAGTATTTTTCTTCTAGTTTTTTGACATGCTCTATACATTTTTTCCAATTACCTGCTGTAATATTATTACATTCGGTCTTATTACATCTTCAACATTCCAAAATGATTTAGGAGAATTATTATTTTTCCTCACATTACTTTTTAATTGAGACTACAACAATTCTATTAGATTCAGTACACAATAGTAAGGAGGTAATCTTAATACTTTATAGACAAAATTCTCAGCTAGCATGTCGACAACATAATTTTGTTCACATTTAACTAATTTTAATAGATCTACAAGTTGTTTTTGTTGTGTAAGAATTCATAAAATATATTTCATGTTTTGATAAAAATCCTTGAATTTCAGCTTTGTTTGAATTAAGATTTTAGTGTTTGGAATTTTACTCTTTAATCTACAATAATACGAAGCATTATCCAAAATAATAACGCTATTTCTTTTTAATTTAGGTAGTAATTGCTGCTCAAACCATTTTTCAAACAAAGTACTGTCCATATCTCGATGGACAGACAATTTAAGCGACAATCACTTACACTCTTAGCAGAGACTAATAAAGCATCTGCTACCCATCCTGATTATCTTCTATAGTGTTAAATACAAATTGTCTTCCCTCGAGGGGGAGGAACATTGGTAACGCAATTTTTACTACTATCGGTCCAACATTTTTTAACTATATCGTGGTTGTCGAACCAAGTTTCATCCAAAAATAATACAAGTTCTTCCCTTCACTCCTAAAAGACCGTAGACTCTCCAAATAATCGAACCTCCACTTTACTAAACTGCTGGATTCCATAATTGCCTGCCGTTTATTCACTTTTATAAATATAAAACCATTAGATTTTAAGAACCTCCAAAAAGTAGTTTTATGACACTCGGGAATTATCTCTTTGTTTCTTAATTCACTCAAAAGTTTATTTAAAGTTGGTAAGTTATTCACTGAATACATATGATATATTGTTTCCCGTATAGCTGATAAATGAAAATTTGGTAATACTCGATGGGTACCAGAATCCTTTCTTTTTTTTTTCGCAACACTGGGCCGTCTTTTATAAGTTCGTTCATAGTGGATCGTGGTGTCAAAAAACCATCTTTTTGATCGCTTCTGATTTAACCATCGTCGAAAGAAGACTAAAAAATATGTAATTTTACATTTTAAGGAATTCTGCTCGGAATTCTGTGTTTTTTATGAATTAATTAATCGGTAAATACGATTAACCTTCCTAATACCGGGTGGGGTGAATTCTCGCCCCAGGTCTAACGTTTTTATTAATATATGTAACTAAGTTTAGTCAATCGCTTTGACAGAAAAGTTAATATTGTCGTCAGATTTCGCGGAAATGTATGTGGGACGAGAATTCGCCCCACGTGGTATCGTGTGTTTTCACATTCTACAATCTGATTTTATCAGTTTAGACGAAAGTTTTGAAAAATGGTTACTAATAATTTTACTAATTACTTGCCATGATGTGCAGTCGCATTCTTTGCATATTAGCTGTTGATTGTAATGTGTTTCCTTTATCTTTGAAATTCCATTCTTGCCATTACACAGTGGAAACTTTTATAATTCCCCTATTAGCATATTTTTGTCTAGATTCTTTGAAACATCACTTTCTAGTTGGGATTGTCTCTTTAAGAATTTGTAAAATGCAATTAGCCCTAAGTACGTCTGATATCTGATAACTGCTAAAATTACCTATTTATTTGGTGAGTTTCTGAATGTGACTGTCTTATTTCTTTCATTTTGAATTGTTGAATTGGTACTAAACAAAGTATACAGACAATAAAGAGTTAAAAAAAATGGTAAGATTAATGAGATACATAGAGTCCTTGTGCTTAGAAGTGAACCAAACTACTGGGGCGAGAAGTCGCCCCACCTGGTACTGGTCGTTTTAAAATTAACCCGGTATTAAGAAGGTTAACTAATGAGTATTTTTAACGTGTACTTACCGTTGTAAACGTTAAGCACGATTTGCTTTGCATCGTGTGTGAGATGAATATAACCAGAACGTTTTTCAGGTTCAGACTCGTTTTGACTTCTTGAAATAGTGGCAGGAATGTACAGGACATCGTCACTAATCATTTCCATATCACTCATATTTATAGTTATTACGCTGACTTTTGTTCTAAATGAACGACAAAAGAAAATAAAGTTCTCTTCAAATAAACTTTCTTCTCATAAAAGCCCATTTAGTGATAATTTGATATTAAGTAAACATTATCTTTTTACCTGAATAAAATTCCAAGAAATTTTCTAATATCTTATTAACACTGGCTTTACGTACCTAAAAAAATGTAATTCTGAATTCCAAATACAAATGCAATTAACTGATTAAATTTAAATAGGTACCTACACATAATTTATTATGCTTAAAATTTTATTTACCTATCTTTGAAACCAACATCGTTTACCAACATTGAAAACTCAAAATTTGTATCTGATGACACTTTGTATCATTTGGGTGTATCATAACGAAAGACTAAGGGTGACTATTTGTTACAGCATTAAGGGAGTACAGTCATTTTGTACTTGATATCGGCCCAGTCTCTTAATCTGGAAGTCTGTCATGAAAAGTAGGTTCTTATTTGTTAAATTCCAAATCAAATATCCAAAATATCCAAAAAATTAAGCACTTTTCGGGGTAAACTCATTTAAACTGTTTATAGTGTTTAAAAAGCTTTATTTCTGTTTTTTTTTAGTTTATTAACAACAAAATTAAGCGAGTTACACCCAAAATAAAGTTGGTCCTTTTTATTGGTAAAAATATCGTGAAAATCACCCTCTATAATTAGCTTGCGCTTATAAAATATTTTTAAACTAGCTTCCTTATAATAGTAACATCCGGCAGCCTACGTTGCGCAATAGTCAACTGTGTATGTTTATTTGCCATTTTTACAATTCTACCTATCGCACAAGTCATTTCATTTTCAGCCAAATTGGCGACAGCTGAGTAATTCTCTTTATCAGTAACTATAAGCAAATAATAATACATCGAATGTTCGAATGTAACACATACTATTTTCTTATTCTAATCGTGGGTAAGGTTTTGCTAGGGTGTTTAACGTAACGAGTTTACTATTAGAAATACTGTTGTGATTGTTATACTATTTGTGTCGTTACCTTTATTATCGTAAGTTTAAAATTATTTGCATACAGTTCAAGAACAGGGGGTTTGGACCAAAAATAAGTTATACTGGCGATTTTTTTGTGGGCTGATCAAGTTATCATGGGATACCTTTTTTAATTTTTTATAACTATTATCGTCGTGATTACATAACCTGTAGCATCCACTGCTGAACATACCCCTCCCTGACTTGTCTCCTGTGTTCCCGATCTTGTACCGTATAAACAGCTTGCTGTAACCCTGTTTATATCATCCTTCCACCTTGTCGGATGTGTTCCTCTACCTTTATATGTCTGACATCTATAAAGCCGCTCCATTATGAGTTTAATTCACCTAGGGTCATTCATTATCGCCCTGTGTCCCCCTAGTTTCGCTTCATATGTGCTATTCTTTCCACACCATTATGTAATCCCTGTTTTGGTTCTTATTTGCAACTCTTAACATTAATTCCAACATCGAACGCTCCACGCCTTAAATCACTGCCAAAGTTTTTTTTTTAATATTGATGGGAAAAGTTATGTACATGCATCAAAAGTTATGTAACAACCTAATTATATTTTAAGTATATTTTGTTGTTTAAATATAGATTATAAGTCTCAAATGGTGATTGTGACAAGTTGCATGAAGAAAAACTAATACGATTTTTTTATGATAGTAATGAATATTTTGTATAATTAAAATTGATTTATTTTGATATGCTATTTTTCCATACACTCCACATATAAGCCTACATTACATTTTCCAAATTTTTTTCTAAAATTTTGACGTTTGTTTGACGCACTGCGCATTTCCTTTGTTTTTCTTTTAATGTTCTTTTTAATAATTTCCTATTGGATCTTGTATTACGGTTTCGATGACCCGTTTTGAACCTTTTTTTTTTGAGAGATGGTCTATCAAGATTTTTTGGATTAGTAAAAGACTCTCACTGTAAATATACTCAGGCGATATGGGGTAAGTCTAATAATGACATGATGTCGTTAGTTTGGCAATTATATATGTTGTAAGCATTTACAACAGCTAATGTTTCTAAAAATAGGAAAATACCACTTTCTTCCGCGAATTCTTATTCTGTATTTGTTAACATTCCAATCCCATTTGTCAACAAATTTAATTTATTCTGTACATTAACGATATGGATATTTTTGTAATTTGTGAATTTATTAATCTTTTTGCCGATGATACTCTAATCTGTTGTAGTGATGAAAATTTTGATTTAGCTATTCAAAAAATGAACACTATTTTAAATAATGTGAAAAAAACAAAGGCAATGATTTTCACTACCAAACATAAATACAGCTTGCTTGATTCTGAAATCATAAATTTAAATATTAATAATGAAAAAATTGAAATTGCTACAACAGTTAAATATTTGAGATTCCAGCTTGACAGTATTCTGAATTTTGAGAGTCACTTCGAGTACGTTCATAAAAAAATATCAAACAAACTTTCTGAGTAGAATATCTCAAAATTTATTAATGGAAACAAAAATAACAGTATATAACACAATTATTCAACCTCATTTTGACTATTGCTCATCAATTTTATATTTATTTAACCTTAACAAACTTAACATGCTACAAAAATTACAGAACAGTGGAATGAGAAAAATTCTTAAAACAAATCGCCGTATCCCAATTGGGGCGATGTTAAATACTCTAAATTGGTTCTCTGTTGAAAATAGACTGTTTTATTTCACCATGATTTTGGTCTTCAAAATAGTAAATGGCTTATCACCTGAATATTTTCAAGGATTCATTTCTTTCAACAAAAGTATTCATTCCTATAATACCCGAGATTAAGATGACATATATGTACCTAGAACTATGTATAAAAGTACGATGAATTCGCTATTTTTTAAAAGCTTAGTTAAATTTAATCAGTTACCAACATCTGTAAAAGAATTTACTAGTCTCAATAATTTCAAACTGTTACTTAATAATATATCAAAAATTTATAGTGTACTTTCTTTATATTGTATGTATATTAGGGTTTCTATTTAAATAAAGATCTATCTATCTATCTATCTATCTATCTATTTATCTATCAACACTTCCCATAAATTTATTATATTTATTTATGCAATAGGGTCGATCTACATTAATGTGTTTTTTTCAGATTTTGATCGTCTAGATAGATACATTTTTTTAGTCATTAGTCATAGTCATTCCACACTACACAAAATATTTACATTATTTACATAAGTAAATATTAACTTTTGGTAGCACTTTCGTGTTAGTTATCATGGTCTCTAATTGTTTGATCTTCTCTTCTACGTCTTCTATGTTGTAGAAATATAATTCTTTTCCTTCAATTCTTTTAAAGAAAATATCGTCTTCTATCTCTGTTGTTCTTTTTTTCTTTTCCTCCAAACCTTCTTGGTCCATTCTTCTTTCATTTAGTGAGAAAAACCCATCTTCTTGTGCCAATCGGTTTAAATCTACATGCAACTCAATCGTATCCTTTTTTCCTGTTTCTTCATCCCGGATTAAAACATTGGCTATGATGTTATCCTTTCCTCGGATGTACTTGAATTCAAAATCGTACTCTTGTAGTAACAAAATTCCTCAATGTATTCTGTTATTTACTAATCGATTCTTCATGATGTGGACTAAAGCGGCATGATCCGTATCGATTGTAAATTTCGCTCCCAATAGGTAGAATCGTAACTTCTCTACCCAAAATAGTACACTCGCGAATTCAAGTTCGGTAACGCTATATTTCCTTTCATGCATTTTCGTTACTCGAGAAATAAAACATATCGGGACTTCCTGTTCATTCTGTATTTGTGATAGTACCCCAGCAAATTTTTAGATGGAAGCATCGGTTCTCAGAATAAATGGTTGATGGTAAATATAATGATACACCTTAATGCCTTTCGAGAACTCTTCTTTTAATTTTGAGAAAGCTTTTTCTTGTTCTTTCTTTCAATTCCATTTAATCATTTTTTTAATAACTTAATTAGCGGTATTTCTTTCTCCATTATGTCTGGGATTACCTTTTTAAAATAATTCACCATTCCGAGAAAACCTCAGTTTTCAAATTTTTCGGTCTCGGATAATCATTTATTAATTTTACTCGATCTTCCGCTAGAGTAATTCCGATCGTGCCCAGTTTAAAATCCAAATACACTAATTCTTTTTGGAAAAATTGGCATTTTTCTATGTTCAGTTTTAAATCGGCCTTGTCCAATTCTTCCAGTGCAATTTCAATGTGTTTAAAATGACTCTGCGTATCCGGAGAAAAATCAATAAATCGTCTATATAGTAAACAATAAAATCTTCATGACGGTTGAGAATAGTCAGTAGAGCTCTCACCAGTGCTGCACATGCACTTTGCAATCCAGAAGGAACAACATTTAAACGATATACTATTACATCAATTGAGAAAGCTGTATAATTGCGGCATTTTTCTCCTAAAGGAATCAACCAAAAACTAAGTTTTAAATCAATTTTGGAAAAAATATGGGACCAAGTTATTCTTCCAAAAATCCCTCTATATTTAACGGTGATTCATATTGCGATACTGTATGTTGGTTGATGGTTCTCGCATCTAAACATAGTCAAGTCTCCACTGCTTTTCTTCACTATCAGTATTGGATTAACATTGTTAAAGCAGAATGAAGAAGGCATTTACGTAATTTACCATCCTATGTTGTAAATAAGTTAATGAGTTAAGTTTTGTAGTTTAGAAAAATATAAATGTCAATTTTGATGGAAATAAAATAACAATAAGTCACAGTCATTATTTTATTACAAGGAAGTTTTTTTCTAGTTAGACGATCTAATATTATTAACAATATTAACATGGTAGCAGAGCGTACAGTACCTAAATGGTAATGCTAGAAAATACAAGAAATTAAGTAAGAATTGAAGAAAAATTTTTAACTGTCTGGAAAGTGTCATCTCCATAAAGTAATAAAGAGCATTTTAAATTAAATCCAGAGTAAAATGGATCCCAGTAAGGTGCAAATAGGATTACTTGAAGGTAAAGAGAGTTGGACCACTTGGAAATACAAAATCTCTATTCTTCTGAGAAATGTAAAAAGTGCGATGGACGTCCTTGATGGTAGATTAACTTTTCCTAAATCGTTACTCGAAGGAGCAACACAAGAAGAAAAATGCAAGTATGAAAAAGATGTTGCATTTTTTAATCAAACAGATAGTACTGTCTTATTAGTTCTTACAATAAATATGACTCAAAGCACATTAGAAAAAGTCATGAGATTTTCGACCGCTAGGGAAGTTTGGTTGGAGCTGCATCGTTTGTATGATGGTAATGCAACAGATAAAACCTATGATATCTGTATGCAATTTTTTAGTTATACTAGACAATCAGATGACGATATTGCTACTCATTCATCAAAACTTAAAAACCTTTGGAACAATTTGCAAAGCGAAATTTTCAAAGATAAAGCAGTTGCTGGAAATAATTGTAAGTGCGACTTGCCAGATATTTTGCTTATTTGTAAAATATTAGAAACTCTACCACCTGAATATTTCTCATTTAAGTCTAGTTGGATTCTGGTATCAAATAAAGACAGAACAATAGATAACTTGACAAATCAGCTATGCTCTTATGAAAAAGCATTAACAAATAAAAATGAGAGCAAGCAATAAGTTTTATATACAGTGAATAAGAGTAAAGCACATAAATATAGTTATTATTGCAATTACTGTAAGCAAAAAGGTCATAAAGTGAAGCAATGCGATAAATGGAAAGCCGATGGAAGGCCTCCTAAACCACAAAATTCGAAAAAACATACAAATACTAAAACTAAAGAAACTCAGATGTCCTTAGTGGCTGTATCATCGATTGTGTTGAATTGCGAAGCAGATTTTAAAAATTGGTATGTTGATAATGGAGCGACTAATCACATAACAAATCAACAAAGTGTATTCCAATCGTATGAACCGTTTAGCGAAGAGCAAAAAATAACAACAGCTAATGGATATGCAGTTGCGGCATTAGGACAGGGTACCATCAAAATACAATCTTTTGTAAAAGGAAAGAAGAAAGAGTTTTTATTGACCAACGTATGGTATGTTCCCAATATCAGGAAAAATCTTTTCTCAACTTTGTCTACTCAGGACAAACATCCAGAAAGTGAATTTATTTCCACCACTGAGTGCTGCTATTTTAATATTTATAAAGAAACAATTATTGTTGGATCTAGATGTAAGTCTGGTGGACTATATAAACTGAAGATGCAGACAATCAAACCTGAAAATGTGAGTGTCAGTATGGTTACTTCTAAAGAAAATATATTGCAACTTTACCACGAAAGGCTGGGTCATCAAAGCAAAAGACATGTTAAAGATGTAATTAAACAAGAATTTAACATAGATGTGAAGCTGGATAGTGAATTATGTGAGGGCTGCGTTTATGGAAAAGCTTCCGTGAAAAAGTTTGGCATAAGAAAAAGAGCAGAAACTCCAGGAGAACTGATCCATTCGGATGTTTGTGGGCCTTTCAAGGTATCAAAATCCGGTTTTAAATATTATGTTTTATTTAAAGATGATTTTAGCAGATACCGATTTGTATATTTTTTAAAGCAAAAGTCAGAAGTTGCTGATAAATTAGATATTGTTTTAAAAGAAATAAAAGCTGCAGGATATGGTGTGAAAGAATTTCTGTCAGATCATGGTGGAGAATTTGATAATCATCGAGTAGCAAATATTTTAAACAAATATGGAATAAAACAAAGATTGGTGATGCCGTACACACCACAACAAAATGGCTGTTCAGAACGTGATAACTGAACGATTGTCGAATGCGCAAGATCTTTAATGCATGCAAGAGAAGGTATCTTTGATCAAACATTTTGGGCTGAATTAGTAAACACAGCTACATATATCTTAAACAGATCTGGTATGTCCAGTATTCCTGATAAATCACCACATGAAATATGGTTTAACAAGAAGCCTGAACTTAAACATTTAAGAGTAATCGGCAGTACTTGTTATGCTCACGTTCCTAAAGTTTGTAGGAGAAAATTGGATAAGAAATCTATTAAAGGTATACTCGTGGGTTATGAAAATGATGATGGATATAGGATTTGGTCAGAAGAACAGCATAGACTAATACTTTCACGAGATGTTATTTTTAATGAATTTGAAACTCTCGGTGTGCTAAAAGAATCCAAACAGTTTCAAAGTTTGCAACCTACAGTAGATGTATTGGATTTTGTTCAAAATAATTCTGATACAGAAGAAATAGATATTGTCGATGAAATTAGTGATAGTATGGAAGAAATGGACCCATATGACCAAGAAGAAAACCAATGTTGTGAACCAGAAGAAAGCTTAGAAGAAGATATAGAATTTAGAAGACAACTGAGAGAAAGATAAAATATTAAGAAGCCAACACGCTTTGACGAGTTCGTTATGATGGTTGCTGCTGAAATAAACGACACCAAAGAACCACTTAGTTACAAAGAAGCAATTGTTTGTTGTGAAAAAGATAACTGGAAGCTGGCAATGGAGCATGAAATGCAGTCATTAAAAGAGAATTGTACATGGATTTTGAAAAATTTACCTGAAAATAAAAAAGCAATTCCCTGTAAATGGGTGTATAAACTCAAAACCAATCCAGATGGTTCAATTGATAAATACAAAGCTCGTTTGGTAGTGAAGGGTTATACACAAAGAAAAGGTGAAGATTATGAACAAACGTTCAGTCCAGTAGCTAAAGGTGGTACGATAAGAGCCGTTATAAGTATAGAAGTATACATGAAACAACCAGAAGGCTATGATGATGGTAGTGGTATGGTTTGTCATCTCCAGAGAAGTTTATATGGATTAAAACAGGCACCAAGGTGTTGGAATAAGCGTTTTGGAAACTTTATAGATTCGCTTGGCTTTAAACGAAGTACTGCAGATCCATGTTTATTTATTAAAATCGAAGGAAAAGACATGTTAATATTAGTGCTGTATGTTGACGATGGTCTAATAGCATGTACAAATGAAATAATGAAGATGAATTTTTTGAAAAAGCTTCAGGAGAAGTTTAAAATAACAGTTAAACCAGCTACATATTTCTTAGGTTTGGAAATCGAAAGAAATCAAGACGACTCCATAAGTATTACCCAGTCAGCTTATACAAGAAAGGTGCTAGAACGTTTTGGCATGGAAAATAGCAGACCGGTCTCGACCCCGATTGTAAAAGAAGCTATCCAATTAGGGAAGGAAACTAGTGAAATAGAATCGAATACTTGTTTTCCATATCGCGAAGCTGTGGGTGCTCTTATGTACCTAATGACGGGTACACGTCCAGATATAGCTTATGCTGTTAGTGTTGTATCCAGGAAATTAGAAAATACAAGTCCAAACGACTATGTAAAAGTTAAGAGAATATTCCGCTATTTGAATGGGACAATAAATTATGGCTTAACTTATATGCGAAAGCCAGATATACAACCTAAGTTAACAAGCTATAGTGATGCTGATCATGGAGGTGATATAACAACCGGAAGATCGACATCTGGGGTATTGTGTCTTTATGCTGGAGCAGCTGTATCTTGGTTTAGTCAGAGACAAACATCAGTAGCCATATCGACAACAGAGGCAGAAATAGTAGCTGCAAGTGACGCTGCACGAGAAATAGTTTGGTTAAAAAGAATATTTACGGAATTAACCGGCGTTAGCTTGGTTCCGACACTACATGTCGACAATGAATCAGCCATACGATTAACGCAGAATCCCGAGTTTCATCGCCGGACTAAACATATGCATATTAGACATTTTTTTTGTTAGAGAAATGGTATTGGATGGATCACTTGAAGTAGTAAAGGTGTCATCTGAAAATCAGTTAGCGGATGTTTTGACGAAGCCGCTGTTTTCAAATAGAATGAAAAAATTATTTTTTGAAATCGGGTTGGAAAATTACTCAATGAGGGAAGGTGTTAAAGCAGAATGAAGAAGGCATTTACGTAATTTACCATCCTATGTTGTAAATAAGTTAATGAGCTAAGTTAGCTTGGTTCCGACACTACATGTCGACAATGAATCAGCCATACGATTAACGCAGAATCCCGAGTTTCATCGCCGGACTAAACATATGCATATTAGACATTTTTTTTGTTAGAGAAATGGTATTGGATGGATCACTTGAAGTAGTAAAGGTGTCATCTGAAAATCAGTTAGCGGATGTTTTGACGAAGCCGCTGTTTTCAAATAGAATGAAAAAATTATTTTTTGAAATCGGGTTGGAAAATTACTCAATGAGGGAAGGTGTTAAAGCAGAATGAAGAAGGCATTTACGTAATTTACCATCCTATGTTGTAAATAAGTTAATGAGCTAAGTTTTGTAGTTTAGAAAAATATAAATGTCAATTTTGATGGAAATAAAATAACAATAAGTCACAGTCATTATTTTATTACAAGGAAGTTTTTTTCTAGTTAGACGATCTAATATTATTAACAACATTAACAAACATAAGGTGAATCGCATCTCTCTATAATCTGATCCTCCAAAATTCTCGATTTCTCTTTTCACCTCTTGTCGAGATTTATACCTGTTAACTTCGTTTATTAAATTTTCATAGTTTTTAATTAAACGCATCTCCTTTTCCTGTCCTGCTCCGTAAATTAGTTCTCTTTCGTTCTCCGTATCTTGTGTACACATATTTACTGTGCATTTAGTATCCTCGTTTTCATACACTTCTTCTTCAAATACCGTCGTTTCTAACTTATCATCTCTATTTTCGTTTATGCTCCCCGGATTCCAAACATCCCATGTCTGAATGTCTTCTTTTATTCTTCTTTCTCTTCCTTTTTCTTCATCCGCTTCATCTATCTTCCTTGTCTCATTATCCTTGTCCTTATCCAATTTTTTTCCAGTTCTACCACTTCATCCTCGATTTTCATGGTTTTATTATTAAAATCCAACACTACATTATTATCCGATAACTCGTCTACACCTACTATCATATCATGCGACATATTTGGCATTATCACACATTGTATTGAAAAAAATTTCTTTCCCAATCGTATCCTAACACGTTGCTAACGTTCGTTTATTTGCGCCCATTAAATTGACCTTAGGTATTTTATAAATCAAATTTACTTCTTCTATCAAATTTCTATTTACGAGCGATATTTCAGAGCCAGAATCTATTAAAATTTTTATGGTAGTTTCATTTAGAAACCCGTTTACAAATTTTAAATTTGATCCATTTGCTTTCTCCTGGTGTCCGGCGAGTTTTAAAAATTCCTTTGGGTGACAAAAAATTCCAGTTTGTTTCTTTGTTTTTAGTGCGCGCCTTCGTGAAAATCCTCCTGTTATCTTTCTGTATTTCTTCTGTCATCGTACTGTCTCTCTTCCCCGTATTCTTTTATACACTCTACTTGTGTGTTATTTACCTCTCTTCTCACTTCTCCTGACCTTTCTGAGTTGTATTTGTTATCCCGGTATCTTTGTTCATTTATTCTCCTGTAATTGTTATTTTCTTTATAGTTTGTATATATATTTCTATTACGATTTTCCCTGTATCTGTCTCTGCTTTCTTGTTGGTTCCTGGCTTCGTAACTCTCTCTTCCGTTTTCTCTATTTTCGTATTCTCTTTTCGGGATAAATTCTCTTTTTGGTTGTTCCTGACGAGAATTTTGTCCCCTATCTCTGTAGTCCTTCGTTTCGTGTGGTCTTCTAGTTCTTTTATGTCGTATACGCGATTCTCTTATTTGTAAAAATTGACAGAGACTATCAATGTCTCTGTAATTTTGTAACGTGATGTGGTCTTCTCAAAATACCTGGCAAATAATTTTACCAATTGCTTCGATGAATAATTGTATTCTAAATGTTTGGCGTTGTTGTAAATCTGTAATGCATAGGTTTTTTCTGACACTCCCAACCTTTCATTGTATCTCCTGTTCTGCAGTTCTTTGTTGATCTCTAGTTGCTGTATTTTGCCACAGAAATAATTTAAAAATCTTCAAATCTTCTCTCAAAATTTTAACTAGTAAATTCCTCTTCTTTACTATCAAACCATAAGCTCGCTTCATCCTTGAGATGGTTTCTAATGTTTTCCTTCGAGGAATGTAGCCTCCTAATTTCGAGACATGTAGAATCGAAATTTTCAACGTACTGTAGTTTTTTCTTTAAATTATTAATGAAAAGAATCGAGTGCAACTTTTTTATATCCCCGCCAAGTTGGATTTTCACGTCACCTGTTCTATGGATCAGTATTTCTCTTCTGTCTCCAAATGTTTGTTGGTTTTTGTTTTCTGTAACTTCTTTTTCTAATTTTTTAATTCTTTTTTGGTTGAATTTACCGAAAGTACAAGCTGATTATAGCCGCAAATGTCAAACATGGAAAAACAATTTCAGTGTAGCAGTGTTGGCATGTTTTTATAATGTAGGTGCTGTATGCTTCAAATATAAAAAGATAAAGCTTTAGAAAAGTACATTTTGTTAATATTATATTATAAATTTTGCAATTTTTGATTTATATAGAACAAGAATGAGTAAATATTTGTTTCTTTGGAGATTAATTGCATTTAATTACTAGAAATTATTTTGGCAATTACCCTTTGATAGATTAGGGAATAGATTTGGCAATTGTCAAATCAGTAGTTGGCAGATTGAAACAGATGTGAGGGAGCCTTGTAACTGGAGATGTTGCAATTATTGTCAAAAGAGACAAATATGAACTCGTTATTGCTTCATATAAATTAAGAATTGCAGAATTCATAAAATAGTATAATCAAAATGTACTTTTTAAAAGCTTTCTCTCTTTATATGTGAATCATATAACATATGCATTATAAAAACATCCCAACACCGCCAAACCCAAATATTTTCTAAAGAGGGTTGGAAATCTTTGGATTCCAAGCCTTACTTCAAAGGACTTGTGAATGGACGTATCTCCATAGGTTTGGTTCTTCAGTGACCGTTGAAGGATAAGGATTCTTAATATGAGCAAATATAGCTCCAGAGAAATAAAATCACTTTTGAGTTTATCGATTTATAATTAAATCTTTTAAGAGTAGAGAGGCCTAACACGGCCGTAACTTACTATACAATATCAAATGTACTCAAGTACTAAATGTATTGTTTTTTATTTTATATTTTAAAACAATATGTTCATTTCTGGAACAAGATGTTGCAATTAATCTCAAAAGAGACAAATATGAACTCGTTATTGCTTCATATAAATTAAGAATTGCAGAATTCATAAATAGTATAATCAAAATGTACTTTTTAAAAGCTTTCTCTCTTTATATTTGAAGCATATAACATATGCATTATAAAAACATCCCAACACCGCCAAACCCAAATATTTTTGACATTTGCGGCTATATTCAGCTTGTACTTTCGGTAAACTCAACCTCTTCTTCTGTGTCTCTTCTTTCATGTCTTCTTGAATCGCATTCTTCAACTTAATTTCCAAATTCTCTAGTTCCTTTTTATGGCAATTCTTTATTCCCTCTTCATACTTTTCTATTTCTGATAATTCCTGTTTTTTGGTCTCCATGGTTGTTGTTACAATGATTGCTTTTTGTGTTTTACTTTCCACACTTTGCTTCTTGTCGTAGACATTTGTTTTTCTCTTGAAATCTTATCCCCGCCAAATACGAAACTTTTAATTTCTTCTGTTTGTTGCAAATACGACAAATTTTCCGTTCACCCAAATATAAATAATTTGTCAAAAATTTTCAAAAAGTTGTCAAACGTTAATCAAAAAATTAAATAAATTATCATAAAAATGGAATGCATCAAATTATTATTCACTCGACCAAAAAAAATCTGAAACACCTCTGTTGTTTGTATTTTTCAAATTGTTTCTCTTTTCAAATGCAACTATTAATACTTTTTTTTAACTGCCCTCACGTTCTGGCGCCAGTTGTTATGATTTGCTCAAATGTAATTGAATTTATCTTTATAAGAATCTGATCTCTACTTACGTTTATCTTTATAAAACAAATGAAAACTCAATAATACATCGCAGGACTCTTTTACTATTTAAAAACAATAAAATGTGGCTTCAAAGTACTTTAGGATAGATGTCATTTAGGAAAAAGATAAACAATAGGAAAATGAATTTATAGACCAACAATTATAAACTTAAAAACAAAGTTATTTATTTTTAAAATATATCTCTATTAAATATACTGATAATCATAGAAATTTATACCATACAAGATAATTAAAATAAAAATCACTCATCCATGTGATGATCCAATCCAAAACAAATTCAAAATTTACTCATTACTTGACTTCTCTAATTAATAAGAGACAATTTTAAAACACAAATAATTTACACAAATCTTAATATATGGTCATAGTCAAATGTCTCTGTTAAAAACAAAATAAACAAGCTAAAACTTTTTTTGTTTTCAAAAAATGCTGACTCCAAATTTCCTGATTCTCCAAATACGCCTGCTCTATGTTCTGTCTACTGTGAAAACAGTTTATGAAAACTGCCGTAATCTCTGCTCAAACTCTTTACTCCAAGCTCCTAACTCCAAGATACAATCGGCTTCCGCTCATACCAAACAAATATATCTGTTTCTACTTACAGTAATTACTCTCGTTCTTTTTGGCTTCGTTTTTGCTTACCACATTTGCATACTATTTTCAACACAAACACCAAAAAATACCACTTTTTAACAAATTCTTTTTTAACTCGACTGCTGTCTCTCGATGTTCAAATCGCCATGCCTCTTTTCTTCCTCTGGTCTTGCATCCCAAAAACCATTCTCCCACCTTTTTTCTACTTTCATAACCAATCCGAAACTCAGCCCTTATCAACAATCTAACCTTATTTGTGTCAATTAATTTTTTGGGTTTTCCAAAAATTACCTGACGTATTATACATAACAAACCGTTTACTTAAAAGGCCTTGGATTTCTATATTTATGAAAAGAAAAATATAATATGGTTCGCCAAAAATCCTACTTAATACATCGGACCGTACACTTCACCGAAATTGTTTACAAAATTACTATTGTCCATTTTCCCCCGAAAGTCTCTATTATTCACTAAATTTACAAAAATTTATACAATTTATACAAATTTACTATTGTCCACTTTTCTCCGAAAGTCTCTATTATTCACTAAATTTATAAAACCACCAACTTTCTTTACAAATAATATATTTCTATTTACAGGGTGTTTTCGATTATTTTACTGTCAGTGATATTTATTTTGTTTAAAATTTTTATATTTTAAATAAATATGATATTTTTTTGTAATTAACAAAAGTGTTTCTTTGTTTTAGGGATGAAGATCTGGAGAAGTGAAGCGGTCCACAGCTTCTCCTGCTCCAGCAGTATTATGCACTTGAAGTCTTCATGCTGATAAAAACCGTTCATGCTGGAACGGTGGGCAGCACCGTGGCAGGCATTTGGCTGCTGCTACTGGCGGGGCTGTGGGGGCGCGCTTCTGCAGGCATCCTGCTGGCGCAGTACCCTGGCCCCGATGATCCATCTGAACGATTTTGGCACATGGCCATCGATCAAAAAACTCAGAGAGTCTTCGTGGGCGGCACGAATCGCATTTTGCAGCTCGACGGAAACCTCCGCCTGGAGCAGGTGGTGACTACTGGCCCCAAAAACGATAGTCCTTCGTGCCATGCCATCGGATGTAATGACCCTAGTATTCCCCTTTCCCTAATGGATAATTATAACAAAATATTACTTGTTGAACCTGACTCAAGGACTTTAATATCGTGTGGATCCTTGTCCCAAGGAGCTTGCTATAAGTATAAATTAAGCAACATTAGTGCCGAATCTCAGTTTATTCCCAGAAGCATTGCAGCTAATGATGCCAACGCGTCTACTTACGCCTATATAGGGCCCAAAAAATACAACCATTGGGGTCGCTCAAATATCCTTTATGTAGGAACCACATTTACGAACAATGGTGACTTCCGACATGATGTACCGGCAATAGCAAGTCGTGATCTAGAAACCTTAGAAATTGCAGAATTAACTTTTAGTAAACAGTCTCTGTTGAGTATTGACGTTAAATATAGAGATCATTTTATTGTACAGTATGTATACGGATTTAATGCTAGTGAATATGCCTACTTTGTTATTGTTCAAAAGCAGTCTCACCTACCCGGTCTAGAAGAACAGGGTTATGTTTCACGGCTTTCAAGAACTTGTATAAATGATCCTAATTATGACAGTTACACAGAAGTTACTTTACTATGTGTTGACCAAGATACGAAATATAATCTAGTGCAAGATGCGAAAATCACCTTTGCTAAGGAAGAATTAGCTTCAGCATTGGGGATAACAGTTGGATCCCCAGTATTGGTAGCTGTTTTTAGACCTTCTGTAGGAATAACAAATGAACCGCAACACCACTCTGCCCTATGTCTTTATCCATTGCGAGATATCGAAGGAAAATTTATTGAAAATATTCACATGTGTTTTAATGGCAGCGTTAAAGATCGAAATATGGGTTATGTTTCTGGCCCTATCTTAGATGGCAAATGTCCAAGCAGTGGCTCTGCGGGAAATATTCCTAATTTTTGTGAAGTTGGACTGAAAATTAGCGGATTCACACCTTTGGTAGCTACAGCTTCGCTTGTATTTCCGAATATCTCCCTATCTGCAGTTACCACTGGGTCTACAGGAAAACATGTTTTGGCATTTCTCGGTACAACTGATGGACGGATTAAAAAAGTGCTTTTATCTGGACCAGAACCTCCCGAATATGAGGAGGTATTTGTGGACGATGGTAATCCAATTTTACCAGATACAACCTTATCACCAACCGGAGATTTTCTGTACGTCTTATCAACAGCAAGGGTAAGTAATTTCGTTTTATTTTACATTATACTTAATTTAATTAGTAGAATCCCTTCCTTGATTTATCGGTCTGGTATTAATAAAATACTTTATTATTGTTCAATCGTTTCGACGAATTACCATTATCAATGATAAACAGTTTATTACTTATAACTTTCAATATTGGCATTTAAAACTAAACTGGCAGAAAAAGTGGCGATTCCTTAAGAACGAAATACATATGGTTTCTGTCTGTGCACTTCAAGATGTGAAGTGTGCCAGTGTCGTAGTTAATGTGCTTACCTTTAATTAATTCAATTATAATAATTTATATTGGAGAGGTCTTTGTTGTCGATTTTTATTATTGATACACGTTGATTGATTTTGCAAGTTGTTGTGTAATAGTAATTATGAGCGTCTTAGTTCCTCAATTGGATAAAGAAGGATATAGAAAATATTTCCAATCATGAAAAATACAGGACACAGCAGCTTTTCAAAAATTAAAAAGAGCTCTAACAAAAAGTGGTACTACAATTAAATTGTGGATCATGTTAGATGAAGATACTTTGAAAGTTTATATGGATGAATATGGAAATATACAGTTCAATGATTTTTTATTGGAACAGCAAAGCTCACACTTTCTTCTTTAGGTACCGTCTCCTCTAAGGAGATTGGTAATCATCAGAGCTATTTTCACTTTTGAGATTGCAGCTCTGAACAAGTCGATGGAACTGCAATTATACCACTTTCTCAGATTGTTGGGCCAGTAGATGCGTCTTCTTCCAATATTTCGTTTTTCCTGTATTTTTCCCTTCATTACGGTTTGTATCAACACATATTTATCCCTTCTCATAACGTGACCGAGATATTGTAACTTTCTTATCTTAATCGTATTCATGATTTCCATTTCCTTTGTCATCTTTCTGAGGACCTCAATATTTGTTATTCGGTCTACCCAACTTATTTTTAATATTCTTCGGTAGGTCCACATCTCGAATGCTTCAAGTCGATCGCTCACCTCTTTCTTTAAGGTCCAGGCCTCCACCCTATACAGCAGCACCGAAAACACATATGAACGTAATATTCTTATTTTGAGTTGCAATCTAAGGTCTTTACTGCATAATACTTTTCTCATCTAATTAAATGTTGCTCTAGCTTGTCTAATTCTCATTTTTATTTCTTCTGTATACTCGTTATTTTCATTAATAATTGTACCAAGATATCTGTATTTTTTTACTTTTTCTATTGGAACCTCCTTATGTTTAAAATGTCTTGTTGTTGTGTTTTGGAAATTGTCATAAATTTTGTTTTATTGGCATTAAGCGATAGTCTGCTTTCCTCACTAGCATTTACTATATTATCTAAGAGTGTCTGTAGATCTTGTATATTCTCTTCAATTAGTATAGTATCATCGGCATATCTGATATTGTTGATGGGTCTGCCGTTGACTTTTTTTCCAATTGTTACATGTTCGAGTGATTTTTTAAATTATTTTTTCCGAATATAGATTGAACAAAAAGGGGAGAGTATGCAACCTTGCCTTTAGGCCTCTTTTCATCTCTACTTCCTCCGAAAGTTCTTTGCCTACTCTGACTTTCCCTGTTTGGTTTAAAGTAGAGATGAGTTATTATTCTTAAGTCTTTTTTGTCGATGTGTTTATCTTTAAGTAACTGTATAAGACGGTTGTGTCGGACCTTATCGAACGCCTTATTGTAATCAATAAAACAAACAGAGTGGTTGGTTTACATCCATACATCTTTGCATGAGGACGTTAAATCCAAATAATGCCTCTCATGTACCCATGGCATTCCTAAATCCAAATTGGGTTTCAGTGATTTCTTGTTCCATTTTTCTGAAAATTTTTAAATAGATAATTTTTAAGAATATTTTTAGTGTGTGACTCATTAGACTAATTATACGGTGGTCGTTACATTTCCTTGCACTAGGTTTTTTTTGGCAATGTAATAAATGTTGATTTGAGCCAATCTCTCGGAATATTACCCGTATTATATATAGTATATAAGTCTACCAATACACTGATCTGATCTTGTGATATTAATTTAATTATTTCAGTTGGAATTGTGTCAGGCCTCGCAGTTTTATTAGATTTTTAGGTTTTTATTAGATTTATTGTACATGTATTATTTCAACCTTAGTAATATTTGGACCTATATCACTCTCGCAATCGTTCATGCTATATTGTTGTGTCCTGTCGTCCTCAAATAATTCTTGGACGTATTCTCTCCATCTGTTTAGTTTGCCTTTGATATCAGATATTATTTTACTATTCGTATCAACCAGGGTGTTACTATTGTTGGACCGTCTTATACCTGCTAATTCTTTAATTTTTTTGTGCAATTCAAAACTCTCATGATTTCTCTGGAGTTTTTCTATCTCTAAACATTTGTCGTTGTACCACTTCTCTTTAGCTGCCCGTATTTTTATCATGATCTCCTTGTGTGTGGCTTTGTATTCGTTTACATTTTTGTTTTTGTAAGATCTTCTTTTGTCCATTAGTTGCCGGATCTTATCTGTCATCCATGGGGTCTTAGCTTCATCGATTTTGTGACTACTCAGCGTATCTTTAATTGGCATCATTAATGTGTTCTTAAATGTTTCCCATTTTTGTTGGAATCTTCATTATCAATGATTATTGTTTTACTTAACTCTTCGTTAATTTTCAACGTTAGTTCTCTTTTTATATTTGGGTGTTTTAGCAGAGTGCTTATTTGTTGTGTCTTTTGTTGATTTTTTGTTTTCTTTCAGTGGACTTCGAATTTTACGATTACTGGATTGTGTTCTGATGACACATCTATTCCTGGATATGTCTTTGCCGATTTTATGGAGTTACGGTATCTCTTATTGATAAGAATATAATCTTTATGGTTTCTGATAATTTTTTCTTTGCTATCCGCAGGTGATTTCCATGTATATAATATCCTACATCCTACATGGTGGTAACTAAAAGAATGTATTTGTGGCTATCATTTCAAACTCCTGACAGAATTCCGTCAGTCTTTACCCTCTTTCGTTTCTTATTCCTACTTCGAATTCACCAATAATGCCTTGGAATTTACCTTTTCCCAATTTGGCATCAAAATCCCCCATTGTTATTGTTATATCTCTTGTAGAACAAAAGGACAACAGAGTACTTTATCATTTACCAACTCATCCGCCCGTATCCGTTGGTCAGTAAGTAAGAGATTGCTTATACCGGTAATCACTCGGTCCCTATCTGCATTGGTCATCTATAGATAGATGTTGTCCATCTTCTACGACGTGGAGGTTGCAGATTTGGATTTTTCTTTCATTTGGATTAAGACCTTTCGGCATTTCCTAATCAATCCAGAGCTTTTGAAGATAGAAGTGCTCACACTGAAGAATCTCAAATGGTAACAACTGGGGCTTCGATGAAAGCTTTAGGACAAATCTTAGAGAGGGTAACTACATCAAAATCTAAAACCTGTAGTAAAAAACAAATATCATAAAAATTTGTAATAGAAAAATCCACAGGTAAAAATGGAAACGTTTTACAACGGATGGAAACATTTGAAAGTAAATGAATGTACTATATTAAAAATGTATCAAAACACCGATAAAATCGAAATTCTAAGGTATTTAGAAGGATCATGTATCGATTAGTACAGTTCAATGCTTATAAAACAAACAATAAATTTTGATTGGAAGAAGGGAAAAAAGTTTTCTGACATATATGCAGACATAGGGTGGACTCCAGTGAAGTATACCATTGAGTTCAGATACATAAATGGTTCTTTATTAAAATATGCTCTAAAAAAGAGAGACTTCCGCTACAAATAAACAAGTTGTTAGATACAAAAATTATTATTGATTTGATAGCTATCGGACTTCCAAATTCTATAGTTGACAGAATTGATAAGAGATACTTTAGAATACTAAGTGCTAATATCCAGTATTCTAAGAGATCCTCTCCTGGGATTGATGGTATCAATTATCTTATGATATATAACTTGCCTACAATAGCACTTCAATTTCTCCGTAATATTTTTAACAATATTCTAATTAAAGGTGATAACTGTGATTCTTTGAAGCAGTGTCTTGTAATACCTATCCCAAAAGCTAATGATGCCAATGTCAAGACCGATATCTCTTATGTCATATTAAAAACATTTGAACGAATCATGAAAAATCGATTAGAATGGTGGATGGAAAGTAACAACCTTTACCCAGAAGGTCAGCTTGGATTTCGTAGAGGGAAAGGAACTATGGATTGCATTTCACACTTAGGTGGTTGCATTTGTGGACATTTCTGGTGCATATGATAATGTTATTCTCGACCTTCTGCTTGATCAACTTGTTAAATTAGTCAATCTATTTACAAATAGACAAGTCCATATTCGTTTAAATAATTCACTGATTGCTCCGAGGATAGTTAACAAAGGTTTACCTCAGGGCTCAGTTCTTAGTCCCTTATTATTTAACTTGTATTCATTAAACTTACATACTATGGGAATGCATTGAAACATTTTACGATGACTTCTGTTTCTATGTTGAGAAAAAAACTTTTCAACAATGTGTTATGCCCTTTAAGTAACTATGTCTTATTGCAAAAAGTATTTTGGTAGTCATGGGCTTGACATCTCACCTAAGAAGTCAGGTGTAGTATTTTTTCGAGACACAGGTTACCTGGTACTTGTAACTAGGTGTTAACTTGGATTCAAAATTAACCTGAAACGAGCATATTACTAATTGAATTAACAAATGTGAAAAAAACCTTAATATCCTTAAGGCCGTTAATCGATAAGATTGGGGAGTAGACCCGAAAATAAACTTATTATTTTACAGAGCATATACCAGATCATTATATCAGATTATTAGGCGAAAAAGTTATAGAAGTTATAAAAAGTTATAGAACTGAAACCAGAAGCTGCTACGTTTGGTCTATGCTAAGTACAAAGACTTAATGAAAAGTAGAATTTACTTAGAATTTACAAAACAGTAAATAGACCAGTGGTCACATATGGATGTAAAACGTGGACCCTTTCAACCCCTGATGAAAATCAACTGAGAATATTTGAGCGCAAAATACTAAGGAAGATATTTGGACCAACCCAATGCAGCGATGGTTCGTGGAGAATTAAAATGAACCACGAGCTGGATCAACTAATGCAGAGCGCAGATATTGTTAGATTTGTAAAGTCACAAAAACTAAACTGGCTTGGTCACCTAGATAGAATAGAACGATTTGTCCAAATGGGATTTCTTCTTCAGTATATAGCCAACTCTTCCATCTACTCCCCCAAATGACAGAAACCCCATCTCTCGGAAAATTTATACTATGTACGTTAGATGCCTTTTTGGACATGCTACAGTAAACGCTTACCTATATAAAATAAAACTTTTCGAAACTGATATATGTGAATGTAATGGCAGTTATGACGACCTTAACCACTGGAATCAATGTCGGTATAATCAAGAAGTTAAAATAAAATAAAAATAAAAAAGATAACATTTTTATTTCAAGCCATCTCCCGACAAATATCATACTTCCGCAGAGCGTTGCTTCTATTCTCTATTTAGGTAGTTGAAATTCAACTATTAGATCGATTTTATGGGAATTTTTCAAACGTACCAAACGGAAAATCTAAACTGCCTTTTTAGTGTTGTGTGAATCTGAAATGGTAGGACGTTAGTTCTTGTATTTCCCATTGTCTTTCCTTTTATGTCATTTACCTTTAACCGTTGCCTGTATTGTTTGTGTTTAAAAAAGTTGCTATGAAGGGCACCTTAGCGTGAAGCGTGTGTTCCTGTTCAATCCTTTTTGTCTAGTCACCCAATACTTAGTGTTTTCTTCAATGGGAAGGTTAGGAAATTGAGTGAATGAACGAACGGTTAGGAAATTGTCATGAATTTAAAGGAAGTGTAGGAGATTGTTTTTACGTATTCAACCAATCGTCTGGCTAAATAGGTCTTGAACCTAAGGCAAAAAAATACTTTAGAATAAACTTAAGATCTCTTTAATGAAATAACAGGTCTAGAACACTTTATAAGAACAAACATCAATGAAAAAAAGGTCGTATTTTGAAAAAAAAAAAAATATTAGAAGAAAGAAAATCTTGTGTAAAATAGAAGGAAAAGGTATACCTTTTCATCCCGAATCAAGTTGCTGGTTCAAAAATAAAAGTGAAATTGCGAAACATCAACAAGTACGAACTCTAAACAACTCTTAACTGGAGATTAAATGAAACAAATCCAAAAACTGTTAATACCACCAGTTTAATAAAAATTAAGTTATTATTAAATGATACGTTACAAAATCGATGAAATATATGACTCGGGAGCAAATGTGTGTACGGAAAACTATTACAGATAAAAGACCAGGAAAAAGGTCACCTTCAAACAGTAAACTTGAGGACAATAAATGGTGTGAAAAAACAAACGCTAAAGTTAAAAATCTATGAGATGTATTTGTTGTATATATTGAAAATTTCAATTATGATATTTTAATTAAATTAGATTGTATCAAGAGTTTTAAATTAAATTAAAACAAAGATCTAAGGATCGCACAATATATCAACTCTAAAAAAAAATTATGATACATCAAATATAGATGTCAGTATTTCTGAATTTTTCCAGAGGACATATATTCAAATGACTTAAAAAAATAATGAGGTATACAAATATAAAATAAATTTTAATGAGAGTATAAATACGGACAATTTTGAAATAAGAATTTATCATTTAGATTTAAATCAACAATCAGAAATGATAAATATAAATCAGTGTTTGCTAAAGACAGATATGATGTAAGCACTGTAACAGATTACCAAGCTCATATTGACTTAATGGTAGATAAATACTGCTCCAAACGGCCATACAGATGTACCATTAAAGACAGAAAAGAGATAGAAAATCAAATGTCAGAGCTATTAAAGAAAAATTTCATTGAGGGATCATATAGTCCATTTGCTGCTCCAGTAACTTTCGTATACAAAAAAGGAGAATACAGGAAAACAAGACTTTGCATAGATTTTATGGAACTTAATAAAATTGTTATACCACAGTCACAACCTTTTCCATTGATTTAGTACTCAATGGTAAAAACTAGAAATTGTAAATACTTATCCAGTTTTACATAAATTCAGCATTCTGGTCAATACTTATGAGAATACAACACAAGGTAAAAATGGCATTTTGTTTCCTCCCATTTGGTTTGAAGACGGCTCCAGCAAGTTTTCAAAGAATTAGCATTATACATAAGTATTGTTTTTCTTTCATTTATGTAATTTTGGTTTTAGTAGTTTGTTACGCCACTGTTAAAATACTTAAAATCTTCTTTTTCTAGTTAATAGCTTTAGGGTATAATTTCTTCTTTTAAAGTAGTGCTTTTGACAGGGACTTGTTATACATTTTTATTACTGCTATAAGAGACCATAGATGTACATATTAACATATACGTTAGACGTATATATCAACATATACGTGTATGTTAACCCTTTACCGCATGAATTTTTGTTTTTTGTTAAAAATAAATTCTCAGATAAAAATTTTAATTCTATTTTTACGTAAAAATATTGGAAAAAATCTAGCTACGAGGAAAACTTTATTGACGAAAAAAAATTTTTGGTGCCAAATATGGAACATCTTGCAACAATGTAATAGTAAAGTCAAACTATTTTGAAACTACAGTATACAGTATGAAACTGCAAATAACAGTTTCTTTCTTTATTAATACACATCTGTATTGTACATTTTGTGCACACTTTATATGTTTTCCCTGTACAGCCTGGAAATTTACATCTTGACATAGTGCTCTCATCTCAATAGGGAAAATGATACAGCCCATATTTACGGATGTCTTCTTGGGGTATTTCTTTAGTGGGTGTCCCTTTTTTCGTTTGTTGTCGCACATCTGCTGAATGCTACTACTTGACGGTCTTCCTACTCTGTTCTGTTTAATTGGTTTTCCAGCTTTGCATAAAGCATCGGCTTTTGTTAGTTTGGTATCCAAAAGGGGTAAATCAAATTTCTTCGCTCTTTTGGCTAATAACCAACATTTCACGGCTGTCATATCAATGAAATGAAAAAATATTCGTAAATAATATTTCTTCGACCTGATTTTTATACGATAAAATTCTAACATGGAATCAAGGAGATTACACCTACCATGTAGTCGTTGTAGATTAAGACACTGCTAGGACAAGGTATGTATACTTTCTTGTTTGAAAAATCTTTTTTCTTCCTTTGGTTCACTTCCAGCATATGTTGACATTGTAGTAACGATTTTGTTCAGGACACTACGCTGTTCGTCAAACGTGGACACTACGCTGACATCCACATTGTTTATATTGGCTATTTTCTACGAACTCTGCCGCGCTTCTTCATTTCTTTCTCAGCTGGCATCACAACTCCAAGAACACGATTAAGTCTTACTGTTCCCAAAGGTAAAATGCCGTCTTTGGTCAGATATATCATAAGAGGTATGCTGGTGAACCAATTGTCAAAAAACAACTTGTAATGTTAATGTTTTGGTTTCGAATCTGCTAATTTGACAACCAACAAATTAAAGGCACAGCTGAATCCCGAAACACCACTCAGCACAAAGTTGTTGAAGCCCCACCTATGTGGTTTTTTTGGGTTATACTGCTTTAGCTGGCTTCGCGCTTTTGTTGGTATACTATGTTCGTCTACAGCTAGAAATTGTTCTTTCGGAACCATGAGTAGTCGTTCTTTGATTTGGCTCAGAACAGGTCTAATTTTGAATAATCTGTCATGTTCAGGCTGATCATTTTCAATCATGTCATCATTATTATTGAAATGCAAGAAACGTTTCATTTCTTCGAATCTGTTACAACTCATCACATCGCTAACTGTTCGGTGGCCAATATTGACATTCCAATAGTGTCTTGTGAATGGAAGTTGAATTATCGAATTTTTTTATATTAGCTGGTTTATCTGGACGTTGTTGCACTGTGTATAAATTTGATTGGCCTGTGATATGCTCCATAAGACTATCAGGAAAGAGAAACTTAAAAAATTGGACCGAGTTTCTAATTATAAAATCGAAGAAGGTAAATATTCAGAACCAGTAAATTTTGTATCATTTTCTGATTTTCTTATATTTCCTTTCATCCAATTATAAGATTTCTTCTTTTTATATCGTGGTCTTTCAGACAAAGGGGCATCATCATCTGAGGAATCCGAGGATGTAGCAGAAATGACAGTTTCCTTGACATTGCTTGGTAAATTTTCACTCCCTTCAATTGTCACTATCTTGACACCATATCATCTCATTTGTGCCGTCTTCATCGCAGAGATCTGATTCTTCACTATTAGTACTATTTGGAATACTAACTGCATTCATTGTACCATAAAAGAGTTTCGGATCCATATCTACAAAAACAATCAATGAGTCCATAACTTCATAGTGTGCCGTATATTGCACAAACCCTTTAACCCTTTTAGCGGTTTTCGAGAGACTTGCAACATTCTTAATTTTTAGTACTTACCTAAGCAGATATCTAATATCACAATACAATAAATTTAAATTTTTTCTCGCCGTAAAAAACGTTTTTACTATGAAAAATATCCTCTAACTTCGAGCACTGTTTTACGTAGTTCAGAATTTCAACAAGAATGAACTTGAAACTGCACACGGCTGACTACCTCGCCGTCAGAACTATGCCGCATATCTCGCGTACACTATTAGTACGTGCCAGATATGGGCGGCATGCAGCTACGACAAAAATTGAGTTAAAACATTAAAAATTTTTTTTTTTTTGGTTTGTTTGGATTTATGACACATGATGCGGTAAAGAGTTAATAGGCATATACGTCTATGTAACAGAAGTCCTAAGTAAAATGAAATGCAATGCAACATGATGCGGTAAAGGGTAAATAGGCATATACGTCTATGTAACAGAAGTCATAAGTTTCAAATTAATCTTGTTTCTTTTTGCAGACTATTGCAATATATATATATATATATATATATATATATATATATATATATATATATATATATATATATATATATATATATATATATCAATTCGGCAATTTTTTAACTACCGTATACGTTATTAAGTATGTGGAATAAAGATAACACTTCATTGTTTGAATACGAGTGAGACACAATCCACCTATGTTGGAGTAGCTAGTCTAATTTTTTAACAGTGTTGCAAAAGTATAAACGGTTTGCCCTTCCTACGATTTCCCCTCAAAAGAATAGGCGGTGCTTATCAAAATTATATCGGCATGAATTCGAACGAGCCATCAATTTAGCAGAAGAAAACATTGCTCAACTTTGTAGTCGAGTACAACCAAATCAGCTAAATGCAATGAGACTTGCTTTAATTGATAGATTCGGATTTTATTTAGCGCAAAATGGTGGTTTGTTTGAACATTTAATTGGTTAGAGATTTTTTTAAAAATGCCTTTGATTTTAATTATTTAGAATAATTTTTTTAGTTGGTTTTTTTCTTATAAAAATAATATTTATATTTAGTTAATGTTTGTTAAGTTAATTATTGTTTTATTTCCTAGCTACCACAGCTAAAAATCTACAAAAATTGTATTTAAAACTCGAATATAAATTTTTCTTAAGGTTTACCGACGGAAAGTTGGCGACGAAATAATTTTATGCAAAGAACTATGCTCCCACTCAATGTCCGATAATTACTGAATACTGAATGTAGTCCGGAGTCCGGGATGTATCGGTGTATATCCGATTGCCGCTTCGCACTGTGAAAGAAGTCGTTGCTTAAAATTTTACAACTCGTCATTGGAATAATGCGTTGTTGCCACACATAAATTCCTTATGCAGGCCATTCGCGTTCCGACTTGTGGTCCCACTTAGTAGGACTACTAGTTGGATGTTCGTCTCCACTCACGCTCCGACTTTCTATCCAACTAGCGGTCCAACTTCAGTTCTAGGTTGTTTTCACGATGGATGTATCGAATAAACACTACGCAAAATATAATAATATGATATGTATGTTTAAAAATTAGGTTTCATTTCTCTAGTTATTTGTCTAGGGCTGAACTAATTAATTTTTTCAACTCTTGATTTTTATGACTTTTTAAGATGTAGGAAAAAATTATAGTTTTTAAAGATTTGTATAGGTATAAAATTTATATTTTATTTGTTTTAAACTGGAGCTGGGATTTATTTTGTTGTGTGTGTCGTATATTTTTAATAGGAATAATTGTTCGTGCAATTGAAAGTTTATTTTCTATTAAATATTCGCGAACTAGAGATCTTTGCGTAAAGTATTTCATAGAAATCTCATACGTAACAGGTGCCAAAAGTCAACTGACTGAGGAAATTTTCGATCCAACCTGTGATCCGACTTCCAACTTCACCATTCACGCTCCGACTTCGTCGCCAGTCGGAAGTCGGATCTTCAAGTCGTCCCACTAGTCGTACCACTAGTTGTCCAACTAATCCAACTAGCCCACTCACGGTCCGATTTCAGATCCAACTGCAGAAGTTGGACCACTAGTCGTACCACAAGTCGGAACGTGAATGGCCTGCATTACATCAATGTTCTTTGTTAACTAATTAAGTAATTGATAGAATCGATTAGAAAATAACAATTACGTGCTACTTAATTTCAGTTTTTTTGGGACAATATTAATTTTCATTCTACAATTAACTGTAGTGGATTTAAATATTATTTTAGATTCATGTATCAGACTAAAATTTTAGAAGGAAAGATGTAACAGAAATATAGCAACACTGTTTAAAAGTCATACCTATTCCTTTGAGATGGTGACTGCTTCTCACTTCTATTCAAACAATTAAGTGTTATCTTTGTTCCACATACTGAATAGCGCATACGGTAATTGAAAACTTGCCGAATCTATATATATATATATATATATATATATATATATATATATATATATATATATATATATATATATATATATGATTTCAGTTGTTTTCCGGGTTTGATTCCGCGTTAAGTAATTTTGGTTTTTAGAAAACCCATTGTTTTGACGGCGTTTCGGCAAGGTCACATTTGCCATTGTCAAGTCAGATTAGTTCTGCTTCGTCTTGATGTTTCAAGAGAACTGATTTCTCGGTCGCTGCTCGCTAAGTTTAAATACCTTGAAGCGCTTCTTGTGATTGGTCCTGTGCGCAGAGTGGGCTGGGTCTTCTTTGCTATTTTAATTTCTACGTTTTTCTGCCGAATTGGTTTCCACGTATTTGGGAGTCTTTGGGCATCGTCTCTGGTATTTAAATTTTTTGGATGTTTTTCGATCTCTATGGCTTCCCTGATTACACGTCTGGCCTTATTTTCGATATTGGCTAGCATTGTTGTTCCATTTAAGTCGATTTTGTGTCCTGTGTTGATGGCATGTTGTGCTAGAGATGAAGTTTTCTGTTTTCTTTCGATGGCGTTTCGATGTTCTTCGCGTCTAACTTGTATCCTTCGATTTGTCTGTCCGATGTACGATTTATCGCAGTCCTCACACGGGGTTCTGTATACACCTTGATTTTCCAATGCAACTTTTGTTTTTGCCGATGGTAATATGGTTGCGATTTTTTTGTCGGTGTTAAAAATAGTTTCTATGTTGTTTTTACGTAGCACTCTGCTGATTTTGTCTGTCGTACCCTTTATATAGGGCAGGATAGTTTTTCTGGCTGGTTTTTCCTCTTCTTTTGGATCTTTGATTTTGTTTCGGGATTTCTGTGCCTTTTCAATCGTGTACATGGAGAAGCCATTTTTTCTTAGAACTGTTTTGACTTTTTGCATTTCTTCGTTCTTATGTTCCGTATCTGCCAGTTTCTCAGATCTTGTTATTAGGGTTTTTATTACCGAATTTAATTGTGCAGGATGATGGTGTGAGTCTGCGTGTAAGTACCTGTCAGTATGGGTTGGTTTTCGGTATACTGTGTGTCCTATGCTTCCGTCTTCTTTCTTAAAAACTAACACATCTAGGAATGGAAGTTGTTGGTTATTCTCCCGTTCCATGGTAAATTGTATTTTTGGGTGGATATTATTAATGTGTTGTAGGAATTCTTTAAACTTCTCTTCTCCATGCGTCCAGATAATAAATGTGTCATCAACATACCTAAGCCACAGTTTGGGTTTATGCTCTGCTGTTTCTATTGCTTTTGATTCCATATCTTCCATAAAAAGGTTGGCTATTACGGGTGACAGTGGTGAACCCATCGGTGCCCCTTCAACTTGTTTGTACCTCTGGTCCTTGTAGATGAAATAGGTGTTGTTTAAGCAGTGCCTCGTCAGGTTTAATGTATCCTGTGGTATTGGATATTTTCTGCGTATAATTTCTAATGATTCTTCTACTGGCACATTGGTGAATAATGAGACTACATCAAAGCTCACTAATAAGTGTTCAGGTTCCAGAACAACGTCCTTGATACGGTCGATAAAGTGGCTTGCATTCTTGACGTAAGAATCCGCTTTCTCTGCACATGGTTATAGCTGGTCGGCCAGAAATTTTGCCAGTGATTGTAGCGGTGACCCGATAGAGCTGACTATTGGTCGTAATGGTAACCAAGATGTCCAAAACTTTACGGTTTACCCAAAGTACATAAGGCAGAGTTATATATATATATATATATATATATATATATATATACATATATATATATATATATATATATATATATATATATATACATATATATATATATATATATATATATATATATACATATACATATACATATATATATATATATATATATATATATATATATATATATATATATATATATATATATATATATATATTTGCTGTGGTGAATCACTCTCCCAGTGTCTTTACCGGGCTTTGGTTAGACTGAAGTGTTCCTGATGTAAAGAGGTGGTCTTTAACAATGAAGGATATCTGGAGCGTAGTCTATTAATTTTGATATCAACCTGTCATGGTCAACCTCAATTTTTTTATATTCTTTGAGAAGAGAATTATTTCTTTGTAGTTTCGGCGGTGGGGTATGACTCAGAATGGCCAATAGTTTAGAGTTGGTCTAATTGTGCTTGGGATTATTCGCATTTAATTGAGTGTCAGCATCTTCGCATGTTTGCTATTAAGCCATTAGGAGAAGCTTATTCAGTTGCCGAGTATAGTCGAGAGCGGATGATCTGAGTACGGAGCTACGGAGGATTTGTTGTGTATATTAAAAAGAAACACCTCACCGCTTGGAAGGTAGAGCCAGTTGAATATTTGGGCCAAACCCAAAAATGAAAAAGTAGGCCGCTGGCCAAGTCCATACGGTAAGAAATATTTAGGGCCACACCCAAAAATAAAAACGTAGGCAACTGGAGAAATCCAGACGGCAAGAAAACATTAATGAACACGATTATTTTACGTCCATCAAAGAAACAATAAAAATGGTCCAACCATATGGCGGCACTGCTTAGTCTTTCCAGATATTATAAATATCTTTATATTACCAATGGTGTGTCTCACCCAGGGACCCGTAATGTGAATGGCAGTGCCTGTTGCGAACAGAGTCTTTTCACAATGCACGGCAAAACGACTGATGAAACTATCTCCTCAAAACGGTGGATCTGAAAAGATGTGTTGTACCTTTTCAGCTTATGGATTATAAGATTTCGCGTTTTTTGTATTGTTCCCGGTCTTTGTAGATGTTCTTTTAAGTGCAGGCTTCTGTCAAGAGTTACTTCAAGATATTTTGTTGTCGAGTCGTGAGTCAGTCGTCTCTTTTAAAAGTAAACGGAACGCTTTTTGTTGTCTTCGGCATTATTTGGAGCAGCACACTTTTGTTTTAGTTACATTAGGCCGTAGCTTCCATTTGTGAGAATATTCTCCTAAAATGGCAAGACCAGTCGTCGCCGTAGCCAAATTTCTGAGCTTTTCGCTATCAATAAATTAAACAGCAAGGGTGCCAGCATATTTACTGTAGTCCATTGCTCAGCTTCATTTGGACACTTTAAATTGCCCATTGTAACTTACAAGGGTGTATTGGTGATCATGCTATCAATGAGTTTCGTTATTTTTTGACACGTAATGTCACGGACTAGTTTGCAGATCAGTTCTTATCTCCAGACGGTATCGGATGCATCTTATAGGTCAAAGAAAGCAACGGCTGTTTTTAGCTTTCTTATATGTGTTGTTGGGGATAGGATCTGAACTGTGCAGCTATGCATCTGAACCCTGCTTGCTCAACGGATATCAATTCAAATATGTTTCTACTAATTCTGCTGCAGATTAAGCGTTCTAGCAGTTTATAGACACAGCTCAGCAGTACAATCGGTCGGTAGTTTTTAGGCTGATAATTTGCCTTTCCTGGTTTTAAAATAGCTATAATGGATGTCTTTTTAAGTCAGTGAGGGATTTATTCTGCTTTTAAGATATCTGTATAGAAATTAGCCAGCCATATCGTAGCATATTTGCCACAGTGAGTAAAAATTCTGGATAGATTTTATCGGAACCGGGTGCCTTTCCAGACTTAATTTCTGATATTGCTGCAGTGATTTTTTCTGGAGTAGACTTGTCAGAGTATTCAGATGTAGGTGGGAATGCAGACTTTTTGTTCCACTTCTGTTCTCTGTTGTTTTACTTTTGTGGTGTGGTCAAGATCTTTAGGTGCTCTTGATGTTGTAACAATGTAAGAGGTCACTCTGTTAGGATTTATTTGTACTTTTTCTCTATTCTCTATATTCTACTCTATTTGGATGTCTGCCCATAAAATTTTGAATTTAAGCCTAAATATTTTTAATATTTTTATTTCTTCTTAGTTAGAATACTATTGAGGTGAATGGTTTACTAAAATTAACAACAAAAAGAATTGCTCCAAATACTTTATCCACTAACAATGTCGAATAGAATGTAACAATATCGAATAGATGAAAACATACGTTGGAAATTATTATACTAGACAAACGGTGTTTAAATTAAAAGTAGGGGTTGAACAGTAGTCACTAGAAATATACAACATATACTGGTATATTTTCCAATCATTTTATTGTTTTTTAGGTGTCGAAAATAAATGTAGAACATTGCAGCACTTATACCAATTGTTCGTCGTGTTTAGAATCGAAGGATCCGTATTGTGGATGGTGTTCACTAGAAAAAAGGTAATCGTATTAACTTTTTATCAAAAATTAAAACTATCTTTCACGTAAATTTTATGTTTTCCAATACAGCATATTTTAGTTTTTCTCTAAAATTACGCGTAGACACTGTATCGTACGTAAGTTAAAAATTTTTGTTCAACTTTCCACATCGGGTTTAAGAGGCTACATTAGGGCGTCATCAAGACGGAAAACGCATTCCAAGATTGCAGCTTTAATTTTGAATATTTTGTCGAAATATTTGGCACACATATACATAATATAGTAAAGAATGGCGGTACAGAGCCCAATTTGAGAAATCTGTTAGTATGTGGAAATTACTCTATAATTAAATTAAATATTACAAAAAACGAGTTTGTACCGCTATTAAGAAAAACAAAAAAATACACTCACTTCAAAAAAACTTTTTTATCCCTAACCTAGATTTTGTGTCACGTTGGAATTACTAAATTTGATTATCTGTAACAAAAAATCCAACTTAACTGAGTGATTTGGCAACATAGAGAAATAGTCACCGCCATCACATTTGCACACTTACGCAGATGTCGAGAACTATCGATAGTAGTGACCATCGGTATTTATCGATATTCGAGGTAGCAGCTATCGATTGTTATCGATAGTTTTCGATAGTATAATACTAAGGTTGAGTTTACCGAAAGTACTAGCTGATTATAGCCGCAAATGTCAAACATGACACAAAAAATTTCGGTTTAGTAGTGTTGGCATGTTTTATATGCTTTATGTTTTAAATATAAGGAGGTAAAGCTTTAGAAAAGTGCATTTTGATTATATTGTGTTATGAATTCTGCAATTTTTGATTTATATAAAACAAGAATTCGTAAATACTTTTTTCTTTGAAAATTAATTGAAGTTAATTATTATAAATTTTTTTTGGTAATTGACCTTTGATAGATTAGGGGATAGATAGGGTATAATTAAAATGTACTTTTTAATAGCTTTCCCTCCTTATATTTGAGGCATACAAGATATGCATTATAAAAACATCCCAACACTGCCAAACAGAAATATTTTGGTATACCTATCTTCGTACTAATAAAATAATGAATACAGAACCAAAGGACACAGGTAACGGTGCCTGTACGAACAAAAATTTTAGCCTCTTTTGACTTTCAGCCTTTCCATTATAGTTTAATTTTGTTTCATGTATGATTTAAGGTTAATTATTGGCCATTTTCACAGACTTTTTTAAACTCTAGTTAAGGATAAGCAACGCTTAAGTTGCCAAATTTTCGTTAGTATAATGTATTACTACTTGCCATTAAAATAATGGAAACTTGGCAACGTATGCGTGGCTTATCTTTAACTAGAGCTTAAAAAGTCTGTGTAAATGGCCGTTGTACCAAGAAAATTTTAAATATGTATCATTAGAAATTTATATATTATAATAAAAAAAAAAGAATAGAATCAGAATACGAAGATATAGAAGAAAAAATGTATTTCGTGCAGGAAGATCGTGCACTGATGGTAGGTATATTCGTTCTGCAGCAGGTAATCGAAAAACGGAAGGCAAGGAATCTTATATACCCACCTATTGTTTGTAGATTTAGAGAAGGCATACGATACGGTACCGTTGAAAAAATTGTTTCAAACATCGACGAAAATAGGTCTCAGTAGAGAGTATGTGGATGCTATCGCAAATATATACAAAAATGCAAGAAGTGTCCTTAAAGAAGGAAACTTTATATCTGAATAATTTCCAGTAACAAAGGGGCTTAAACAAGGATGTTGTCTATCTTCAACCTTATTTAAAATATATATTCAATCATCGCTAGAGCAGTGGAAGAAACAAGTATCCGGAATGGGAATAGAAATAGGCGATGGTAAATATCTAACAACTTTATTTTTCGCAGATGATCAGGTAATCGTACCGAATGATGAGGAAGACATGGACTACATGTTTAGAAAACTAAAGAAAGAATATGAAAAATGGGTCCTCCCTAAACGCAATCATATTAAACTGAAATTTTTGTATATAAATATTTGAAAATAAATAAAAATATTAAATTTCAAAAATATCATTTATTATGGGCCGTATTTATAATCGTTCCTTGAGGCTTCCTCGGGCCTTAAGGATACCTTAGTATACTTATATAATTTTCTATCAAAATTCAAATTAAACTAAAATTTTTGTGCAAAAATGATAACATATTAACTCTGTGTGACTTCAAGTTGGACTGGCGCTCCGAAATAGTTTGGCCTGTAGCACTAAAACTCCGTTTATTCTCAACGGATGTAGCTGGTGTACATAAATATTTGAAGACACACTCCTTCAGTGAGGTCAATTCTTTTCCAGCTACCTGAATGGTAAAAGGTTTATTTAAAACTATATTGAGGTATTAATTGAATAACTAAAAATAAAAATATATGTACCTTCCAGAACAATAGTGGGTCAGTATCAGCTGAATTTGCCCTCTCTAAATACTGTCTCTTCGTGATTATCATATCTGCTGTCACATACTTTATTTTTTCTCCATTGCGTTATTTTAAAAATCCAATAAGGACCCTAGACATACATTCCTCAACTGAAGATGAAGTGGAAGGACCTAGGTCATTCTGCACTGCTGACTCTTCCTGTCTTTTCAGTTTCTGCATAATAGAGAACATCTCCTGTTCTAAAAATGTAGCAGCAGCTGCTGCATTTTCATTATTCCGGTAACCCTCCTTTTTGAATCTTGCATCAAGTAGAGTTCCTATACTGGTTACAGTACGAGACTCATGGAAACAATGTTTTCCTAATACACTCTATAAGTTTATTATACAAATGTTTGCCTTCTTGTTAATTCAGACAATGCACCTCTTAAAACGTTGTAAATACCAAATGTGATAGAGATAACTAAAGAAATAATTATATACTTGTTACCTGAAAAGAAAAAATAATACAAACACTGCAGTTAAATATATAATAATATTTTACCTGAAATTTTCTTAGTTGCATCATCAAAACATATTAGAACTCTCTCTATATCTGCCAATACAGCAATGTCATCAACGCTGAGTGGTTGGGGAGCTTTTCGTAATTTCAGTATGGTCCTACCTATAGCATCATTCGTTTTCAGAATTCTCTGGATCATATAGAATGTGCTATTCCAACGTGTCGGAACTTCTTGCAGAAGCTTATATGGCTCCGATGTTGCTTGTTCCTTTTTAAACATTTCTGTAGCATTTGTACTGCTTTTGAAAAAGGTAACGATATCCTTACACTTTTTGACGACATCTTGGACACATTCAAGATTATCTTGTACCACCAAATTAAGCGTATGAGCATAGCATGGAAGATGATGCTTTTGAATTAATTCAGATCTTTTCAACATATTTGCAGCATTATCAGTCACTACGCACGATACTTTGTGTTCTAAATTCCACCGTTTTATAAAATGTCTTTCAATGACTCAGCAATATTTTCCGAAGTATGGTTAACACCATTAGTCAATGGTTTAGTTGAAAGAACAGCAGAGTTAAGATTATAAGATTTGTCTATGTAGTGGCAACTTACTGTTAAATAGGCTTCTGTTGAGCGTGAAGTCCAACCACCACATGTTAGTGCAACATAATCAACATTATGTAATATATCTTTTAGGTCATTATACACATCCATATAAAATTGATTTAACAACTTACCACTTAATGTGAAAGGGCTAGGTAATACATATCTTGTGTCTAGTATATTAACCAACCCAAGTTTTGAACCCAGAATCATTTACTATGGTGAATGGTTGAAAATCTAAACAAATCATTTATATCACTGCCCTGTCCAGTTGTTTTTTTCTGCTAGATTGTGTATCATAATAATTTTCTCTTTGGAAAAATGAACTTACTGAACTAACACTTGAACGAGCTGAGTTAGAATTACTTTCACATCCACTAGATGTAGAAGCAAGTGCAGATGAACTTTGTATTTAGTTTTTTTCCATCTCATTCTCACCATTTTTTATTATTGGATGGAACCTTTTCCAATGGTTATAAGTTACTTGTATTTCCACATGTCTTATATTCCTTTCCACAAGTATTACACTTTGCTAATTGGCGATCAGAAGAACGTTTGAAATAGTTTCAAACAATAGAACTTTTTCTTCGTTTGTTTTTAGATTTGTTTTCAGAAGTTTGTGTCTAAACTTGTTTATTAATCTTATAAGCATTACTAAATTCTTCAGAAGATTCCGAAAACGGTGAAAATGAACTTTGTGTTCCTGTTTCTTGGGGAGAATGGGAACGAGATCGTTTTGCGTTTGAAGAAGCTACCGAAGAACCTGAAAAATAAATGACAGAATAAAAATAGAAAAACAATCTGCTGGGACTCCGTGCCTATAGTATACTACATACAGACAAGATTCTACAACTTTGGCACTCCGTATATCGACATTGTCACATGAATGCTATTATTTTAGTTCTTTGTTTTTACCTCTAGAGACCTATTAAATTCTAAGATTACGTTGACAGCAAATTTATTTATTTTGGAGATTAAGGTTATGTGTACGACCTTCTAACTGTTTTTGGTTTTTATGTAGGAGTGTAGCAAATTTTATTTTGCCAAGATTGTGGTAATACTGTAGGTATGTTGACTACATATTAATATAATAAACATGATAGCAATCCTTTCACTAGAAGATATTTGATTTAAGGAACTCTTTAGGTTGAATAAAGAGATGGCGCAATATGTTTCTAATCGGATTGTACACAATATGGTACACACAAATAATTCAGTAGTCATTCCTCCTGGGTTTAATAATTTAAAAACTATTTGTGCCCAGAATTTTAAACCTATTTAACATATACTTATCGAACAATTTAGTAGGATTAACAGTAATTTTATTTTACACTTTTTGTCAAGTTTGATAAGGAATGTCAAATTTAAAGTATTGGACACAAAGAGTTTTAAATCAAACATCTATTACTCAGACAGCAGACTCGTTTTATCTAGGTGATTTAATATTTATATCTTAAGCTCATCTATAGTTAAACTATTTTAAATTAGTAATGAAACACTCTCTTATTTTAAATTGTTTAGGGTCATTTACTTAATATTTTAGTAAAATGCCATTTAGGTGTCTTAACAATATAAAAATAATTTATTCTCTTATAGACGAGAACAAATCTTAAATATATAATATATATTTTATATATTACCAATATTTATAATATTATTATAAATATTGGTAATTCATTAGTGTTGATTCATATGAATTAAGTGAATGAAGTAGTGTTTAATTAATTTATTAAAAATATTTTAATTAAATAAATTAATTATGAATTAACAATTTATTTTAGATAATTGATGGATTCGACCGTAACTTGATGGAAATTCATTTTATGTAACAATAAAACCCTGAAAACTTTGTTTTCAAACTTCCACAAAATTTATTTTAACTTATCACTACAGCTGTTTCGGCTGATTGCCTTTCTCAAGTAATCTATTTTTGGCATGCGTTTACATTTTATAGTCTCTAATGAAATAGGTTGAGGAGGGGAGAACTGTTTGTCTCAAGTTGGTCATTCAGAATTATATCTGTTTTTTAATTTGTTGATTTCCATAGATTCTAACAAGGATAGCTTAAGGCCTTTATTTTGAATGTGAAGAATTTTAAATTCGTCATTAAAAGAATAATTGTGATCTAAAAGGTGAAGTGCGTATGTAGAATCTGTTTTTCTATTATTGAAAGCCCTTTTATGTTCTGCTATTCGTTTATTAAACTTTCTACCAGTTTGACCGATGTAAGTTTTTGGGCAGTCGCCACATTTAAGTTTGTATACACCACTGTGTAAGTGTTTTTTTATTTTGGCTCTTGTTGTTTTTGATATATTTGCCTAGGTTGTTATTTGTTCGGAAAGCTGGTGTTATTCCTTTCTTTTTTATGTGTTTGGCTATTTTAGTTGATATTTTGCCTGTATATGTAATCGAGCAGAAGGTACTGGGTTTTTTCTCTGGTGGTGGAAATACTAATTTCAGGGCTTTCTTGTGTAGTTTTTGATTTAACATTTTATTAATTGTTTGTTCGTTGTATCCGTTGTTTACTGCTATTTGCTTATGGTGATATTTAATTCTGTCTCGAAGTTGTATTTTGACATCGGAATTTCTGTTAATCTATGTAACATACTATGATAAGCTGCCAGTTTATGTTGTGTTGGATAGGATGATGAATAGTGTATAGTCGTGTCAGTATGGGTAGGTTTATGAAATATGGAGCAGTCATGTTTGTTTTTAAGTCTGATAATTTTTAAATCTAAAAAGTTTATGGATTGATTTTGTTCTATTTCTATTGTAAATTCAATATGACTATGAAGTGAATTAATATACGATAAAAATTGATCGATTAATATACGATAAAACTATTTAAATACGGGATGTTTTGAAATCGTTGTCTCTAGATGATCCATAAACATATCTAATAGCAATGGGCTTAGAGGATTGCCTATTATAAGTCCTGCACTGTTATTTGTATATATTTGATTATTAAATTCAAAGTAGTCCTGGTTTATGCAAACTTCAAGAAAAATTTCAGATGTAATTATTGGATTTGTACTATTTTGGTCTAAAAGGTTACTAGAATAAAAGGTTCTGTAGGAGGGATACTAGGAAAAAGATTTTTTACGTCAAATGAAATTAATCTGGAGTTGTTAGGTAATTGAATATGTTGTATTTTATTAACTAGTTCTATTGTATTTTTTATGGTAAATTTAGGTGAAAATTTAGTGTGTTCTAAAATAATGTCCAACAGTTTTTTTGAAAGCTTATATGACGGAGCTGTATAAAAAGAAACTACAGGTCTTATTGGGTGATCCGGTTTGTGTAGTTTAATGAAAGAGTATAAAATAAATTTCTGTTATATTGGATTTACTATTGATTTTGAATTTTCTAATGCTAGCTTAATTTGTTTTTGATATTTTTCTGTCGGATCTTTATGTAACGTTTCAATATTTTGATTATTTAAGAATTCTATTATTTTGTTATTATATTCTATTTTATCTATAGCAATAGTAGTGTTACCTTTGTCTGCTTTTGTAAACACTATGTTGTTTTCGATTGATTTATTTTTAATTAAAATGGCTGTTTTATTCTCTTTGTAACAGGAATTTTTAGTTTCACTAAACACATTTGTAATAGATTTGGCAATTATACTTTTTTCAATATTGTTAGCAGTTTTGTTTAACGCTACTTCACATTCTACACCTAAATATTCTAAAGTCCTTTCATTATTATGTTGGGGTAAATTGTGTTTAAATCCTTTCTCTAAAAGTTGTATTTCGCTATTACTAAATTTAGTATCTGTTAAATTTATAAATCTATTGAAAAAAGTATGGTTCGAAAAACTTTTTGTATAATGAATATTGGCTTTTTTACTATTGCAAATTAGATTATTTAGTTTTTTACACTGTGTATTGAATTTTTTATCTATTATATTATCTATATTAATTTTCACGTTAGAATCTAGGATGTCAAATTCTATATTATTTAACCTATAATTTAATTCTGAATGACATACCTTAAGATAAACAGCTATTATTATTAAACAGCAATTTATTTTAATATTCTCTCTGAACCTTTAAGTGGCCGAAGAATAATAGACATTAGTTATGTTTTTCAAGAACTTTATTTCAGAAAATCATAAGCTATATAATTGCAATATTACAAATATGGAATACAACTTTTACGCTAAAATGTAAAATGTTACACAGCAGATATATTTTGAAAATCCTCAAAATGTGACATTTGAAGACATGTACGTTAACTCAGCAATTACACTGGGAACTGTGTCAACTGGAAATGGGTTTACCACGTTACAAGAATTAACTGCTACAAGAATTATCTGCTGCCATCAACATGCCTTGTATGGCAGAAAACACGTATAGTCATTATCATGACAATGTGTCAAATTATATCTATCAATTTCAAAGTTATGCGACAAGCTGGTCAAAAAGAAGCAAGACTAGCAACAAATTTAGGGGAAATTGACGAAAATGGTATTCCTTATATAACCGTAGTAGCTAACGGAGCTTTGTCTAAGCAATCATATAAAGTCAATTATAATGCTGCTTCTGGAGTTACAAGTACAGTTATTGTTTTATTACTAATTTAATCAAGCGTTCATGTAATGCACGTGATCAATAAGATGTGTACAATTTGTTACTAGTATTTTTGTACTCTTCTAGGCTTGCATCATTGGATATCGCACTGGCAAACTTTTGTATTTACGAGTACGGAACAAATACTGCAGTTTTTATGAATTTCACATAAATAAAAATAATACAGTACCTACACACAACTGTGTTAAAAACCTGGACTGGAACATCCAATGCAATGAAAGCAGAGATTATTATAGAAGGGACTAAACAAAGTTTAGAAACTCATGGATTAAATTATACAACCTTGGTTGGCGATGGTGATAGTTCAGATTAGTTGGGGATAAAAGGGTAATTTTTTTAAAGAGAGGATCATATCAGACGAGGTATGAAGCTGCTGCAATTTCGTATAATGCTGGACCGGACTATTACTCTATAATTACGGAAACTCCCTTGAGCGAACGGCGAAATATTTTTACAAATAAACATATACAAAAAAGTGAATGAAGGAAGAAAACGTTCCGCTAAATTAAAAAGTGATAGAAAAGCTCGTCGTTAAATGTTGCGTAATAAAAAAAAGTCAAAACGGTTGCGTCCGCTGACGAAGACTATGAAGCCACAATTCAGTCTCAACCCGATATGAAGTCTGATGAATACAAGGCGAAAGAAAAAATACTTCTAAGTAATTAAAAAAAAGAAGAATCCGTTTTCCCTCACAGGTCACTAGGACCTGTGAGGGAAAACGGAATCTTCAGAATTCGATATAACAACGAGCTCTATCAACTGTATAAGGAAACACCCCTGTCAAACTTCATTAGAATCCAAAGATTGCAATGGGCCGGACATGTGATACGAATGGGAGAGGATAGGCTACCAAAACGAGCACTGAACGCCAGAATGCAGGGAAAGAGACCAGTTGGAAAGCCAAGAAAGCGCTGGGAAGACACAGTAAGCAGCGACGCACAAGCACTTTTAGGAGTCCGTGTATGGAGAAGAGCAGCCACAGACAGACAAGGGTGGAGGCAAAAAATAAAGGAGGCCAAGGCTCATTTTGGGCTGTAGTGCCGTAGAAGAAGAATTAAAAAAAAAACAAATAATGGATATAGAGAAAACAATCCAAGTCAGTGTTTTTCAGTTCAGTGGCTTGAAGAAAGACAGAAAAAAATCACCGCATCACATTTTGACAAATTTTGTAAATTAAAATCTACCACTTCTGGGTCAAGAACAGTCTGTAGTTCTAAATTTAAAAGTAACAAAAATACTTAATATGGACAAATACATTAGTATTTTGCCATAGAAGCATTTTTAGGCCAAGATGAATTATAAAATAATTATATCTGGATTATTTATTGATGAAGAACATTGTTTTCTTGGAGCGAGTCCAGACGGTTTAGTGGGTGATGATGCTTTAATTGAAATTAAATGTCCCCCCTTCATTAAATCTATAACTCCTGAAGCAGCTGTAGAGAAAAAACTGCCTTATCTTTAACAAAAACACCAATAAAATTGAATAAAAACGCAATCATGACTACTATGATCAGATTTAGGGTCAGTTGCATATCGTAAAAAGAGAGAAATGTTATTTTGTAGGTTGGACTATTTTGTAGTTAGGTTGGCGAGGTGCTATGTTTTTTCGACTTTATTTTATGGAATGGAATCTTAGACCTTAAATGCGACATCAATAAAAAAACTGGAATCATTCGAGCTGTGAGTGTACAGAAGAATACTGAAAATATCGTGGACAGAACACGTCACAAACAAAGAGGTTCTGGAAAGGATGAATAAAGAAATGGAAATTTTAAATACAATAAAAACAAGAAAATTAGAATATCTCGGACATATTACACGTGGAAAGAAATACACCTTGCTCCAACTGACTATGCAGGGAAAGATCTGCCGACCTCCGCCGCGGAGATGGCACTTGAAGAAGAAGAAGTTTGGACGCCACAGGGAAATATAATTGAAGAAATTCCGAGGGATCAACAATTTTGGACAACAAAAATAGTTTCAAAAGTAAAGGAGTTTTATGTGAATAATCTGCTGCCAGAACTAGTAGATCCAAGACAATCGCGCGGCTTACCTATTAGAGAAGGGTAATTCTACAGATATACACGTTCTAGGATCTATAGCAATAATGTTTTTATAGAACTATAAATTTGAACATTTTTACGTCAGAAAATATAATTTTTAATCATTTTATTGTAGAAAAACTATACGTGATCGATGTCCCTATGAACAATAATTATCCTCCACATATTTCGATTTAAACTAATTGCTGCACGTTATTTTAAATTATTGAATATTTTCAAAAATTTGCAGCGAACATATATTTCATAGAAGTCTCAAATTTTATCGTATTCAAGTAAAAGGAAGAATATTCAATTAAATTCTAAATTTATGCAGTGCAATGGTGGATTCAAAAATGGGATATTCTAGTAAAGAAAGAATAAAATTAGTTAAGCTATACTATGACAATAATCAATGTGCTAAGGCTGGGGCAAAAATCTTTAATACATACCATCCAGAAAAAACGTAAGTTACTAATACATTAAACTGATAAGTTTGAAGCTATAGGTGACGTTAGCAACTCAAAGCATGAGGTAGACCTTCGAAATGAAGCAGATGAAATGGCGGTATTGGGTAATTGACAAATGGTCTATGATCATCTAGCGTTTATCTAACTCTAAAATCCTATAAATTTCACCCTTATAAAATACGATTACTTCATCAATTAAACGAAGATGGTCCTGATCGTAGACGTCAAATTTGTGAAGAATTTAGTAAATCATAAATAAGAAACAAACATCGACTGTACGTGCTTTTCCGACGAGTGTACTTTTATGTTAAATGGTGAAATTAATAGACATAATTGTCGTTATTGAAGTAACAGTAATCCTTATTTATTCATGGAGACACATACACAAACACCTCAGAAATTAAATATATGGGTTGCCATTTTAGTTTAGAATCACGTTATTGGACCATTATTTTTTTAAAGAAATCTCAACGGCACAAAGTATTTAAATTTGTTAGAAGACGTTGTTGATCCGCTGATCAATGACACATTGGAATCTGACGATAATCTTTTAAACGATAAACTGACTTTCCAACAGGACAAGGATTCCCCACATTATGATATAAATTAGCCAAAATTATATTCAAAGTTATTTCGTAAATTAAAAAAAAATGTATCGCGCAAAGAACAAAATACCTTTAAAATTATGTGGCACTTGACCACACTTGCTCAAAAAAACTGAGGTTTATGCGTGGCAGTAGGGGATTACATTTGAGGGCATGGATTTTTTTCATGCTAATACAAAAATGCTTTCAACTGCTAATACAAATTTACGTGTTTTTTTTTTAATTTCGAAAAAACTCTTGCTTTCTGAGTTTCTGGGGGGGGGGGTCAAATTCTCGTTGGACCACACTGTATATATTAATATTAAATTTATGATAGGTACTTACTAATTATTAAACTAAGATGTTTTATACTTTCGCAAAAAAAAGTTTGTTAAAATTTGTATGCTTATGTATATGCTTTTTTTGCATCTATTAAAAACGCTGGAAAGGCTTCTTGATAGGTACATCAGAGGCGAAGTGCTAAAGGAGAATCCTCTAAGCAATCGTCAATATGCATACCAACCTGGTAAATCTACGGACTCTGCGTTGGATGATCTAAATAGGCTTATCTCAAAGTCAATGGAAGACAAAGAGATAGCAATGGCCGCCTTCTTAGATATAGAAGGGGCATTTAATAATGTTACCACCGGCTCTTTGATATGAGCTATGAGTAGACGAGGCGCACCTGCGGTAATATGCAGATGGATAACGGCATCCCTAGAGAATAGGATAGTAATGTCCACTCTGGGTAAAGCAACCATCAAAGCAAAAGTAGGTGGAGGCTGTCCACAAGGAGGAGTTCTGTCCCCTCTACTTTGGGCAACCTTGGTAGATGATCTCCTCAGAAATTTGTCAACAGAAGGCTTTTATTGTCTAGGATATGCTGACGATATAGCAATTGTTGTCAGGGGCAGGTTTGCTCAGGTGGTGTCTGGGAGAATGCAAGCAGTCCTAAATATAGTTGACGACTGGTGTAAAGAAGAGAGACTGATAGTCAATGCTCAGAAAACACAAATCGTCAACTTTACCAAGAAAACAGCACTACAAGGCCTAAAACCACCGGTGCTGGGAAGAACAGAGATTTCATTTGCCAAAGAAACAAAATACCTTGGGGTATATTTTGATCATAGGCTTACATGGAATACTCACATTATAAAAACCACACAGAAAGCTACTATGTCCCTGGGCAGATGTAGAAGAATGTGCGGTAAGAATTGGGGGCTAAACCCCAAAATGACTCTATGGTTATATACAAGGGTTATTAGACCCATGATAACCTATGGCTCGGTGACGTGGTGGACAAAGACGAAGCAAGTGGGAGCAATAAGGCTGCTAGGTAGTACACAAAGGCTAGCATGCCTGTGTATTACTGGGGCCATAAAAACAACTCCTACTGCATCGTTGGAAGTCCTGTTGAATTTACCACCACTTCATATCTGTATACAGGGCGAAGCCAGATCAGTGATGCACAGATTAATCCATAGTCAGCGACATATAAGCCAAACGCATGGTACTTACAACAGAAAGCTAATCGAGGAGCTAAAAGCCGATATTGTGATGGGAAAACCTATCGATGCAACAGCTACTAGATATAGCTTTAACAATAAATTCACAATTAAGATACCGGGCAGGGAAGAGTGAAATAAAGGGGTACCCATAAAAGCTGCTGCTACCTGGTACACGGATGGCTCAAAAACATCGGAGGGTGTTGGAGCCGGCATAGTAGGGACAAATCAAGGGATACATTTCCCGGTAAGTCTATCTAAGGATGTGACAGTTTTCCAGGCGGAAATAACTGCAATTCATCACTGTGTGGAAGAAATAGAAAGGCAGGAAAGAACGTTCTGTTCAGTTGCCATCTTCACAGATAGTCAGGCAGCGCTTAAGGCACTCAATTCTGTAGAGGTCAATTCTAAGCTAGTATGGGATTGCGTGTGTGCCCTAAATAAACTAGGAGACCGTAGCAAGGTTACGGTAGCCTGGGTACCGGGGCACGAGGGTCATAAGGGCAATGAAAAAGCAGATGAAATGGCCAAACAAGGCTCATCAATGCCATTCATTAGACCGGAACCCTTCTGCGGCGTTGCAAAGTCAGTAACAAGAACGGCTACAAGTGGGTAGCTCACAAATCTCTGGAATGGTGGAGGAATTCACCAGGACAAAGACAGGCGAAACAGTTCATTAGAGAACATTCGCCAAAATTTACGGCAGACCTAATTAGCAAAGATACGAAAACAGTCAAAGCCATAGTAGGTCTTCTAACAGAGCACTGTAAGCTGAATAGGCACTTGAAGCTAATGGGATTATCGGATGATGACCTGTGCAGATTTTGTCACCTCGAAAAAGAAACGGCAGAGCACATTTTATGTCAGTGTGACAGTCTGGCAAATGTGCGGTTTTTTGCATTAGGAGAAGAAAATCCATCGGCAAACAGCTACATGGAAGGTACAGTCTCGAAGCTACTAGACTCTATAAAGAGGGTCAGGCTAGAGAATGTTGTCTAGGACTAGAGGGCCACAATAGATCTGAAAAGGTCGCAGTGGAATAGGCCGAAAGGCCACCTCTCTTAATCTAATCTAATATGCTTTTTGTATAATAAATAAATAATAACATATTTTCATAAAATCTTTATGCTTTTTTTGCGTTTCTTAATGCTTTTAAATCCGATCCGAACTCTAATTATCATAATATTGTGCCTTCGTCTTTGATAGTGTCACGTACTGCCGACGCACTGTTGCCAAAGATTCGCAGAACTTTGGCAACATTTCTCGAAGTAATATTGATGACGCGCTGATGTACCCTCTTAATTATGATACTCGGGCAATTATTTTTAAGTTATACTATAACTATGCATGTTTATGACTTTTGCACGTATGTATCCACAACTATCTATAGTTTAACATTTGTCTTTCACTCTGCTCTCGTTACTATGTTAATTGTTCGTATTCAAGAACCCATATCATTATAGGTACACTGTCTATAATGTCCAAACTTAACGTTTTAAATATTTAAGTTTTTTATAAGTAAAGTATGTAATTTTTATATTTTTTGTTTTATTTTTCAGATGTACTGTGCGCAGCGCTTGTCAAAAAGCTTCCCATAGTGCTCCTCGCTGGGTCTCCCTAGGAACCGGCCAACAGTGTATTGATTTTGAGCAAGTATTCCCAGAAAGGATACCTATAAATCAAATGACAAATGTTCGCCTTACTATAAGAACTCTTCCCGCTCTTCCACCGGGTGCTAAGTACAAATGCGTATTTGGTGACGCAGAACCTATAGATGCAGAGGTTACGGAAAACGGACTATCTTGCTTCACTCCTGAAATATCCAGACGACCTAGGATACCTTTGGAAATGGATCATGTGTTAGTGCCGTTGAGTGTTCGGTCATCAGAAACAAATAAGGACTTTGTATCGAGAAATTTTGCTTATTATGATTGTGGAAGGCATACAACTTGCGGGGAATGTGTAAAATCAAAGTGGGCATGTAATTGGTGTGTTTATGAAAATAAGTGCACACATAATATATCCGTCTGCCAGAGAAGCATCATCAGTGGAGAAAATGTAAGTAAATTTGTAATTTCTCTTAGGTTTTAAAATATATTTAAGTAAATGTTTTATAACCAAGTTAATACCCATTACAATAAATAAATATAAATATGGTTAATAATTAATGTCAAAATAATAATAAAGGATACTTATTATGCTCTGAACTCCCAGTGTTATTCCGAAGAGTCTCGTTCAGAGCATCAAATGGCTAGTTCTTACTGAATATCTTTGTAAAACCATAATACTTCCAACGTCCAGATAAGTCAGGAAATTTATAGGAGATACTCTAGCATACCAGGTCACTTAGGGCTTATTAACGTGGAAAGAGTCGTCCTAGAACTTAATACTTTATAGTACCTTAGCTATTTGGGATTATATTTGGTATAAATTATTTTTTCCCTTAGTCGTATGGCTTAATTATGGAATGAAGATATCAAGTACATAAGAAGAAGCAATGAAGTTATGTAGCGATAAAGTTCATCAAACAAGTCGTACTCGCACTTTTTTCCCCCTATATGTGTTCATTTCTATTGGAATAAACAAATACTTATTATTTACTTTGCCTTTTTTCCTATGTGTCGTCGGCTTCCCCGATTACATTTCTCCATAAGTTTGAATCTTGGACCATACCAATGTCAATTCCCTTCACCAACATGTCCTATCTAAACGTCTCCACAATGTCTTCTTTGGTTTGAATCTCTTACTCCTTCCAAGAAATAGCAAATTCCTCCCTGATTTTTGCATCAATTGGTATATTATATCATATGTATCATTATCATTATTCTCAGCGTATTCTACCTTGCAAGCTAAGATAAAAGGGCTTGCCACTTGATACTTTATTCTTCATGTACCATATTTTTCAGAATGAGAGTTACCATCATAGCTTTTTTAATTATATTCTCTACCGCCCTAAATAGTATGCTTGTATCAATACCATACCAATCTTGCAAGTTCTTAAACCATTCTTCATCCTGGACTGTATTTGCCTGCTATTTTCCCCTGCATAATATTTTTAGCAATATGGGAGCTCTCATTACATGCCGCAGTACTTTAGCTTTCTCTTCTTGATGCTTTTTATAATCCAAGCTGTTTAGCAACATTTATACCCTGTGCTGCATTTACTTAATTTAGTTGGGACAGAATCTTGTAGTGTAACGACTATTTTGCTTACCACAGGGTAAGAATATGGGGGACAATATTGGGCAAACAAAATAATCGAAACAAGTGCATACGACACTCAGTTGGATGTTGGAGAGCTGGGTCGTGGATAAGTTGAAGATATTGGGGGTTAGATTGGGGCAACTACAAAAAAAAAGAAATAAAGGGGTATTTATACAAATCTCTTGAGACAAACAGAATGAAAATAAACGGAAACACCTCAAGAAATTTAATATAGGGCGCCACTTGAGGTGCCTAATTATACCTATTACAACCACTAGTTGTAACTAGGAAATAATTATGGAACATCAAAAATATAGAAAAAATATATCTTTTTCAAATAAAACTCAAAATAGATCAGAGAAACAAATTAAACATTTATTCTTGTCTCAAACAAAACAGATCAAAAATACATATTATAAAAGAAACATATCATATAACATAATACAAATAACAAAAACTTACATGTTCCTTGTTTACTATATTATGGCCAATTAGATTATCAAAAATTAAGGATCCTTCTTAATGAAAACATATAAATTTAACCTTATATATGAAATATCGTTTCTACATAATAATCAAATTAAAATTGTCATAACAAAAAAACAAATTAAGCTTGCTGTCAGGTATCACATTTAATTTTGATGACAAAGAATGAAAGCAATTATTACTTTAGCCAAAAAATATCTGTCTTTACTTTGAAAAATTAATATATTGAATTGTTACCTTAATGTTTTTTTTTTATACAAACACTTTGAAACTTTACATCTCTGGGGAAGCTACTCGGACAAAACTTTCAAAACTGGAAGGCAGCAACCATCAGGAACTAGTTCTACACTCCAGGGCAAAACGATTAGAACAGGAACTTGGTGGAAGAATCAAGCCGACTACGGGGACATCCTATATCATACTTCTTAGAAGCTTCCAGTATTTATTCAAATCTGATAGTATTATCATTGACCGGTCCTAAGACATTTCAAAAGAAATTGAATCCTCTTTGATTCAAAAATGGCCCAACATTTCACATCCGCAAAAAGCGTCTACCACCATTTCAAATAGGTTCTTGGACTCACATTGTAGCACGTCTGCTCTGTTTCAAATCTAATCGTCGACTCTATTGTCACATGTCTGCCCTGTTTGAAATCTCTCAGTCCACTCTATTGTCACATGTCTGCCCTATTTGAAATCTCCTAGTCGACTTCTCTTTGCTTCGTTACATTTTACAAGAATCTAGCCAAAAATTTCCCTTCCGTCTTGCAGCCTGTCGCCGACCCACTTAAAACCAAAACAAATATTCCCTCCTCTTATGGACAAAAAAACAACTTTTAAACAAATAAAACAAATAAGACCTTTTTTTTTATCAGGGGGCATCATAAATTTACATAATACAAATTAACAAAATACGTGCGTATTTTAAACTTGAGTTTTACCTGACTTGTAATAAAAGGTTCGACATTTGAATCTAAACACAGACAAAAAAACATCTATATTTACTTTTGAATCGGTAGAAATATACGCATTTAAAAATCTCGTCAAAAAAAACTTGAAATATTATTTCGATTGTTTTCTTTGGTAAAAACAACAGGAGCGTAACACAGAAATCTTTTTTATACACTTTAAATAAAAAAACGCTACAATGCCCCTTCTTAAAAGAAAAAACTCGGATAATTCTTATCCGGTTTTTGATAAAGGCAAAACAACAAAAACCAAATCAGAAGATGACCTCTTAACTGAGTCGAAACTTCTTAATAATATCTTTTAGATGATGACTAGCATGGGGTTAAACAACAAAAACAAAGTTAGTTACAAAGAATGGACTAGCGTGCCATCGATCGCCAGACTCTTTAAAGTCGAGTAGACTGAAATTTGTGACTCTAAAATGAACTGTAGGTGACATGAGTTTCTATGCCTTGGGGGAAGCTAACCTTATGCCCTGCAGTGAACCTCGCTGACATTCACAGCAGTAACACAAGTGATTTGTCGGGCAGGCATAGCCATGACACCTCGTTACCTAAATCAAGTACTATGCACAAATCCAAAATAAATTGCTCTACACTTAACGGGTAGGTGTCTACTATCTCCACTATACGCCTAGCGAGACAGGGAATTCGGCAACGGTTCTACAAAAAAATAATTAGGATATAGACCCTAAATCTATATACCTACATATGACAAAATGTGATTCTCACATGTGTCTCCTAAATAAAATAGGTTACCTGAACTAAAATTATCAAAAGTGAAATAACATTCCAAAGGGATGAAATCAAATCAACATACAAACTCAAATATACAGACATGGGATAGGATGAACTAATTACTTAAAGATGACATATTGTCCTCATCTGACACAAAAGGCTTTAAATCCTTAATGTGCCACTTATCAAGATCTGAACCATTTAAATCTGACAAACGATAAACCAGTGGTGACAATTTTTCCTTGATAGTTGCTTCAATATACTTTGGTGCTAGTTTGGACATAAACTTGTTGACAGCACAAGACAAAACCTTATTTCTTTTCCAAACTTTATCACCCACTTGAAATTGGACTTCTCTTCTACGTAAGTTGTAACTCCTAGCGTTACGTTTATATCCTTTTCGAAGATTAGCCTTAACATTTTCAAAAACTTTATCTAAACCTTTGACTTCTGAAGCATACATGTTATGGTCACCTGGAATTATCTCGATATCTTGATTCTGTTGATCCTTATGATCAACACCATAATAGTTTCCACTTAAAGGAACATGACGGCCATAATTCAGGAAAGCTGGAGTATATCCAGTCACTTCATGCTTTGCAGTGTTAATAGCTTGTCTGATCTTTGCTAAATTCTTGTCCCAATCTACGTGGTCTTTAACATACGTATGTATTGCTGTACCAATGGTTCTATTGTTCCTCTCCACAAAATTACACTGAGGTGCATATACTGGGCTAAACCATACTTCCTGAACGTTATACCTATTACAGAGCTCAATTAAGAGAGGATTTTTCAGATTTGAGGCATTATCACAAATCACATATTGAGGAACACCAAACATTAGGAAAACATCATTTTCCAAAAACTCAACAATATTCTTAGCCGTGGCCTTTCTCAAAGGTTGGACTAAAGTATATTTACTAAAGCAATCAGCAACTACTAATAACCACGTATAACCTTTCTTTGAACGAACAAAGGGACCTATCAGATCTATTGCAACTATTTGCCAAGGAAACTTGGCCTCTCTCTGCTTACCCATTTTACCCAATGGAGCATAATTTGGTGTCTTCTGAGCACCACAAACTTTACATGACCTGACAAACTTAAGCACATCAACACGCATCTGGGGCCAATAATATCTTTCCTGAATACGGGACAAGGTTTTGGAAAATCCAAAGTGAGCACACGTAGGTGGCTCATGACAAGACTTCATAACTTCAAACCTTTGTGGTTTGGGCACAAGAATTTTCCACTCTACATCATTAGTCTTAAAAGAATTTTTGGTAGGGGCAAACTTATAAACAAAATCATTCTCCACCTTCCACTGTGGATAATCCAGTGGGGGATCGGATTATCTTCGATCTCAAATTATCGAACCAAGGGTCTATTCTATCTACATTAACTTCTAAACAATTAACATGGGGACGACTATCAAAATCTTTCTTTTCAAAAATTGGGTTCAACGATGACTTATGAGGTCTGTCAGTTTTAGACCTATTCGAAATACTACACTTAGGACAGGAAGATATGATCACACCTTTATGACCACAACGCCAACAAGATACTGACTTACTTCTACAGTCACGGGAAATATGACCTGGTCTATTACAATTGAAACAAATAATCTTTTTCGGATTTCTTGGAGCTTGATAAGGGACTGACTGCATTAATGGAGGTGGGGACGAAAAAGATTGCATCATTGGGGGTGGGGACGAAAAAGACTGATTTCTTATTTCAGTATTTTCTAGTGGACTGGGTCTATTATTCTCATACTTATATTTGGGGTTGGGTCTCCTAGATACAGAATTTTCTCTGTCCTGTCTGTTACATACTCCACTTCTATCTTGCTTGTTTTGATTATTCACCCCATGAACTTGTTCTTTGGTTCTTGATCATCAATCGAAATACCTGCAAGACCTTTAGTAGTCTGCAACAAGGGCAGGACATTCTGCTCTAAACGTTTTATAGTTGCTACTAACATTTCTATTGTAGCAAAATCTTGAAGGGCTATCAGTGGAATGTAGTCCACTAAAATATTTTTCCTCATTATTTTTACTTTTTGGGCTTCACTAGGATATGTTTCCAAACGTTTAAAAAGGTTTTCCATCACTGCTGAATAAATGGTTATGGATTCGTTCCTTTTTTGCTTTCTATTTTTAATTTCATCCAAGAGATTATCATTATAATCTGAGTGCAAAAAAGCAGATTTGAGTAGGGCTACCAACTCATCCCAACTATTAATTTTATCTCTAACACTCCTATACCAAAAAGCAGCATTACCTTCAAATAACTCAATGGCTGAGCGAAACAGGATGTCTTCGGAAATATTCCGAGACCTAGCAGAATCTCTAACTTTTTCTAAAAATGTGGGAAGGGCTTTACTCTCACCATTAAACTTAATATGTAGATCAGAAATAATTACAGGAGTTGAAACCTGTATTATTGGGGCTGGGACTGTACAACTGGGAACTACAGGGACTGAAACTGGGCTACTAGTGGATGGTTGTACTAAATCATCAGATAATTCTAGTTTTTCTAACACATCACCCGGTAACAACAACAAATCATCCTTACACTCATTGACAAACATTTTAACATCTTCCTCAACATCATTCATAGGGAAATTTTCTAATCTGGTATCTAAATGTGTAGACCTTGTCTCAAATCTAGCAAAATCAGCCTTATTTGATTCTACATTTATTGATCGAGAACTAATACATAAATCTTCCATAATCAACTTAATCTCACACAACTCTTTCTCAGGATCTACTACATTACTAACCAAATCGACTAAACTTGAAGACGAAGTGGCCTCCATGGCCAACAAAGCTCTTAACATCTTTCTCTTATCATCAACTGTCTTATTTGGGACATTTTTACCTCTTATGAAAAGCTCATAAGATAACTCTCCTGATTTCAAATGATTAACCTGGTTAGACTTCATTTTTCAAAAATTGGTTGAAAGCAAACACACAAAATAACTGAAATCAACCTCAACAACTAGTAGAAAATATGATAATTTTAAGAAACAACCGTTTCCATTTATCACCTGATAGTAAGTCTCACTTGCACTCCCGCGTACTGAAATCCAAAACTCAATCAGTTTGCTGCAACTTCTGCTCTTGACTTAGTAATCAGTTGGTAAACAAAAATGAGGTCTTTAACCTGTCTCCTAAAAGTTCTCACTTCCACTAACAAGGACTAAAAAATGGTTTCAAACAACGTGGGACAACATGGACACTAACAAACAACATAAACCGTACATACAAGGAAAGACAAAATACTAATAATATTGAAAACTTGACCTTTGAGTGAGCTACACTAAATAACACCAAAATAAACCAACTCTTGTTCCGAAAACTAAATGAGACTGCTCCTAGTCAAAACTAAAACAGCATCTCCTGATCACAAATATTACACCTGTGGTCATTCAGATACAAGAAAGGATACACAATAAACAAACAATCTACTACTGAGACTAAACTTGTCGAATCTTCTCTAGGACTCACAATGACTACTCGTACAACAACTTTAATTAACCCTTGGCATTTAAATACACCTTCAGAGACGGTTAATTAGAAGACAAATTGCATAATACTACTTCTCAACTACATAGCTCAAACAAAGTCATTAAAATTGACCGAACACACATTTACTCAAACTGACCGAACAAATAAAAAAATACAAAAACCGATTATTCTGTAAGATTTGTCAAATCAATAAAAAAATAAATGTAACAGTAACTGTATAATTTGCTACTGTTTTTAAATTCTTTTCAATATCAATAGCTCAATTAAAACTCATATTTAAATATTTAACTCAAATATTTGCTTTCATTTACCATTACATATATGAAGAACAATACATATGTCACTATAAGTACATTACCTGAAAAAACAACAATACATAATGTTGGTACAAAATACATACATTGTAATACAAATACTCTACTGTTTGTGAGACACTTTGGGGCACTATTCAAAAGGAAAAAAGTTTCATATAAATGGCAGGGAACTGGGGAAACTGAAAAAGATATGTGGAAAAGGGTCAAAAATCTAAAAATTAAGGAATATTCAAAAGCCCCTAGGTTGGGCACCAAAATTGTAACGACTATTTTGCTTACCACAGGGTAAGAATATGGGGGACAAGATTGGGCAAACAAAATAATCGAAACAAGTGCATACGACACTCAGTTGGATGTTGGAGAGCTGGGTCGTGGATAAGTTGAAGATATTGGGGGTTAGATTGGGGCAACTACAAAAAAAAGAAATAAAGGGGTATTTATACAAATCTCTTGAGACAAACAGAATGAAAATAAACGGAAACACCTCAAGAAATTTAATATAGGGCGCCACTTGAGGTGCCTAATTATACCTATTACAACCACTAGTTGTAACTAGGAAATAATTATGGAACATCAAAAATATAGAAAAAATATATCTTTTTCAAATAAAACTCAAAATAGATCAGAGAAACAAATTAAACATTTATTCTTGTCTCAAACAAAACAGATCAAAAATACATATTATAAAAGAAACATATCATATAACATAATACAAATAACAAAAACTTACATGTTCTTTGTTTACTATATTATGGCCAATTAGATTATCAAAAATTAAGGATCCTTCTTAATGAAAACATATAAATTTAACCTTATATATGAAATATCGTTTCTACATAATAATCAAATTAAAATTGTCATAACAAAAAAACAAATTAAGCTTGCTGTCAGGTATCACATTTAATTTTGAAGACAAAGAATGAAAGCAATTATTACTTTAGCCAAAAAATATCTGTCTTTACTTTGAAAAATTAATATATTGAATTGTTACCTTAATGTTTTTTTTTATACAAACACTTCGAAACTTTACATCTCTGGGGAAGCTACTCGGACAAAACTTTCAAAACTGGAAGGCAGCAACCATCAGGAACTAGTTCTACACTCCAGGGCAAAACGATTAGAACAGGAACTTGGTGGAAGAATCAAGCCGACTACGGGGACATCCTATATCATACTTCTTAGAAGCTTTCAGTATTTATTCAAATCTGATAGTATTATCATTGACCGGTCCTAAGACATTTCAAAAGAAATTGAATCCTCTTTGATTCAAAAATGGCCCAACATTTCACATCCGCAAAAAGCGTCTACCACCATTTCAAATAGGTTCTTGGACTCACATTGTAGCACGTCTGCTCTGTTTCAAATCTAATCGTCGACTCTATTGTCACATGTCTGCCCTGTTTGAAATCTCTCAGTCCACTCTATTGTCACATGTCTGCCCTATTTGAAATCTCCTAGTCGACTTCTCTTTGCTTCGTTACATTTTACAAGAATCTAGCCAAAAATTTCCCTTCCGTCTTGCAGCCTGTCGCCGACCCACTTAAAACCAAAACAAATATTCCCTCCTCTTATGGACAAAAAAACAACTTTTAAATGTTCCTTTATTGCCTAAACAAACAAATATTCTTTTTTTTTGACCCTCGTCTTATAACGAAAACAACTTTAATATTAGGGGGACTTATGTTTATTGCGTTTTTAAACGAAGAAAACAAATAAAACCTTTTTTTTTATCAGGGGGCATCATAAATTTACATAATACAAATTAACAAAATACGTGCGTATTTTAAACTTGAGTTTTACCTGACTTGTAATAAAAGGTTCGACATTTGAATCTAAACACAGACAAAAAACATCTATATTTACTTTTGAATCGGTAGAAATATACGCATTTAAAAATCTCGTCAAAAAAAACTTGAAATATTATTTCGATTGTTTTCTTTGGTAAAAACAACAGGAGCGTAACACAGAAATCTTTTTTATACACTTTGAATAAAAAAACGCTACAGTAGTGAAGCAGCAGAGTCCTGTAGTGAAGCTTATAATAAATTGTTTTATGATGCTTTAAGAATTATATGTATGTTTTACAAGCTCTGTTTCTTCGATATTTACTAAAACCGCCGAATATTCATGTTGGATAATAACCATATCAACTAACACCTTTTGTCAGGTGGCGGGTGATTCGTAAGTGTTTGCAGCTTATTATAGTAGTGATGTTTACATTTTTTGGTTTCCCTGTGTTGGCTGTCAAATTGGCTATTTTGATTTTGTTGACGGCAGCTCGAAAAAGGGATGCAGAGGATCGGTTAAACCATTCCCTCTTCTTCCATCTAGCTTACCTTGTTTTATGAAATGAAGTATATTATATCTATCTGGGTGACGCATAACATCGCCCAAATATTCCAGTTTGCGATTTTTAACTGTTCTGACCACTTCCGTAACTTCTCTCATTCGCTGCAAAACAACTTCGTTAACAACTCTACCTACCCTACTTACGTATTCGCAAAATTCTATAATATGCCCAGATTTCAAAGTCTTGGAGTTTTCTTATAAGTTTATCCGTTCAAAAAGTCCAACCCTCAATACCATATAAAAGAATATAGAACACATAACATCTTTATAATTTAATTTTCAGTATCAAAGTTACAGACATTTTACATTTGTAAATCTATTTTTATATCAAAATATATAATCCTAAATTAATCTAAAATATACTATAGATACTATATGTTACTGTTGTGTCAGATACTCCTATCATTACAAATCTATAAGTAAATGTCATAGTATATACCTTTTGTATTATGCACCTTGAGGACCATCAAATAAAACTTTAATGAATCATTACTAGATCCCAGCAAATCCTCCTATGAAATAGATGTAAAAAGTTGGTCTCTTTGTTTTCTCTAAAGTTAGGCATCTGTGATTTTAAGATTGATATATGCACCAGTACATTGAAGTACAGAGATCAAACTATTATGATCACTGCAAAAAACTTTGTATTTTGGTGTTTAATAAAGAACAAAACTGCATATAAGCATCTAATGATGTGATTATAATATAAAAATGGATCAGGAACAAGTTCAAAATTTTGACATATTTTTTCTTTGACCATAAATAATAATTTTGTTAATATTTCGTGTCACCTCCTTTAGCTTTGATGATAGCTTTAATCCTTCTTGTCATGCTTTGAATGTTTTTCAGGCAGTCTTATTATATCGTCTCTGTCAGGTGGCAATGAGTGTCCCGATTAACTACTGCTTATTTGTGACAGTTTGTTTGGCAATCCACCTTCTCATGAGCTCCCATAGATTGGCGATCGGGTCAAGGTCTAGAGAATTACCTGGTCATTTTAGTACTTTAATTTTTTTTTTTAGGTTGTTACTGTTTTTTTCTTTATGGCATGGTGCTGAATTGTGCACCAGGTAAAATCTTAAGCATAAGCTTTTTTTCCAGTACTTCAATATACTGATGTTGTTTCATCATTACCTTCACAATGCACAGCCTCCCTGTGCCCTTGCTACTGATCAAAGACCATACCATGATCTTGATCAGTAGCACTCCACTATGCACTATGCTCCACTATGCAATCCCAATGTTTTACCCACCTGTCTTCAGATGAAGATCGACTTGTAAATCAGTAACTCCACTGTAGATGCATTGGATAAACAAACCTGTGCATAAAAAACAGGATATTTTTTTGCTAAAACAGTGGTTATAGGGATTAAAAGATTGGTTTAGTAGTGATGTAGTTTACATTATTCCAATTCTCAATTGTCCAATTTTCATGTTCTTTGGCCCATTGCAATCTCTTTTTCATCATTGCGTCTGTCAATTTGGTTTTTTGGTAGGGCAACATGATTTGAAACCTTGCTTAGCCAGCCTTCTGTGGCCTGTCATGTCAAAAGCTACCATCCCTACTTCACGAATAATAAGTCCCTAAGGATTTTTCGTGGTTTCCTTCTTGTTTTTACGAATATATATATCTCTTATTTTTTCTCTTTTCTTGTGTAGTGACACGGTTTCGACCACATTTTTAGGCACGTTCGTAAATCAGAGGTTTGTTGTTATTAATTTTTTTCTTGATATTGCTCACTGTTGCTTGCGCTGCTTGGCTCTGTTGAACTATCTGACATTGGGAAAAGTGTTTTTATTTTCACTATTTTAGTTTCAGCCTTGCCTTTAGCATTCATTTTCAATTATGATTTTATTCCCAAAAATCGATATTCTTTGAAAATGTCTTTAAAATTAAAACTGATAGTTATTTTCACTCACAATCACCACTAATATATAATTAAAACATACTGCATAGATAAAACGATATTAATCTTTCAAAAATAAAATAACAGACAAATTAAATTCTAACCTCCAAGTGCAAATTCACCACAATGTGCATGTTGTCTGTTGTGACAAGCTTTCTTATGAAGCTAATATGAACAGAGACTATTAACGAGGTGTCATCAGCAAACATTGATAATATAAGTGCCCTTATGTGATCTGATAGGTCATTAATAAAAATTAGGAATAATAATGGTCCCAGCACGGATCCTTGTGGTACTCCTTTATTTGTCGTGTATGGTTCTGAGCTTGATTCTTTCATCTTAACAACACTTTTCCTGTCACTTAAGAAATTTATTATCCATTCTAGAAATATCCCTCTAAAACCAACTTTATATAATTTATTACGAATAAATGTTATGTCTAAGCAGTTAAAAGCATGTGATAGATCAAAAAATAGTCCTGCTACATGGTTTCTACTATCTAATTCATCATAAATATGCTCAAACAAGCTGCATGCAGCCGTGAGTGTTGACTTTTTTGATCTAAAGCCGTGTTGGGTTGGAGTTAATAAATTGTATTCTTCTATAAAACTTAACACTCTGTTGTATACAACCTTCTCTATTACTTTTGAAATTATGCTAAGGACAGATCTTCTTCTTCTTCAAGTGCCCTGTCCGTTGCGAACGTTGGCTATTAACATGGCAATTTTGATCTTGTTTGCGGCGCTTCTGAATAGTTCGACCGATGTGAGCCCGAACCACTTCCGCAGATTTTGGAGCCACGAGTGTCTTCTCCTGCCTGGCCCTCGCTTACTGTCTATTTTTCCCTGGACAATCAATTGTAGCAGACGGTACTTATCGTGTCTCAATATGTGGCCTAGATATTCAAGCTTTCTTTGTTTAATTGTATTCACGATTTCTTTCTCCTTTCCGATTCTTTGGAGTACCTCTATGTTGGTGACATGTTCGGTCCAGGATATACGAAGAATGCGTCGGTACACCCACATTTCGAATGCTTCTAGTTTTCTCGTTAGCGTCTCCGTCAGCGTCCAGGCCTCCACGCCATACAGCAAGATCGGAAAAATGTAGCATTTAACTATACGTAGTTTTAGGGGAAGAGACAAATCCTTGCTTATGAGGAGCTTTTTCATATTGCTAAATGCTGCTCTAGCTCGTTCTATTCTCGCCTTAATTTCTATGGTCTGTTCCCATTTTGCATTTACGTTGATGCCAAGGTACACATAAGATTCTACATGGTCAATTAATATGTTACTTATCCGTAATTGTCGAGCAGGTTGTTGCTTTTTGCTTATCAGCATCCACTTTGTCTTCTTGAAGTTGAGGCTCAGGCCGTATTCCTCACTAACTGAATAAAGTCTTTCCATTACTTGTTGTAATTCGTCTATGGTACTGGCAAGGATCACCGTGTCGTCGGCGTATCTTATATTGTTCGTTAACTCGCCGTTTATTTTAATGCCCTCATTTGCATTTTCCATACATTTGTTAAATATTTCCTCGGAATACATATTGAATAGGAGTGGGGATAATATACACCCCTGACGGACACCCCTTTTGATCTGCACGCTTTCAGTGAGTTCGTTGCCAATTTTTGCTCTTGCTGTTTGACCCCAGTATAGGTTTGCCACAATTCGAATGTCCTTGTCGTCAATACCTGTCTTTCGCAGAATACCTATCAATTGTTCATGATTGACATTGTCAAATGCTTTTCTAAAATCTACAAAGCACAGATACACGTCTTTATCAACGTCTCTACACCGTTGTATAAGCACCTGGAGAGCGAAAATTGCTTCTCTAGTTCCAAGTGCTTTCCGAAAACCAAACTGCGATCTATCAATATTTGACTCACATTTATCATATATTCTTCTGTGAATGATCTTAGTGAACGCTTTACGTCCGGTTTCACAAAGTAAAGTTACCTTGCGGTTAAGAGATAACCAGCGGTTACCATAAAATATAGGTTTCACAATATAAGGTCAACAGCTCGGGTTGTGGTTAACCTACAAAATTTTTAACCCAAAGTAAAAGCGGTGGTTTAGAGCTTGACCAGGATATCCTAACCTAATTTCGAATTTCGTCTTGTTGACATTGGCAGAGTGTAGACAGACACATCACTTATTAATTAATCAGATATGGATTTATAAGATGTAAATGTTTTTAGCAGTGATAAGGAAGCTGACAGACCAAGAATCATTAGGCACAGAACAAATCATTTTGAAGAACTAGATCATGAAGGTTTAGATTTTCAAGGAACACAGTTAAAAATATTTTGAAGCAAATTAAATATACAATTTCTAAATTTTTTATTTCATGTATAAGGAAATAAGTAATTGTTCCTCTTCTGGCGAAAAGTTTGCCGATCTCTTGAATATTTTTCTTGGTTTATTTTATAGTTTTAATTTTAACTTGAAAGAACAAACAACGACTACTTAGAACAAACTGCCACACTTAAACAGAACTTTTTTTTTTTGCTTGGACAACTGTCATTCAGCCAGTCTCCATCAACATAAGTTTTGTTAATTAAAGCTTAAACAGAACTTGAAAATGAGAATAATATTTGTATATTGTTTTCGATCTAACGTGACAAATGTGTCATAACTCATCTATACTGGTCAATGTCCATAATATTTACTGACAATATTCCATAAACATCTGATTTTTGTACATAATTTCCTACCAACATAAGAAAAATAAAACGAAACCTAAGGTTAAGTGACCATAACCGAATCTGTGAATGTGAAACGGCATCTGTTAGTTAAACTAGAGGTAAAGGTTACTTAACTCCTAGGGTTAACCTCTGATTGTGAAACCGGCCGTTAGTGACATGATTGATCAAGCTTATGAGCCGGTAGTCATCACAAATCTGGGCATTTTGTTTCTTCGGGATTGTAATAAATGTTGACTGTAGCCAGTTCTCCGGGATTTTACCGCTATTATATATCGCTCATTAAATGCAACAATGTCATATCTCAAAAAACTAATTTTCAAGAAAATTCAATTTTAAGTTTTGGATGCAGCTAAAATTTTTTTAAATTTATTGAAAAAAAAAATGCTTAAAACCATTAGACAATGTGATTGTTTTGTCTAAGAATCAATTGAAAAAAAAGTGTTTTTTTAATTCTAAGGGTTAATAAGATCAAAATATTAAAAAATGTTCCATTTTGTGACGTTATTGTCACGTAAATGCATTTGTAAAAGAGGTACAAATTAAAATATGACGATCTTGTCACTATTTAAACACAGTTTTTGGCAAATAATTTTAATAAGTATGTCAACTTGTCATAAACAAGAAGTTACAAAATAAAAAAATTACAAAAATAAAAATACTTACTGGGGAAGAAACATTAATAAAATATTTTGGGTTAGACATTTTATTGAAAATACGCCTAAAATAACGAAACTATAAAATAAAAATATTGAAGAAGGAACATAAATCAACTAAATGCTAAGTTAGTAAATATTAATACTTAGAAACATTGATAATATTACATTATCTAAGCAAAACGATACAAAATAACAATACTACAAAATAAAAATACTGAAAAAGGAACATAAATCAACTAAAACTTACGGCTTACAAATATTAATAGACGCTTGTAAAATAGAAATAGGTAACTAAACGCTTACAAGTTTTGATAAAAGTTTGTGTAATACTTTGGGATGTGATTTTTGTTTACCAAATCCATAAGATCAGATTTTTTTGATTCTGGGAGACCTGGTTTTTTGGAAAATGCCGGCTTTAATGTGAGTTTAGAGTTTTCGGTCTTTTTTCTTTTGATTACTTGAACTTCTTGGAATTCATCGCTGTAGGATCTTTTACATCTTACAGAATTGGGAGACTCTCTAAGAACTTGCAATACCTTAACTTCAGAAATTTTGAAATTTGTCATATTTAGAGGTCCAATATCCAAAGTTAGCTGTTTTATGTCAATAAAATCCTCAAACGAAAGTTCATTGACAGAGAAAGGCGTTCCTTGTTTTTTGGCAGATTTAATAGCGGCTATAAATCCATCTGTATTATAAATTGGACCCCCCTTTAATTGCCTTTTTACTTGTCTCTCAATGAGAGAATGGGCTGAATCACCCTCATTTTGGGTGTGCCCCTTGATCAAATACTTGTGGGTGATTGACTTGATACCCAAGAATCGGATCGCATAAAGGTACAACCCCAACATAAATTTGTTTTTTTGTTGACCCACACAGTTGTCAGAATAAAATATTACTTCTGCGTCTTCCATGGTGGCCTTTTTCTGTAAATATTTTAGAACGCAAGTTCCAAGTTCGTTTACACCACGATGGCCAATTAATTCATCCCATACAAAACATTCGCAACTGTTGTTTTGCAAATCATAAATGGTGAAGTTGAATACGTTAAGTTTAGATTTATAATAAAAAACCGAAACATCTCCTTTCGGTACCTGCATCACTGCTTGGAGATCGTACACTGCAACAATTCCACAAATATTTTGATTTTCTTTGTCGCGTTTCTTTTCTTCTCTGGATAAGGTTTTCTCGCTAAGATGTCGGTCGTAATTTTCTTTTAAGTCCAACTTTTCTTCATTGCTTGAATTTTCATAGGCCACACATGTTTCGCAAAGGTCTTTCTTGGGTGTAAAGAACGAAATATTAAATTCTTTGACAAATACTTCATGGAAAATTGCGTAACTTGCAAAAGGTCTATTTCTTTGTTTACAGATTTCAATATAGTCTCTATGAATATCTGCCAATGAACGGCTACCATCAATAAATGTTCGGGATGTATTGGCGCGAGTATAATGGCTTTCAATTCTTGGGATTGATGTTATGTGCTGTCTTATATCTTCCCGAATTTCTGGATTTAGCGATTTCTGGTTTCCGTGTCTTCCACGTTTGTCCGGTTCAAGGAGGACGTCTGAAACTTTATTCCGTTTTTCTTGCACAGTTCTTATTATGCGATCAGTTATGTCCAAAGTATTTGCAAAAAATACTTTGCAAACTCGAATCTGCTTACCTTCTTTTACAAAATAGTATGCGTTGTTTTTGTCTCTGGGTTTTCTTGTACCTCCAACACGAATATATCGATATTGGGGTACAACAGGTACCATCAGTTTGTTAATAAATTCTCTCTGTTTTTGAACTTCACCGAGTGACCAATAGCTTGAAAAAATCTGTATTCTCTCCTCTTCGGTAAATTTAGATGAACACTTGAGTTTACAATCTTTGCACGGATACCTTACTTGTTTTTTTGGTTTCATTTTTTTGTTTTTTGAATGAGTTTGGTAGGCTTCACCACAATTTCTCATTTTTTTTGTAAGATTTCTCTTCCAGTTTTCAGTATTCCGTTGACGTTTCTTGCCTTTCTTTGGGGGTGTAACAAGAATAGGAATGTCTTGGTTTGCTGATAAAGTTTGATTAGGCTGATTATTACCGTCGTCGTTGTTTTCTTTATCACACTCTTCTGATTCTTCATCACTCTTTGGTTCATAGTTCTGATCGTTAATTATGTCTTCACAATCTTCAGAGGAAGAAGATCTACTACTACTGGAAGACCTACTAGAACACCTACTACAACAGCTGCTTGAAGATGATGAAGAACTTGATGACTTAGAAGCTCCAGAAACTCCAGGAACAGCTATATTCTTATCATCTGTAAAAAATAATTATCTTCAAACACTGATAACTTCCAAAATCATATCATTTTTGAATTTTTTTTGCATTATTTAATTTTTCATGGAAGTGCCTAGGCGTCAAATAAAATACACCATTAAATCCTATACTGTTTTTTTTCCATATTATAACATAAAATACGTATGCAAACTATATTTTTTTTATTTTAATTTTTCAGAACTAATTTTTTTATAAAAATATTTTTCCTTGTAGCACCAATATTTATTTCTAAACCGCAACGCCGTGCCCGTGCCCCCTCAAAGCTGAAAGAACTCATGAAAAAATACTTACCTAGTGTACTTGAAGATTCTTGATCTTTTACAATAAACTCATTGTCCATCTCTGAAACATTCGTTTTATTTTCTTGTGTGTTTTGTTGTTCATCATTGTCGAGCATCTTCTTTGGGGTACCATTTTCACATTCAAAAACAGAAACTGTGTAGTCAGACATAGACTGTTCGGTCGATGCATCCTCATTGGTAGATTGTTGCTGCTTTAAAAGCTGTTGAATCTTTTTTAGGCGAAAGGACATTATTACGTTGAAAGCCTAAAATAGTATATTTTTTTAATTAGAACAAATAAAAATTATTAGACAAATAAACATATGCAATTATTTTTGGTTTTAAATTTAAAAAATAGCAAAATTTAATTTAATCAATGAGTCGCAATCCCAAATGGAAAAAAAGTTGTGTTTTAAGATTGACCTAACCTTAAATAAATATTATTCCTTTTAAATTTTTAAATAATAATTTGTAACAATAAAGTCATATTGTTTACAAAAACTCAGACAACTCTAGCAAAAAAAATATTAATTTTTTTGTAATAAAGTCTTAAGAAAAAATAATACACCAAACAAATATTTTTTTCAGAACAATAGCGTCATATTTTTAATTATTAAAACCTAAACGTTTATCATTTTTTGTCGAAAAAAAGTACTACTTCTAAATAATGCGTTATTGAAATAAAATATTGTCAAATAAAAGATCTTACCTTTAGTGCAATATCCTCATAAAACACAATAACACGTTTTTAAATAAAAGCGTAAGCACATGCGGCTTCAACTGACAAACCACAACTGAAATAAAACACTCTTGCGGTAAAAATTTAGACCATGTCACAGAAATAATACAATCGTTTGGCGCCATCTCTCAGTTAATTGTTAAGTTACAGATATGTCGATCTAACAAATTAAACTTTATATAATTTACTTTCTGTTAAACCACCTAACTCAAAAATTCGATTTTTTGAGATATGACGTTGTTGCATTTAATGAGCGATATGTTGTTAAAAAATACAACTAGATTGTCAAGGAACTGTTTGTCTGATTTACATAGGATCTTTAATATTTCGCAGGGTACATTGTCCGGACCTGCTGACTTATTGTTTTTTATGTTTCTCCTTCTCCATATAGGTGATCATCAGTCCTGTTAGATGCAAATAATTTTTCTATGTATGATTTCCATGTTTTTAAGATCGTTGATGGCTCCGAGATAAGATTTCCATCGCTATCTTTTGTGCTGTTGGGTGACTTATTGAATTTCCTCTTGTTTGTCATCGATTTTATTTTTTTGTGCATATTGTAACTGTCGTATTTTCGTTCGTATTGTTCTATTTAACTGCATTCGTTGGAAAACCATTTTTCTTTGGCTTCTCGAATTTTCGTTCTTATGGTTTTGTGGATCTGCTGGTATTTTTCTGCATTTTTATTCTTGAATTTACGTCTTTCATCCATCATATCCATTATCTCATCAGACATCCATTCTTTCTTTTTTCGTCGGTCTCGCTTTAATAGAGTCGCGCATGTTGTTTGGATTGCTTCCCTCGATTTATCCCATCTCTCTATTATGTCCGACGTGTTCTCATTAATGTCCTTTATTTTCTTTCCTAGTTGTTCTCGTACTTTTATTTCGGTTTCTGGGTTAGTGAGTTTTTTAATATCGATTGTGTTTAAATTAGATCTTTTCTCGAGCCGTTTTACTCTCATGACCATTCTGCATACCAACACATTGTGGTCCGTAGGAACATCGGCACCTGGGTACGTTTTTGATGATTTTATCATGTTTTTATATCTTGTTGGTACTGCTATATAATCTATCTGATTTCTAATGATGTTGTAAGGTGAGTCAGCGGGGGATTTCCATGTGTAAAGTCGACGTTTGGGGAGCTTGAAGAGTGTATTACTTAACAGCAGGTTATATTCCTGGCAGAAGCATATAAGTCTATCACCTCTATCGTTTCTCTCCCCTAGGCCGAAGTTTCCCACGATCTCATTCACCTTGCTTCTGCCAACCTTTGCATTGAAATCTCCCATCACTATTGTTACTTCATGTTTTTTTGTCATTTTCATCAGGCTTCCCAGTTGTTCGTAGAATTCTTCGCTGGTTGCCTCATCTTTATCTGCCGTTGGCGCGTATACCTGTAATATATTAATATTCACCGGTGTTGCTCGAATTTGTAAAAGCATCATTCTATCTGAATGGGGAGTGAAAGATTTTACTGCCGAATTAATATGTGGGGCAACTACTATTGCAGTGCCGTTTCTGTGATGTTTTGTGTTGTTTCCAGCATAGTAAACTTTATATCCAAGTATATTGAATTGTCCAGAGTTTTGCCAGTGTGTTTCACTAATTCCCAATATATCAATTTTTAATCTTTTCATTTCTTTTACAATATTATGAGTTTTGCCGCTCTCGTACATACTTCGTACATTCCAAGTTCCAATCCTTAGGTGTTGAGAACTTGCTTCCTTTTTTAGGCCGTAGGTATTTCGCTGGCTGACGACCAGGGAGGCCTCACTATTTGTTTGTGTGCATCCTCCCCTGCCGGATCTTGGGATCCGATCACCATGATCAGTAATGTTTTTGTTATCGTAGTGTATTGCCATGATAACTATTCTAGGAAATTCTTATGAGGTGGTTTTCCGTTGCCTTCCCCATCGCAGTACCACAACCATTCAAACTGCTCCAGTCATGCTTGTGGTAGTCCAGTTTCAAGCCGATCCAGGATCATTTCCTTTGCGCCTTGAGCTGGTACTGATGATCGCTGCTGCCCTTCATCAGGGTATCACTCGGTAATCACTCGGTGAAATTTTCGCCATATCTGGCTACCCTCACTTAGTTTAGCCTGCAGACCAATGCAGTTGCCCGGGGTGTGGCACGTGGAGCCATAAGTGAGAGTTAGGTGTCTTATGAGGACCAGTTATCTAGAACCATCTCCCGTCTATGACGCTCGATGTGGTCGTTCCAATAAAAGGTACTACCTCTATAACACAACCCTACACCCCTGTACAAGGACAGATACTGGTCTATAATTTGAAATATGAGGGTCATTCTTTTTGAAGATTGGAACAACTTTTGCCATTTTAAATATGGATGGGAATTGGCTGGTTGTTATTGAGAGATTAACTAAATGGGTTACTAGAATATGCTGGGATCTGATCGGCCTATGGTGGAGCAGTACGGCAAGAGATAAGGGCTTACGGCTCGGTGATACTCCTCCATAGATCCCTACCGGACGGGCGTAACGCCTAAAAAAACCGGATATATATATATATATATATATATATATATATATATATATAATATATATATATATATATATATATATATATCGGAAAAAGGAGTACGACCGTCAATCCAATATATATATAAGGATCACTCAGACGAGTGGTGGGTTCTTATATCGGTCTCTAGGTGGAGAAATAAAAGACAAAGTTGATAGGCTACTTTATCTATTTTGAAGACGTTTCGCTTTCGAGTTTTGAAAGCATCATCAGTTCATCTAAAAAATTATTACAATTATGTGGTTCTCATATTGTAATAATTTTTTAGATGAACTGATGATGCTTTCAAAACTCGAAAGCGAAACGTCTTCAAAATAGATAAAGTAGCCTATCAACTTTGTCTTTTATTTCTCCACCTAGAGACCGATATAAGAACCCACCACTCGTCTGAGTGATCCTTATATATATATATAAATATATATATATATATATATATATATATATATATATATATTTATATATATATATATATATATATATATTTATATATATATATATATATATATATATATATATATATATATATATAATATATATATATATATACTAAATGGGTTAAAGGAATCGATATATGATCACGTATCAGTTTTATTATTTTTACAGATATGTTATCAATACCAGTACTAGGCTTATTTTTAGTTGATCGATTGTATTTTTTATTTCAATTGGAGTTACGGGTAAAAAGAAAAATGTTTTGTTACACATTTTTGAGGTAGTACAAGAAGAAGGTAACGATGTGCCAAAATGAGTTTGAAGATTGTGTTCTGTAATTGTAGCAAAATATGAGGCAAACGAATTAGCAATATCACACGACTTGGTAATAATTTTATTATCATAATGTAGAATAATATCATACCTGTTCTTTTGCCTACCAGTTTCACTGTTTACTAAATTCCAAATTGTTTTTGGTATATTGTAAGATTGATTAATTAAATAAACTGCTTGGATCAATGTTTTCCATAATACGGAACCATTAACTTCTTGTGGTGCTAAATCGAGAAATTTTTGATTCATTACATCAATCAGACGTCAAACCTTTGAAAATTTTTACTGTATATCCAATTTTGCATTACCACGGTAATGAATATTCTGTATGATGAATCTGAAACGGCTTCTAGACATTGTATTAGCTGGAAGGTCGTTAGTAGAATCAGGGGATGTTTTCCAGTACATATATCGCCTAAGAACACATAAATCCACTATATAATAAAATTCCAATAAAACACTTAATTTCGTTGGTTGTAATATCGCCTTTACGGTTATGTAAATTGGCGTTCATATTTGAAAATTCAACAACCATCTGAATAACTGTATTATCAAAAAATAGGAAAAAAGTATCTACTAGGGAAATGATATTTTTTGGACTTTCTATTATACTCCAACTTGAAATTTTGTTATGTATATCTCTCTTAGTCCATAGATAGTTTTGCGGCATTTAATCTTCTGTTCTTTCACATTTAATGTAGGAGCTACTTGCTTTTCTTTACTTTAACCATTGATTATAAACCACTACCTAGATACCTAACTCTAAGGTAAAAACGAATTTAGTGTTAAACTCCGCCCACTTACACCTCTTTGCCCCTCACGCCTAAGTACTACCTGACTGTATGGTGCCGACATTCATTGAAATCTTGCCAATATTGAAAAATAAATTTCAGTTCCCTGGTCCGGCAATTCTCTAGCGCATTAGAGGACGATATAAGGATGGCATTCAGCATTTTCACAAGTAATTTTAACGTGCTTGTAATCTATATTATGAAATTAAGATTTTACTTCAGAAAAAACGCTAAAAATTGATTAATGAAAACAGTACAGGTTTTCTAAAAATTATTTATTTATCAACACAATAAAAAAAAAATAACAAAATATAAAATACATAATAAAATTAGCAGTGATAAATTACATCTCATGTAAATTACTTTTTTGTAACTTTTCAAACAAATTAATTTCCAGAATTGATGCAAACTAAAATATTTCAAGCTAATATATAGAATTTATTTCCAGATTTAGTTCATTCACTCACGGTAAAATATTGCAAAACCTCATAAGTTTAAAGAATCGCTTGGATTTACATGAAATTTGGCTTACGCCTAGCTAAGATGTCAAAGGAAAAAAGATTATGCTTTTGCCCCATGGATCAGTATCACCCCTTATCGGGAGTGAAAAAATATATGTTCAAGATAAGTTCGGAAGTGCTTAAAATCAGTAATTCTAAGCAACTTTGGTTTTATAGAGGTTTTTCACTATGTCAATACTTTTGGAATTATTGAAAAATAGATTCTTATTCGTCAAATTCCATGTTGAATATTTCAACGTGAAATAATAAAAAACTGAAGCACTTTTCGACGAAAACTCATTACAACTTTTTTTAAAGTTTTTTAAAAAGGTTTATTTTTGTTAAGTTTCTTGCATCAAGAGTATGCAAGTTATGACCAAAATATTCAGAAAAGCAAAACCTACATTTTTTACTCTTTGTGATTTTTGGTGTCACTAATAAATTTTAAGTTATTTTGAAAAAAAAAGCATTTTTTTTCAAAATTAAAAGAAAATTGTTAAAAATGAGTCCTTTAAACAAATGAAACTTACAGATCATTAAAATAAAATAAAAACAATGACCAATGTATTTATTAGAGAAATCAGGACACGCATTGAAATTGCAAGACAAGCATTTATAAAAATGAAAAAAATGTTTGTTAATTGAGATCTTATCTAGTTTTGCTTTTAAATAAGCCACAATTTTACTAAAAATTGGTTTTATTAACGTTTCGACGCCCAAATCGGGTGTCGTTGTCAAAATACAAAAATTATTAATGAATTAAACAAAACTGTTGTTGCTTAGTTAAAAAATTCTTCTAATAATTTATTTAATCTGACTCATTTATATTGGCAATTCAGACATATATTATACATTTTAAAGTAGAAGACTTTAAAATGATATTGCCAATATTTATGAGTTGCGTTTCTGGGACTATATTTATATTCTAGCGCGAGAATTTTACTGTCACCATTGCATGTGGTTGTCTATTTAAAGACATACTACATGTTATGATTTTTTTGTGACGGATATTCTTGAGTTGGGGTAGATTTCATGTAATCGAATTAACTATCTTTCAACAAAGTCGTCCCAGGAACGCAACTTATAAATATTGGCAATATCATTGCCGGTTAAACGATGTTTCCGTTCAAGAAGTTTCGGTTAATGGAGGTTTTACTGTACATCTAAAATTATGTTTTAAAGAAGTCAGATAATTGTGTACACAATGCCTATGTATCTTTTTTTTTGTTTTCAGAATCCAACTCATTTGCCAAAGCATGGATTCGTTTTCTGTCCACAATTTAAACGAAAAAATGAAGCGATTCTATTACCTAACAATGTGTTGAAAAAGATAGTATTTGAAGTTATTAATCTTCCGAACCCAACATCAGTGCATACTGGTTTCCAATGTAAAATAGTTATTGAAGGTGCTACAATGCTAGTCCCAGCGACAGTTGAGAGTAAACACATTGTCTGCGATAAGACTACGGTAGGAACTTTACTTCTATGGTATACAGTTATTGAAACATTTGATCATATTACTTAAACAACATTTTGGGCTTTGTCTATTATTTATTTCTTACTGGACTTGTTCCTCAAGCATATTTATAAACTTATATTGTATTTTAGTTGGTATCTGTTTAACAATGATCTATTTATATTATTTATTTAATCATAATACAGTCCAACAGCCATTTTTGTGCTAAGATTGGCTTTTTATAGAATAGAAAAAGTAATTTTTAACTTTTATGTATTTCTCGTTATTATTTGTCAGTAAAAAACAAAAAAATATGAATTAGGCTATTACTATGTATATATAAAATATATTCCATCTTCCTTGATAACGAGTTTCCATGGTTTTAATATCCTGCTGCAATCTTTCTCTTTTTTCTTCACTGAAGTCATCCATGTTTTCTGGAAATCGATCTAAATGATTGTGAAGGTGGACCAAGAATATGAAAAATTTTTAAGAATATTTTCTACCAATTCTATGTTATCTGCCTTATTATTTACAAGAAAATGTACTTCTTAAAAAAAAGAGCACTAAGCATTCAATTTAACTTTTTTCATTGATTTTGCGAATTGTGGATCTTTAGGTCTTGTGTAAGGTTTTTCTTTCTGTGGTTATTCCAGGAAATTGATGTGTCAAGTATCTATAAAATTATCCGATCTAAAGCCTTTACAAATTATTTCATAAATCTCAACTTGATATGCAGGGGTGGCAATATCATTTTTTCTCTTACAACTACAGGTTCGTTAATTACGTTTTGTTTTCGTTGAATCATGAAATTTCTCAAAAGCCAATCTTTTTCAAGCCAGTACTGTTTTCTGCTACCCGAAAGACATAAAAACAAGGATGTTAAAAACAAGAATGTTTTTATATTCGCTTTCCTTTTTATAGACATTTACAATTTTTAAATTGACAAAATTACCTTCTTTTTGAGGACTAGTGATAATGTTTGATATTTCGTTTTCATACTGGTGGAATAACCAATGTGTATTGACACAAATTTATGATGTTTTTTTTTAATATATTTATTTTCTTGGTATCAAAATTTAAGTGCCAAGACTGGAGAGTAAAAAGAGGATCTAACTGTGGGACAGATCACCACTTTCTTTTAGCTAATCTTTTGTGCCCCTTTAAACAATACTACAAACAGAACACCGAAAGTGAGAGAAACAATACTAAAAACGTTCAAAACGGAGAGATATAAATTGCTCCTTTTATTCCAACCAAGTATTAAACATCTTTTTCAATCTACATTAAAAAAGGAACTAAATGAGATGGAAAGAAATATGAATGTAGAACAAGAATACAACAACCTCAAAACGATAATAAAACATTGCTTATGAAGTATTAGGAACAGAGAACAATGATAAAAACACCATGAACAACCATGGATGACAGAAAAAAAAGAAATGATACAAGAAAAAAGCAAAATATATAGAAATTGCTAACAAATAAAACATTTAGCAGTAACATATCAAAGGAAAAACAGAGTTACGTGTCCAAGTTGAAAATTTCCGGAAGCATGGAGAACTATCACTAATGTAAAGAAAAACACCGATAACTCCTTAAGCAACTTAATTCCTATAGAAAAGTGGGAAAATTACTAAAAATTTACACCAAGAGTCCAGCTTGGAATATATGGTAGAGGAATACAGTATGAAGAGACAAACAAATAGTAACAATAATACTACTAACAACGAGATCCGTACTGCGTTAATTAAAATGAAAACGGACGATCTCCAGAACCTGGCAATATAGCTGTAGAGTTACTTAAAGCAGGAGGTCCACTCCTAATAGAACAGATAACTTTTCTAATGGACCAATGCTGCCAACAAATTAAAGTACCATCTGAATGGAAAACCGCTCACCAAGTGTCCATATTTAAAAAGGGTAATCAAAAAGATCCTAACTGCTATAGAGGACTAAGTGTCTTGCCTACTTTCGGGAGATTGTTTGGAAAGATAATAAATGGAAAAATACAAGATGATGTAGGACAGGGGTGCTCAAACGGTCGATCGCGAGTGCTTTTTGGGTAGATCTCGAACAGAAAAAAAATTTTAATAAGTAGGTAGGTAACTAAACTGTCAGCAGAGTTAAACGTTTTTATTAATACTGAACTATACAAATACATAGAATGCTTGACTAAGCATCATTGCAATTCAAAGAAGTGGGGACAACAAAATACTGTCCACACAGCATATTTTATATTTACATATATTAACTAATTATTTTATTAATTCAATATTTATTATAATTATTAATCAAATTTGGGATGATATTCTATCAACTACAAAAATGTATTACGTAATAAAATAACACTGCTTGCGGCAAAAGGTGGCTTTATCAAAGGAACGCGCGCCACTTGTCAAAGAAAAGCCGTGTTGTTTCTAGACGAGAGACAGTACAGTCTAGTTTCGGGTGGCGTGTTTGACGGGAACATTCGAGACTTTCGTTCACGCCGATATAAATGTTGTGCCTGCAGGAATTGGAGTTATTCTGACATGTAACTTGATAGCGATCCTACGTCGATACAAAGTTTATTATTAAATAGTGGAAAATGAGTGCAGTGAAGAAATCTAAAACGTATCTTTTTAATAAGGATTGGGAGGAAGAATTTTTCTTTTCTATGGTGAAGGATAAGTGCATTTGTGTTATTTGTCGTGCGTCAGTTGCAATACCTAAGCGTGGTAACTTAGAGAGGCATCATAAAACGCTTCATAAAAACTATGAAAAGCATTTTCCGCCACAGAGTGAATTAAGAAAACGAAAAGTAAGTGATTTGATATCTTGTTTGAAAAAAGAACAATCCATGTTCACAAGACCAGGCAAACAATCTAAAGCTGCTACGATCGCGTCATTTAAAATATCTCATATTTTGGCGAAACACAAGGAACCATTTGAAGATGGATCGGTGGTGAAGGAAGCATTTATTGAAGCGGGTGAGACTTTATTTGGAGATTTTAAAAATAAAACAGAAATCATGTCTGCTATTAGAGAACTTCAGTTATCTCGTCCAACTGTCACAAGGCGTATTGAAGTAATGAGTCAAGACATCGCAGATAAACTAAAACATGATATCATGGAATGTACATACTTTTCTTTACAGTTCGAAGAATCCATCGATATGACAGACACTGCCCAGCTGTGTATTTTTATTCGGATGGTATTCAATGACATGTTGGCTAAGGAAGAATTTTTGACAATCATTCCTCTGAAGGGGAAGACCCGTGGCGAAGATATATATGACGTTTTCTTAAATTTTGTAAAAAACTACGAGCTACCAATATATAAATTAATGTGCATTACAACCGATGGAGCACCAGCAATGACTGGAAACAAAAACGGTTTTGTGGCATTGTGTCGAGCTAATGAAGAATTCCCTTCATTTTTTTTTCATTCCATTGCATTATACATCAACAAGTTTTGTGTTCAAAAGTTTTAAACACGGAGGAAATTATGGGCATTGCAACAAAAATTGTGAATTCCAACCGTGCACGTAGCTTGCAACGGCGGCTCTTTCAGTTGCAGTTGGAAGATAGGGAGTCAGCTGAACACACTGATTTAGTTCTTTACACGGACGTCAGGTGGTTGAGTCGCGGAAAATTCCTAGAAAGGTTTCAAGAATTATTGCTCGAAATAACAGCTTTTCTAGACGAAAGAGGTGATGACACTCAGATTTTGAAAAACGAAAAATGGCTAAATGATTTGGCATTTTTGACTGACATCACAATGCACTTAAACACCGTTAACTTGGAGCTTCAAGGTAAAGGAAAAACTATTATTGAGATGATTAGCGCAGTAAACGCATTCAAAAGTAAATTGCAACTTATGATAGATCAACTGAAAAGAAAGGATCTGAAACATTTTCCGTCTTTGAAAGCAAGGATTCCTCAGTTGAATTATGATACGTATGAGGCTGAATTATAAAATATTTTGGGAAAATTCGAAATGCGTTTTTATGATTGCAGTAAATTGGAAAATATAGCATCATTTATGAGTTATCCTTTTTCATGTAAAAACATTGAGGAATTAGCTACTGAAATAGTAAGTCAGTTTAATATGAACTCATGTTCTGTTGAAAATGAGTTGGTGCAGATTATATCAGATATACATCTCAAAGCTACAGTATCTGATACAAATTTCTGGCGTTTTATATCTGAAGATAAATATCCGAATGTAAGGCAAATCGCCCTTCAACTGACGGCATTTTTTGGGTCAACTTACTTGTGCGAGTCTGCATTTTCTGAAATGAAGATAATTAAGTCAATCGCAATCGACTAACTGACGATCATATGACATCATGCTTGCGATTAGCAATCAGTGGTTACGTACCATCTTATGAAAAGTATGCTGAGGACATGCAGTGCCACGCTTCAACATCCAAAGCCACTCCTTAGTTAAGTTTAACACCATATGTAATTCGACCTCGACGCTCATGGACCGAGAGGATTGGCGGAGGAGAACGGATCCTGTAATATATATTACTCGGTCTTCATACGTTATCGATTAGGTTGTATTTCTTCTACCCTATCTCCTTCTGCTGGTATATCTTATGTTCTATGACTTTACATTCATTTCACCAGTATTTTTGCATTCTTCTTCTTCTTAACATGCCATACACCAAAGTGCGTAGGCGACTATCTCATTACTAGAATTCTGTTCTTGGCGGCGTGACACAGCTCACCTGTATTGTGTATTCCTGTCCATTCTTTAATATTCCTTAACCAGGACAATTGTTTGCGGCCGGCTCCTCTCCTACCTTCGATCTTCCCTGTAGGATTAACTGTGGTATTTCATATTTTGCTCCTCTCAATATGTGCCCAAGGTAACCAATCTTGCGTTTTTTAATTAATTCAAAGAGTTCTCTTTCCACGCCGGCTCTATTAAGGACGTCATCGTTTCGAACTCTATCCACCCAAGGTATGCGCATCATTCTTCTCAATGACCACATTTCAAATGCTTCAAGTTTGTTGATAGATGTTTTTTTCAAAGTCCAGGTTTCCATGCCATAAAGCAAGATGGACCATATGTAGCACTTGACCATTCTGTAGCGTATTTCGAAGTTTAGGTGTTGATTACATAGGAGCGGTCTGAATTTCACAAAAGCTTGTCTTGCCATTTGTATTCGGGTTTTTATCTCGTGTTGTGGATCCGATTGGTCATTGATTGTGGTGCCAAGGTATTTAAAAGTTTTCACGCGATTTATGCGATTGTCACCTATGCATAATATCGGGTTTTCTGGAGGGTTTCTGCTAATGACCATATATTTCGTTTTCAAAATGTTGATTTTGAGGCCATATTTTTTACCTATGCTATTCACCCTATCAAGTAATAACTGCTGATCTTCCAAATTATCAGTTATAATCACTGTGTCGTCCGCATAGCGTAGGTTGCTAATTGGTATGCCGTTCACCTTAATGCCTAATTCCGTATCTTCTAATGCTTCCGCAAATATATTTTCAACATATAAATTAAAAAGCATCGGAGAGAGTATGCAGCCTTGGCGGACACCTTTCCGGATTTCAAATTCATCCGTATATTGGTCTTGATCAATCCTCACCTTTGCCATTTGGTTCCAGTATAGATTCTGAATAATTCTGATCTCCTTCTGGTCAATGTTGGCCCTATGTAGTAGTTCCATCATGATATCATGTTTAACATTGTCAAATGCCTTCTCGTAGTCGATGAAGGTGAGGTAGACATCTTTTCGTTGATCTAAGCAGTTTTGTATTAAGGTGTTCAAATATAAAATTGCCTCTCTTGTTCCTAGTCCTCCCTTAAAACCGAATTGTGTTGACCCGCTAAGTTCTTCTAGTATCTTATACATTCTTGAGTGTAATATCCCAAGGAAGAGTTTCAACAAGTGACTCATTAAACTGATTAAGCGGTGTTCATTGCATTTTGTGGCATTAGCTGTTTTTGGGATCATCACAAAGGATGACTGCAGCCATTCTCACGGAATGTAACCAGTATCATAAATTCTATTGAACAGCCTTACCAAGATTTCGATATTCTCCTCGTCTAGTAGTTTTATTGCTTCTATATTAATTTCATCTGGACCTGTTGCTTTATGCATCTTTGTGGTTCTAACTGCATATTCTATTTCACTTCGCATTATTGATGGCCCTGATAAGTTTTCGGAAGGAAGTTTGCGCGTTGGTTGTGTTGGTCTTTCGTCATTAAAAAGGCTTTCTGAGTATTCTTTCCACGCCATTGCTATCTCTTCTTCTGACTCTATGTATTCGTTTCTGTCGTTGCGTATTCTTGTTCTGTGGTGGCTTTTGTGTATATTCGATATTTCTTTGATCTTCTTATGTAGTCCAAAACTATCTCCTTTTTCCTGCAATTGTTCTATTTCGTTGCACCTTTCCACCATCCAACGTTCTTTTGCTTTCTTAATTTTCTGACGGATTTCTTTGTGTATCTGTTTGTATTTGTCTTGATTACGTTGTTGTTTATGTTGCCTTCGCTTTTCCATTAGATCCATAATTTCGTCCGTCATCCATTCGTTATGCTTTATCTTTCTGATATGTGTTTTAACTTCCCTGTTTACTGCCAGAATCGTTCCTTTAATATCATTGACCATCTCTTCGATATCATAATTTTGTCCTATTACTCGCATTCTTTCATTAATTTGATTCGCATAACTCTGCTTCAGATTTTCGTCTCTCATCAGTTCTCTTGTATTTATAGGTGTGCTGGTATTTGTATTTGTTCTCTTAATTTTTGCTAGTTTTAACCTCACATCTGCTATTAGCGGATTATGATCGGATGCAATATCAGCACCTGGATATGCTGCGATTTCTTTCTTACCCTTTTGAGTTTTCTTGGTAATCCCATGGAAGGTAATCTATGTATGGTGTTGTTGATGTCTTCGAATTACTTCTTGTGTTTCAGGATCTTTTTAAGATGCTAGTTTGTTTAGCTTCTTGAACTATGGAAATTTCTTCTTTATAACTGACAATGGGGAATCATTGTTTATTAGAATAGTATACAAGATAATATGTTATGATTTGAATAGTAATTTAAAACATGTAATTTTAATTAGACAATAATTATAGTTTATTGACAATAATATAAAATATTCAGTGTAACAAGTATGAATGAATAATGCGTACCAGTGAGAGTTTATAAATAATTTACTTACTGTTACCTGTTTTCAGTATTCATATGAAGCAAACGAAGGAGAGTATGAAGCAAGTGTGGAGGTTGTATGGAACCGTGATCATCATGTAGACTCCATGAATGTAACTCTATACAAATGTGATATTTTAGGCTCTTATAGAGAGCATGCTGATTGTTCCCTTTGTGTCACCAGAAATTCAAATTATAGCTGCACTTGGTGTGGTAATTCCTGTCAATATTCAGAGTCTTGTCAACACACTCCTCACATTGAATGTCCCCGGCCTAGAATTGATATGATCAAACCACTAAGTGGTCCAATTGAAGGTGGCACTCTAGTAACTATAGAGGGTAGCAACCTTGGTCTTAAAAAAGAAGATGTCCAAGGAAAAATTAAAATTGGTGCGATTCCATGTGTGCTAGTTAATTATGAAGTTTCAGTTCGTATCCAATGTATCACAGGACCTTCAAGAATTGAAATAACTGCACCAATTAGAGTGGGAAATGAAGCTGGGTATACCAAGTCATCTGTTGAGTTCAGTTATAAAGATATAAGATTATCAGGAATCTTTCCATCAATTGGACCACAGTCGGGAGGCACTCCACTAGCAATTACTGGGCAGTATTTAAATGTAGGTTCTGAAATAACAGCATATTTAGATGACTATGTTTGTCGAGTAAATATAACGCAAGCATCTAGTGGAAGACTAACATGCATAACACCTAGAGCTCACAGACCAACAAATATTGCCCGATTGACACTCAGTATAGATGGAGCTAATAGAACTTTAGAAGGAAACCCGTTCAATTATACCCAAGACCCAACCATTATGGAAATTAAACCGCTTAACAGCTTTGTTTCTGGTGGTAAAATGATTTTTGTACATGGTACAAACTTGGATAGTATCCAGAAACCGGAAATGGAAATTTACTCTTTTGATGAACCCAATACTCCCATCAACCGAACTGTATGCACAGTTTTAAGCAGTACACAAATGGAATGCCCAAGCCCACCCGTTAATCGACAATTTAGTATTTTTAGTAGGAACAGCAGAATAAAGGTAAGTCTGGTTAAAAATATTTTTAACTTGTATTTTTTTATTCACAGTAAATTCCACTGAAGTTATTTCTTGAGACATTTCTGTTTTTATTTTTTCTATTTTTTTAGGAATTAACCACAAATGTACTTAATGTTTCGGCTTCTCACTCACTCATAATTTTTTGGTTAGATTTTAAAACTACTTTCTTATGGTTACTATAGATTGTACTGAAAATCACATTTTTAACTGACTAGTATTTGACGTTTCAACTTCCACTCCTAAAATCATTCTCAAAAAATTATTATTATAAAAAATTCTGCAAAAATTTATAACCAAGTTATTTGTTATAAGGTTATGTCATTTCAAAATTGACATACTTAGCGGTGATCTTGTAGATAGCAGTGTATAAATGGCTAAAAAAATCTGAGGGTGGTGTTTTTACTCTAGGAATATCAAATTCTGACTGTTTTGTGTGTTTTTTGTGTTATATGTTTGTTTAAACTGTATGGTAGTTGTGATTATTTAACGTAAATTATGCAACATAGATTTATGTTTTGTGTATTGTGTGTTGCATATGTATTGTGTATAAGATTGTAGGTGATGTTTTTCGACCTCCTTTTATTCCTTTATTTTTGGTATATTCTTGTTGATGACTTCTTTTAACTGGAGCAAATCTGTATGTGAACCAAATGGGAATTGAACGTGTCTCACAATACAATTACTTGGGAACTATAATCAATGAGTCGTGGGACAATACCCAAGAGATTAAATGTCGTATCGGAAAGGCCAAAAGTGCATTCTTGGCTATGAGCTCTGTGTTCAAAAGCCATGACCTCACCCTGAAAACAAAAATAAGGCTCCTTAAATGTTACGTGTACTCAGTGCTTCTGTATGGAGTAGAAACGTGGACATTGAAGGCGGAAACTCTATCAAAACTTTAGGCGTTTGAATTATGGTTATACAGAAGAATCCTGAAGATACCATGGACAGACAAAGTCACCAATGAAGAAGTAATGCGGAGGATGAACACAACCGCGGATTTGGCCAACATTGTGAAGACCCGTAAGCTGGAGTACTTGGGACATATAATGAGAAGTCAAGGCAGATACGAGCTACTCCAATGGATTTTGCAGGATAAAATTGAAGGAAAAAGAGCCCCAGGACGAAGAAGAATATCCTGGCTTGCTAACCTGAGAGCATGGTATAGAAATACCTCAACACAGCTATTTCGTATAGCAACCAACAAAATCATCATAGCCAGAATGATCGCCAACGTTCGGAACGGACAGGCACGCTTTTTTTTTCGTCTTTATAGAGAGGGGGTCTGGAATCTTCAAAAGACATCTCAGTCCAGGACGCCGCCTGACTAACCTTAGTGCAGGATTCGTTCTTCGTACTCCCGGCGATAGTTCCCGAGGTACCTTAAAATGCCCTCTCGTCGCCGAGTCTACGCCGAACGCCTACCTGCTAAACCAGACCCTCCTCTGTCATCCAGCGATCCGGAAGCGAAATGGCCGCTGCAAGGCCGGCATCACTTCCGAAGCACTACCTTTATTCATTTATTCTCCATTCATCCACATCCACACTCCTAGTGGTCCAACTATCTTTCTTACTCTTCCTTTTTCTTGATCACTGTACAGATATAACTGTGTATGTTAATCCAACCGAATTTATTTTCAATCATTCTCTCAATCATTTCTCTCGCTGTAACAAAATTCACACCTGTCTCTCTCTCCATTCTGTTCCTTTCCACTATCCATCTGCTGCAATCTAACATCGTATGTGTCACAGTGTCTGAGTATCCACAATATAGGCATTCATCTGTATCAACCTTTCCGATCCTATAAAGGTAGGCTCTAAAACACCCGTGTCCTGTGAGCACCTGCGTCAGGAAATAATCCAGTTGCCTGTGGCCACAGTCCACCCAAGCTCTTATGTTCGGGATCAGCATTTTCGTCCACTGTGCAACATCCTCCGTATTGTTCCACTCTTCTTGCCACCTTACAACTGACCTTTCCCTTACCTGTCTTCTCTCAGCCACGGTAAGGTTTGGGCCTCTTCTTTCATAAAGCTCTTTTCTTTCCACCGCCAAAACATGCAACGGAATACATCCAGTGATGGCCCGTAAGGCTGCCGCAGACACAGTCCTATAGGCGCATGCCACTCGCAACAGACTTGTTCTGTCTACTCGTTTCATAAGACTCCTATAGGCCGTTATCTCTACCGCCTCGCTCCAGACTGGCGCCGCGTAGAGGACGATGGACTGTACAACACCGTGTAAGACCCTCCTCCTTTCGGATTTGGGTCCTCCAATGTTCGGCATCACTCTCCCCACCGCAGCCACACTATTCGCAGCCTTTCGGACCACCTCCCGAACGTGCTCCGCCCATTTTCCATTCTGGTGCAATGTCACTCCTAGATACTTTACTTGTTTCTTGGGTGTTAGACATACTCCCGCACATTTTAATTCAACACCTTGCCTGTTCCTTGTCCCCTTCAGAATAATGGCTTCGGTTTTCTCTGTCGTAAGTTTTAGTCCGTGCTGCATCATCCATTTCTTTACTACGCCACCTGCGTTCCGAACCCGGTATTTGAGATCTGGCTCATCCCGGGCTACTACCAGTACAGCGAGGTCATCCGCGAATGCGAAGGGGGTTGTACCCTCTCCGTATTCACAGTGCATAACCCCGTCATATGCCAGATTCCATAGCCTCGGTCCCAAGACAGATCCCTGGGGTACCCCGGTTGTCACGTCCACGATCGTGCCCTTTTCCACCATAATCCTTCTATCGGACAGATATTCCGCCACAACATTCATCAGGTAACCAGGACATTCTTTCTCCTCCATTGCCTTCATTACCTCGTTCCACTGCAGCGTATTGAATGCATTCTTAACATCAAACAACAGCAGGGCCGCCCAGCGATGTTCATTCCCTCTGTTGCGCAATGCTTCGAGTACACTCATGATTGCATCAATCGTGCTTTTCCCTTTACAAAAACCAAATTGCCTCCGAGATAAACCACCTGGCCTCTCAATCATGTCGTCTATGCGTACTCGCGGCATCCTTTCATATAGTTTACTGATGCATGGAAGAAGACAGATGGGGCGATACTTCTCCCTAGCTTTGGGAATCAGTATTAACCTCGATGTCCTCCAAGGCTCAGGAAAGGTTTGTGCTTTCAGCAATGCATTCATATGTTCTAGAAGCCACGGACAGGCACCCTAAGAAGAAGAAGACTTCTTTTAGCTACCAAAACTTGTTCTTCTGATGGGTTTGCTACACATTTTTCTTTGTTAAGTAGGATGGGGCTGCTTTTTTGAAGTTTCTCTTTTTCATGTCTGTTTCTTTCATGATTATTGATACATGTTTCCATTGTATTCTGCGTTCGCTGTCCCAGGCATGTTTGCATATCTGAGATGTCTTGAAGTTTCTGTTCTTGATGTATGTTTCATGTTCGTTGATCTTGTGGTCTTGCGGTTTCTCCCACGTAGAAATTGTTTTTATAGATACAGTTTTTGGTCTTTCTTGTGTGTTGTTGCCTTTGGTTTTGGAGAGGATAGACCTCAATGTATTGGTTGTTTTGAATTTTATTGTGATGCTGTACTTGTTTCCTATCCTTTTTAGTTTTTCTGATAAGCTCTGTACATAATTGGTATTGAGTCCCTTTTTGTGAGTGTTTCTGGATTCCTTGTGATTTTTGTTGTTTTCTTTCTTCAATCTTGTGGAATTCCTTGTTTATAACGGACAGAGGGTAGTCTCAATTTTAGTCAAAACCTTTGTTAGCCGGTTTTTTCCTCATGAAATGCATTTTCATTAGATCAGGTGCTTCGGACCAACACAATGTAAACATCAAAAAAGGAATTATCAAATTCATATATGATAGAGACTAAAGCATCTGGTCTAATAAAAATGCATTTCGGGAGGAAAAAACCTGACAAAAAAAGGTTTTGACTAAAAATGACTACCCATTGTCATTTATAAACAAGGAATACCACAAGATTGAAGAAAGGAAACAACAAAATACCACAAGCAATCCAGAAACACTCACAAGAAGGGACCCAAAGATGACATCAATACCATATGTAAAGGGCTTATCAGAAAAACTGAAGAGGATAGGAAACAAGTACATCACAACAAAATTCAAAACAACCAATACACTAAGATCTATCCTGTCCAAAACCAAACCCAACAACAAACAAGAAATATAAAAAAAACTGCATCTATAAAATAACCTGTGAATGTACCAATTTCATACCATCTGTATAATTGATTCTTTAGGTTAATAAATAGGAAAAATCTAAATCCTTGTCTCCCTTTAATTATATTTTCTTTAGAAAATAAAAGATTTCAAAAATATATTTGAAATATCAAATGTTCGAAAATAACACGCATTTTTTATTACTTGCACATAACATTCAATGCGATTAAATTGTGTGATAAAAAACTTATTTACTTGTTTAATTCTACTTTGCTTTATTTTATATATTAATGATTTTTTAATATGTATAAAAATTTTTTTTAGAATAAGGATCCTAAATTGAACCTCAGGATAGGATTTTTAATGGATAATGTTCAATCTGTTCGGGACTTAGAGAAGCATTTCGTAAATTTAAGGTCACAGCTATTATATGTTGAAGATCCGAATGTACGTCCATTTCCCAATCAAATTAAGTTATATCAAGGTGACAGACTAGTCATAGAGGGAGAAAATTTAAATGCAGCTAGTGAAGAGTCTGATGTAGTTGTTACGATTGGTACAAAGTCATGTAATGTTACTGGACTTGCAATGATCCAACTGGTATGTGTGCCACCAGAGCACCAACCTCCGGGAACTGACGAAAATGGCTTTAAGGTGAGTATTACATATACAAAAAAGTTGTTCCTCATCATCATCATCATCTTGGTGCTACAGCCCTTAGAGGGCCTCGACCTTCTCAAGCTTTCTACACCATTCTGTTCTGTCCCTTGCTTGAAGTTTCCAGTTGCCGACTCCGATCTTCTCCGCATCTTGTGTTACCCCATCCATCCACCTCAGCTTTGGTCTACCCCGTCGTCTCATTCCCACAGGTTGCGCTGTTAGAATCTTTTTTATCATGTTCAATTCAGGGGTCCGGGCTACATGTCCTGCCCACTCCAGGCGGTTTCGCTTAATTATAGTGGTAATATCTTTACCACCAAACGTATGCTTGTAGATATTCTGCAGTTCGAAGTTATATCTACGCCTCCATATTCCGTTCTCACAGACCGCTCCAAATATCTTGCGTAGCACCTTTCTTTCAAAAATGGATAGAGCGGATTCATCTGTTTTCGTTAGCGACCATGCCTCTGATCCGTATGTGAGAACGGGGACTATCAGTGTTCTATACAGCCTTATACGAGTTTTTTGAGACAGACGTTTGTTAGCTAGGTACTTTGATAGACCATAATAACACCTGTTTGCAATTATTATTCGCCTTTTTATTTCCTCAGATGTATTATTATTGGGGTTAACCGATGTCCCTAGATATATGAACTCATTGACTGCTTCGAAAGTTTGGTCATTGATGATTAAATTTGTGTCAACATTTCCAGCTCTTGTGTTTGTGTTAGTCGCCATGAATTTGGTTTTATTTTGATTTATATGTAACCCCATTCGTTCTGCTGCTGCTACTAGCTCGGTTAGGATTTCCGCAGTTCTCGCCCTAGTTCTTGTTATAATGAAAGTTGTTCCTATATTTATATTAAACTACCCCACACTACTATTGTATATTTGTACATTGAAAATGTACGTGATGTTCATATGAAGTAATATGGATCCGTGAAGTCTATGTTTAAAAATATAAAACGTTCATTATATTTTTCAAACTTCATCTGTTATAAATGTCAGAAGGTAAAACCGTGTACTGATAAGCTTTATAAGAAAAAGACAACAAAAATATTTTGCGATGTGTGATTGAACGTGACTTTTAAACGAAAATTAGAAAAAAGAACATTATGAGGAAAGAAGTGGACTTCCCAATGGAGCAGCCACCACTCTTCTGAAGAGTTTTATTGAAGTGCATTGGAACCACTTCGTCAAATATGTCAGCTAGCATGACAAACTTTTTTCTCCAATACTACTCCCTTTTTTTTTGCCTGTCTGCTATCATAAGTCCATAATTTTCGCTGAAATTGTGTGTACGTTGAACAAATCTTCGTTCTTCTACTGTATTTGCAAGGATGTTAGTATCCTCCGATACTAGCGAATCTTAGCGTGTTTATTACTTTGCCATTGATTATGATTTCATATTTTTCCGATGCTAAGGCTTTTTCAAAGATTACTTCGCTATATATGATAAAAACCCAGTGGTGACATAATAAATCCTTGTGTCACTCTTTTGTAATTTTTCTCTAAATTCTATGTTAATTTGGGCATGTTGGTTCCAGAATAGTTTCTATAATATATATATATATATATATATATATATATATATATATATATATATATATATATATATATATATATATATATATATATATATATGCTAGTAATCAATTCTGTAGAATTTAAATTAATTTCTCATGTTTTGCCTTATCGAATGCATTTTCAAAGTCTGTATAGGAGATATGAATAGGAATATTTCTACCGTTCAGCCATTTCATTGTCTCAGGAATTAGTTCATGGATTTCGTTTAAACTACCTTCAAATCGTGTGGCTGGGCATTCATGGGTGATGTGATGGACTGTTTATTCAGGAGCATTGCATTTGTCACACAGTGGGCTGTCTGCAATGCCCCATTGGTTAAGTGATTTATGGCATACTCCAAGACCTACTCTGATTCGGTTCAGATTACACCATTCTCGGTGCGGAAGAGAGAGACCGTTAAGGTTTGACTTTGGGATTTTCTATTTGATGTGCGTTGTTCACTTCTTCGTTCCATTCACCTATCCAATATTCATTGATTGTGAAATTGTTTGAAAGATTGTTAGTTGTTCTTGTTGGCGGGTGTCGAGATTTCAGCTGCAGTTTTGGGTGGTGCAATATTGCTTAAAATCGGAAGCTATTGAGTTGGCGTACTCTTTATGGTCCGCGTAATATATCTCATGGTTTGATTTAATTGTATATCTAGAACGTTACTGTGGTGACTGTTTCGCCAGACTGGAGCACAATATTCTGCTGTTGAATAGAGTAATGGAAGAGCGCTTGCCCTGATTGTATCTGCATTGGCTCCCCAAGAAGTGTTTGCCAGCTTGTGAATAATTTTGCGAGTTTTTACTTTTTGTAACCACAATTTTGTAACTTTACTGCAATTTTATGTAAATGTTGCTTGAAAGTTAGAGTACGATCTAGCAGTACACCGAGATATTTTGGGTTTGGGTTATGTTTTAGCATAATTCCTTCCCTTTCTATAATTAATCTGTGGTTTACTTGGCGAATATTTAGATGGAAAGTAGTAACTTAAAACTTTGTAGGATTTGGTTGAAGGCCCCATTTTTAAAAATATATGTGTTAATAGTATTTCGGTAGCCTTCTAGAATAGCTTGGGCATTAAGAGCCATACCATCTGCATAAATAGATTTGCGTGAGATTTTAATGGGAGCGTCTGAGGTGTAAATGTTAAACAAAAGCGGCGATACAATCGACCCTTGGGGTAAGCCATTCTGTAAACTTTTGAATTTATTAATTTTCCCATTAACGCTAATTTGCAATAATCTGTCGCACTGCATTTGATTTAGTAGGTCATTTAATGATTTGCATGGTATTATCTGATCCAATTTAAGTAGTAGGCCTTCCATGCCGTGTCGTAAGCGCAAGTCAGGTCAATGAAAGCTACTGCTGTTCTGTTTTTTTATTAGAAACCGTTGTCAATAAATGCTGTTAGAGAAAGAACTTGATCACTGCAGTTCCTTCCTGGCGTAAATCCAGCTTGTTCTACGGGAATCTCTTCGCTGACAGATTGTAAAAGCCTCGCGTAAATTATCCTCTCCAAAATCTTACAGCAGACACTTAAAATGGCGATTGGTAGTGAAGTGTCTGTGCCTGATTGCTATGACTTTGCTTTGTTTGAATAGTTTAGGGAGCTTTTGTGTCGTGATTATTTGGTTGAAGAAATCTAGGAGCCACTTTCCAGTTTTTGTACCAGTGTGTTTTATGAACTCGGTAAATATTTTGTGCTTTGAACACCTACAGCTTTGCGACACTTAAATAAGACTAGTGCGTTGAAAAGTTCCTCAGTCTCTATTTGCCTCATGGTTAACAGGTTTTGTTGATGTGCAGTTTTGATATTTGGAGTTGGTATCGTACTGCTTCTTTTATGCACTTTTTCGATGGTTGGTTTGGAGAGCTGAGTAATGCGTTTCGCTATATATTTTGGGTTTGGTGATGAAGAGTTAGTTGTTGGGATGTTAGGGCCTGTTTCCAATTTTCTGAGTAGGTTCCAGGCAGTGCGACTACTATCTTTGTACTAATACATTGTGATGAAACTAATTCTTCGTTGGATATTAGGATTTTTCTCGAAAAAGAGTAACATATCAGCTCTCAAAACAGCAGACCTTCTGCAATAGCTATCACGGGAGTAATATGATACAGAAGAACGAATGAGAATAGAGAAGCAAAAATTCACAATGATTACTGATGTTGATCATGAAAGTACTAAGGAAGAAAGCACAAAAGGTCTCATAATCACAGTATGACTTTTCCTCTATATATAATTGCACCCTATAGATCTTTTATTTCGCTCTGGTACACACAGTGTTCTTGTATTGAGGCTTAATAGAACTCTCTCATAGCAACAATAAATATTACCGAAGCTGCCCTACTGTGGTCTGTAGAACCAATATTGTAGTCATTGTGACCTATTTTTATGATAGGGGTTGCCTTTCTGCTCGTTCTCTCTGAGTCTCTCATTTCTGAGTCTTGTCTTGGGATTATCTCTTTTTTTCTCTTTATCCATTTTAGTTGGGACGATATATACTGGTAGACTGGTACTATTAATACTGTCCTCCTTTATACAGAATACAGAACAAAGAAGCATTATCACAATATATGTTAACTTGGAGAATTAATAAATAATTTATGATAACTTATTATACATTGATGACCTAAATACATATTTTTTTTTAGACTGAAAATAACCTTCCATTAGTAGTAGTTAGAGTAGGCAGGACTTTAAGGTTTCCAATTGGATATCTGCAGTATGATATATTCAAATCCTTCGCGTTTCCCTTAGAGGCTATTATTATGATAGCTGTTGGAACAATATTATTTGTTTTATTCTTTGTTGCCGTACTATTTGTTTACCGAAGAAAATCAACCCAAGCTGAAAGAGAATACAAACGAATTCAGATTCAGATGGATACACTGGAAAGCAATGTTAGGTCTGAATGTAAATTAGGTAAGTGTAATTTTAAGTTGTAAGTTTGAAGTTTGTAAGAAATACCATTTGAGAATAAGATTAATCATTCCCTGCCGACCAACTAGTATTTGCAGTGGTTAACTGACTGCAAAATACATTACGTTAGTGTATAAAGGTTGTTTCTCGAAGTTTATGAAAATTGGATTACAAGTTATGACGAACTTAGAAAAAATATTTTGACAGGCTACTTCCAGTTATACCGGATGTGAACAGCAATTTTGATATTTTAAATGAAACAACCTATATAGATTTTGCGTAATACTCCAGACACAATTTGTATGAAGTACTATTGGTCAAAATTTCATATTTTTTGAGTTATTCATCTTTTTTCAAAAATTTTGACAGATAAAGACAACTTTCTGAAGATAATAGCTGATAGCTGATTCAGTTACAAACATAATGAATCATAAAACATGAACATAAAACATTATAAGAAAATTTGTAAACTAAATGTAATTAATTATTTGTTAACGGGTTTTTACCCATGTATTTAGTGGCTACATTCATGTACTCTTAGACACTGATGATGGAATATGGATTCCGAAAACGTTTTGTCTTTTTAACTTAGCCCGTTTGGGCCTAAATATATACCTTTTACAAAGGATTTTTATAAATTTATTACATGAAAACATTTTATATGGAGAAAAATCAAACTGGAACTATAGCTGACTTGCTGAACATTACGTTGAATCCATTACGCTAGGTTTTGGTAGAATCGTGACAATATTATCGTGTTCTATGGTGTCCATATCTTCTTTTTGGGATGTGTAAATGTATTACTCAATGTTTTACGAAGGAAAGAAATCACATATTCACCGTTAATAATATCTTCAATACATCCAGTATAATAACGAACAGTTTTCTTGGTAGGGTATTTCACAATAACCAAATTGCCAATATAAAATCTGGTTACCATCATAAAGTTCATTATCTTCTTGTCATTTTATCGTTACAAATTCGGCAATTATTATTATAGTTTTTTTTAAACTTTGAAGTGGGGTATATAGGGATGAAATTTATTTTATTTTTAAAATTCGCTGAATAGATGGCATTGGTATACTTAAATCTCTCTCATCCCGACATAATGGCATTTTGGCATAAGCAGCATAGTAACCAAGAACATTAATTGTATTAGCATCATTATCAATAATAGGGTTAATATGTGTTACATTTTTAAAAAATCATTTCGCGCTGTCATGGGTTGGATATCTTGTAGCAAAATATAGCACATTTTCTAGTAATAACTGTCACATTCCGTAAGTATTAAAAGTAAATTTTCCTAATCTTCATTGTTTAATTCTAAACGAGTTATTTCTATCACTTTGTAAATGTGTCCGTAACCAGAAATAATACACGGATTGCTAAAATAAAATAAATAAAATCAAACATTTAACTCTTTAAACTTAAACCATAATTATTTCCAAAAGTATTAACTTAGGTATAGGGAATCCTAATACTAGTTGAACGACAGTTGCCTTCTTTTTTCATTAAAATTCTTCTTTCTATACCGTTCCCATTAAAGGAGGTTAGCGACCATATTTCTAAAAGATTCTCTGTCTTTTGCAACTTGAATAATTCGTCTACAGTTATGTTTGTCCAGTCTCGAATATTTCGCAGCCATGACTTCCTCTTTCTATCTATTCCCTTTTTGCCATCGACTCTACACTGCATGATGAACTGCAGAAGACTATATTTATCATTCCTCAGTATGTGTCCAAGGTATACAGTCTTGCGTACTTTTATTGTTCTCAAAAATTTTTTGTCTCGACTCATCCTTCTTAGCACTTCCTCATTGGTGACCCTGGTAGTCCATGGAATTCTCAACATTCTCCGATATATCCAAAGTTCAAAGGCTTCAAGCTTCTTAACTATTCGTGCTGATTCTACCCCGTACAATAGTTGGGACCAGACGTAACATTCAACAAACTTCAGTCTCAACGCAGTATTCAGTTTTTTTGTCACAGAACAATTGCTTGAATGAACAATTGCTTGAATGAACAATTGCTTGAATGAACAATTGCTTGAATTTTAAGAACGCTGCCCTTGCCATTTCTATTCGTACCCTGATCTCTTGGTCTGGATCTAATTCTGTGTTGATGTAAGCTCCCAGATATTTATATTTTGTCACTCTCTCTATTTGCTGTCCACCAAGGGTTAGTTGTTCATTATTTATTGGACTCCTTGATACTATCATAAATTTGGTCTTATCTGTGTTGATGTCAAGTCCTATTTGAATGCATTCACTATTTATTGCATTTCGTAAAGTGTGTAGTTCTTCTATACTCTCAGCCATAATTACCGTGTCATCTGCAAATCTCATGGTGTTTACGATTTCTCCACCAATTTTTATTCCCTCTTTTCTTTCCAATAAGGCTTTTCTGAATATGACCTGTGAGTACACGTTGAAAAGCGTCGGAGACAAGACGCATCTTTGCCTGACTCCTCTCGCAATCAGTATATTATTTGTTTCTATATCGTTCACCTTTACTACTGCTTTTTGGTTGCAATATATAGCCTTAATAAACTCAATGTCTTTTTTGTCTAAATTGATGTTTTTTAACTCTTCTATTAACTTCATATGCTGCACTCGCTCAAAGGCCTTCCTAAAGTCTATGAAGCATACATACTTGTTTTGCATTCTGTAGGGCATGCTTTACTTCTGATAGTAAAATTTGTAGGTATTGTTCTTCTTCACCTATATCTTGTTCATTTCCTCTCTCGTCATGGAACAGATGGATTATATATTGTTCCCATACTTCCTTTATTTTGCCCTCTTCAGTAAGTATTCCTCCATTATTATCTCTTGTTATGAGTGTTCTTCTTTGTCTGGTGTTGCCTGTAAGTTCTTTCATTTTTTTATGTAAGTTTGAAGTGTCATCTTTATTGCTGAGTTCTTCCAGTTCCTGGTATTCCTTGTTCATCCATTCCTGGTTATTTAGTTATCTCTGCGTTTAGTTGCTGTAGGCAGTTATCGTCTTTTAGATTTTTTATGTTTATTTTGGTGATTTTAACTTTTTTCTCCGGTTTTCTGAGTTTAATGTTGACGTTTGCTAGTAATCGATTATGGTCTGTATCTGCATCTGCGCTTGGATAGGTTTTTGCACTTTGTACTCCAATAACGAAACCTTTTGTTAATCGTTATAAAATCTGTTTGGTTTCTGATTATATTGTTGGTGTTATCTTTTGGAGAAGTCCACGTGTGTAATCTCCGTGAGGGTAGGTCGTAACATGTATTTGTTATGACTAATTCTTTCTACTGGCAGTACTGGACTAGTTTATCACCTCTTTCGTTTCTCTAACCTAACCCAAAATTTTCTACAATATTTCCAGTTTTTTCTCGACCGACTTTAGCATTAAAGTCGCCCATAATTATTTTTACCTCCTGCTTCTTTATGTTTTTTGTTAACAGCTCTAAATCCGCGTAGAATTTTTCGACCGCAGCATCATTGCTATCAGATTTTGGAGCATACACTTGGATTAGATTTATATTTAGAGGTTTGGCTTTCAGCTGAAGTAGCATCATACGTTCGTTAGATAGAATGAAATTTGTCACAAACTCTTTTAAGTTATTGTCACAAACTGTTAAAATTATAAATTAAACTTACTGTGGTTTTAAGTTTAAAGAAAAAACGGTACCGACTCTTTTATGTGCAAAAGTTTTTTAGACAATAGGTTTGTGAATGGATCATCTCTTATCTTTATGCTATAAAGTTTCTCCATCTGTCAAAATTTTTGAAGAAAGGTGAGTAACTCAAAAAAATATGAAATTTTGACCAATAGTACCTTATACAAATTTTATTTATGGCGTATTTAAAGTTATCATTTTAAATAATTTTAAGTTTGGCGTTAAAATTAATTTGAAAAAACACAAATAAGGTTTAAAGTTTTGCTAATACTAATTCCTGTTCCAAGTTTCCTTAAAAAGAATGTATAAACTGACTTGTTTTTTTCTTTGTATAATTAGTGATAATAACCTACCTTAGGACATACTATCTTCTCTCTTATTTCTTTGGTTTCCTTTTAGTATGAGGAATTTGCATATATCTTGATTTGGCTTCATATTTGAGATCGTCTGATGACGCACCATATCTGATCACCATAACGCACACATCTGGGCGAAATATAACTCACGCAAAACTCTATAGTCCTATAACCAAAAGACTTTTAAAGTCAATATTTGTGCAGGAATTGTTTTAAAAAACCTATGGCCAGTATTTTTGCCAACTAATTTAAATGGTAAAACTTATTTCCAGTTCTTACAAAATGCCTAATCAGAGTACTTGGGAAGAGGCAAATAAAGCAATCATTCAAAATATGTGAATTTTAAATAATAAAGAAGTTGGGGGATATCTTTTCGGGCAATACCGTAAAAATTTTACTTTCGGAAATTTATGAAAGAAGAAAGAAAATAAGATTTGTATTGTGTAGAAATTATGAACCGTCCACAACTTTACTGACGAATATAATCGTCAAAACTAGTAATTTTCCAAAATATTCGGTGTTCCTTTGGACATCAATGGAAAAGAAGCCTTATTTCGGTAAAAACTGGTTTTTGAAAAAGTACTAGAGAGAAAAAAAATTAAACACGTTCTGTTTAACTAAGGGTAAGTTTACTCTAGGAGCCTGGACATGCTGGTATTGAAGGGAATGAAAAAGCAGACCTATTTGATAGTGGATGGGCAAAAGATACATTCATAGACCCAGAACCTGTTGTTGGATGAAACTGATTGGTACGAACAAATGGGTCTTTAACATTCGAAAGTTTTTATGATTATGTTAGGCTGACGATGAGACGGCGGACACTTTCTGTGAAAATGTCCAGGGTTGGGTAGGATAAGGCTCAATGCATTTGAGCATTGTCATCTCGAACCCTACGACTTTGTAAAAGTGTCACCGTATGCCATAATAGACTTTGTTAAAAATACTGGCCAGAAAGGTCAACTTTAACCTAGGGTGAGCCACAATTTAGGTTGAATGGAGGGGTGGTTAAGCTCCCACTTATACCTATTAAACCTAACCTAACTAACGGTGTCACACTATTAATTTAATTGTAACGATGGATGGATAAAATTTGGTGGATTTAGAGGATCAAGACTTCTATAAAATTTTGATAACAGATCTCAGTATTAGTATCTTTCGGTTAACACAAGAAAGCTACATTTCCACTTTTATATTTTCCATAGAAAACATCGATTTTTATTTTGTAACTTCAAAGGTCAAATACGTCAAGACAGTATATACATGTTTCTGTTTATCTAGAAGATGCTGTTGTTTTTTTTTTTAATCTTCTTAAGAGATATTATTTATATACAACAGTAGACATTCTTTTACTAAATATACTGGTTTCTTTCCTAACTTAATTTAAAAGATAACTCATTTATAATTTAATATTTACTGTTTACTTTGATTTAAGTTTGCTCAAATTTTTGTGTAACTTGAAAATTAATAAGTAAAATGTTAGGAATACATATGCTTTTAGCATTTGCTGAACTTCAAACCGATATGACTGATCTCACTGCCGATTTAGAAAATTCTGGTATACCTACCTTAGATCACACCAGCTATATCATGAAGGTTTTTTTCCCTGGAGTCAGCGATCATCCCATCCTAAATGCACCAAAGGTAAGACATCATATATTATATTACTACTAATAATACTAGCATTGTACCTTAAAAGACAAAGGGAAAAATAATGATAATGATATATCTATGGAGGGCGGTACAATGGTCACAAGTCACAAAATTACTGTATTGCTTATAACATACAGAACACACCGCAATATTTTTTTCTACCGATTGGTATAAAAGACATAAGTCAATGCACTCTCATAAGAATTTTAGAGCAATGGTTAAAAGGTACTAACTGGGAAATCATTGAATAGGGGGCGGTAAAAAAGCATTAAGTCTGACTTATGACTTTTATACCGTTCGATTTATGAACGGTTTAGTTCATTGCCATTGGGTTTAATCGGTACAAAGGACATGAGTCAGTGACTCGGTTTAAAAAGATAAAATGACTAATTAAAACTTTTAATAATTTTTCTATAATAAAATAAATTGTAATAAAGAAATGGGATTTGTTTTATTGTTGGGGGTCAAACTACTAACCAATAATAGTTAATCGCCACTGGCAACGTACTGAGAATGAAATTGTTTTAATAACCCTCAGAAAGTTTGGGAATTGACAACAATATTACGCAGTTCTCTGTTAACAGTGTGTAAGTAAAGAAGTGCAGTTATGGGAAGCAGAGGTAAAAAGTTGATAGACATGGTGTTGAGGGAGACGAGTCAATCGAGATATTTACCTGATACATCACAAAATCACGAATCTGATACAGTACATTCTTCACCAGCTCCCTCCGTTGATCCCGAATTAATGGGCATTTTTGATGAATTCAGTGACAGTGATACAAGCTATGTTTCTGACGGAGATTCTGGCAGTGAAGAATCACACCCAATACCAACAGCTAAGGCTTGTTCGTCTACAGAAGTGAACCACTGTTCTACCAGTATATTAGAAAGCCCATTTATGGAAGTGGATGACTGCGTCCAGAGCTCAAGTCAAACGGACAATGATATTCATGCGGATACAATGCCATCGATCCATTCCAACGCAGAAAAAATTATCAAACCATTTGCTAGAAAAGTGCGAAAAAATAGAAAAGAATGTCTGCATAGCGGTAAAGAATTTATAACTGCAAATGGCAAGAAAGTAAAAGCAAGGAAAATGCTAGAGTTGAAGGAATGTCGAAATAAGTGTTATCTGAAATTGAGTCCAGAAATTCGAAGTTCACTTTTCCAAAAATACTGGAGTTTGGGCTCTTATGATAGAAGAGTTACCTACATTGCGGCTCTCATCAATAGTGCACCAAAAAAAACTATTCGTTCGAGAAATTTGGATAATCCGAAAAAACGTGAAGTGACACATCAATGTTTTTTTGAAATAAGTGGAAGCAGAATTTCTGTATTTAAAGCATGTTTTTGTGCAACTCTAGATGAGAAACCAAGATTTATACGTACTGTTATAAACAAAAAAAAGTCAAGTGTATCAGGCATTCCAAGCTCTGACGCAAGAGGACACAACCCACCACCACATACAAAGACGCCAGAAGAGATGGAAGGTGTTAAAAAGCATATACTTTCATTCCCATCGTACGAAAGTCATTACACTAGACGTACTAACGACAAGAAATACTTGCAATCTCATCTTAACCTACGAATTATGTACGACCTATACTGCCAAGACAAGGAAAATCCAGTTAGTCGAAAAATTTATGAGAAAACTTTCCGATCAATAAATTTCTCCTTTAAAAAACCTAAACAGGATACATGCTACACATGCGATTTATTGACCATGAAAATGAAGACGGCAGTTAGTGATTCTGACAAAGCTGCCCTTATAATTCAACGCGAAGAGCATCACTCCAGTGCAGATAAGGCATATAACATGAAAAAATTCGACAAAGAAGAATCAAAAACAAGTGACGAAAAAGCATGTTATACGTTTGACCTACAGCAATGTTTACCAACACCTTTTCTTGGATCTTCTGTTGTGTTTTATAAAAGGCAGTTGTGGACATACAATCTCACTATTCATGATGGAGCTTCAGGGAAATCCAAACATTACATGTGGCATGAATGCATAGCTCGTCGCGGAGGAAATGAGATAGCGTCGTGACTATATCACTTCTTAAAAAATCATCTATCACCTACAGTAAAGTTTGTAACGTTTTATTCCGACACCTGTGGTGGTCAGAACAAAAATTCTCATGTGTCTGCGATGTTTTTGAAATTTATAGAGGAATCCACCACTCTACAGACTATAAACCACAAGTTCTTAGTTCCGGGGCACACACATATGGAGTGTGACATAGACCATGCCCTAATAGAAAAACAAAAGAAAAAAAGTGAAATTCCATTATACCATCCACATGACTGGTTTCAGCTTGTTCGATCTACGGGGAGAAAGAACAAATTTGAGGTGTGTGAAATGAAGCAAGAAAACTTTTTTGACTTTTCCAAACTCTTCAATGACCAGCTAGTTTTGAAGAAAAAGAATGAAAATGGTTTGGCATTCAAGTGGCATGATGTGAAGTGGTTGCAATATAATGTTAACGAGCCAAGGAAAATCAAATATAAGAAAAATCTGACTGATGATACCTTTGATATGATCAACTTTAGACGCCGTGGAAAATTTTCAACTCTCTCTGTATCTCACAGATATGATTCACCACTACGTATATCTAAATAGAAAAAGAGAGATTTAATTTTTCCATATTTTCCACGAATTTTATAATAATATATTGACATGTCACAATATTGCAGATGAAGACCCTGATCTTCAAGATGAAACAGATGAACTTTAGTGACATGTGCGTGTGTGTTTTAGTTTTATAATTTAGTTTATCTACTTATTTCAACTATATGTAAGTACATATAAATTTCAAATTTTTGTGTTTCGCTTCTAAATGGTTTTTAATAAATGTGTATTTCTTGACTTAGTGCTTTATTACCAAGCTATACAATACAACTTTGACCGGTAGAAAAGTCACAAGTCACAAAAATGTCTAAAATATTAAAATTTATCTAGGTTACATACTAGAGTTTCACAAACATACATAAATTAATAACAATCCGCATCATTTAAAGATCATAGACAAAAAAATCGATTTAGGAAAAAATAAATAAACTTTAAAGGTCTCTCCTGTAAAAGTTACATTTTGGACTTGTGTCTATTGTACCGCCCTCCATAGATATGTTAAAACATTTTCTGTGTTCCTTTTGGATTCATATTATTTTTTGATTAAAACCATTTTGTCACAAAATAGTACCCCTTATAAACAGGTTACATCCAAATGACCTTCGTGTATATATATATATATATATATATATATATATATATATATATATATATATATATATATATATATATATATATATGATGGGTATTACAAAATTAATAGGTAAGCACAGCTTTCATGAGGTAACCAATGACCATGGCATTAGACTAATAAATTTAGCAACTTCTCTTAACATGGTCATTGCCAGCACATGCTTCCAGCGAAAAAATATTCATCAGGGAACGTGGAGATCTCCAGATGGGGTCACAGTAAACATGATCGATCATGTTATTATTACTCTAGACATCACTCAGATGTAATAAACGTATGCAGCAGAAGAGGGGCAAATGCAGACTCGGATCACTACCTAGTGGAAAGTAGAATAAGAACCAGAATCTCAAATATTAAAAAAGAAAAGGGATCCAAAATTGAAAAATATGAAATAAAAAACTTAGCAGACAAGAGCAAAAGGCAAAATACAAAGAATATATAAAAGGAAGGCTAGAAAATAGACAAAATCACTAGGATATAAACAGCGAATAGGAAGTGTGTAAAAACATCATACACAAGAAGCGGCCAAAGAAACCCTTGGTCTACAAAAAAAGTCCAAATCAACTGAAGGACAGTGGTTCGATGAAGCGACATAACAGAGAAGAAAAATAATGCATATCAACGACATAGAACACGAAAAGCAGAGGAGGAATATAGAATGCTAATGAGGGAAGAGAAGAAAAACATCGCAGAAAGAAAAGAGAACACATAGAAAAAGAACTCCAAGAAATGGAAGAACTAAATAAACCATCAGAAAACAGAAAATTCTACCAAAAACTTAACAAAAGTAGAAAAGAATTTAAACCAAGAACAATGATGTGTAGAGGCAGAGAAGGAGATATAGTAACTCAACAGAGTGAAATGCTACAAAGATGGACAGAATTCTTCAAAGAAAAGTTTGTAAAAAAAAACGTATTATCCACTATATGATGGAATTATACTGCATCAAACGGATACCAGAGAAACAATCCCCCCTTCAGTAGCTGAAATGCAAGAAGCAGTTGCCAGACTGAAAAACAACAAGTCACCTGGATTACCTGGAATGCGATACACGAACTAATAGTGAACATATGGAATAGTAAACAACTGCCACAAGACTAGAATACCGGAGTAATTATCCCACTTCATAAAAAGGGAGATCAGCTCCAATGCAAAAACTACCGGGCAATAACGACTGTGGAATATAAAATACTGTCAAATATTGTGTATGACCGATTGTATGACAAATATTGTGAAGAGTACATATCGCTAATAAAACATATAATGGACTAATTAAACATTTAAGATCTAACAACATCACAAGAAAAACCAAATGCAAAATATACAAGACCATGATAAAACTGGTCCTTGTATATGGATCAGAGACGTGGACACTGTCGAAAAGCGATGAGAACCTATTAGGTACATTTGAACGAAAAATCCTTAGACACATATATAGATCTGAAAACACTTAAGATTACCAACTGGAAAAACAAAGCCAAGAACAGAACAGAATGGCGGAAAATCGTAGAACAAGCCAGGACCCAGAAAGGGTTGTCGAGCTACTGATGATGATGATTACAAAATTAATCAGATATCTAACAAAGATGACCCATATTATGTTTTCACTTAATAGACAAAGATCACAATCGTATTTCCCCCTAGTCTCCCCTAACATTAAAATTCAAACGTTAGTAATTAAAAAACATCGAGGATACATTTATGTTTTACCAGCAATACACATATAAAATTTTAACTTGATGTTAGTATCAAGAGTCAGCTAAATGTAAGACCAATAACTTAACTGGTCGGGATAGTATCATCAGTTTTTTTCCTCGTTTTTCATCATGGTATAGAATGTGATTCATACTTGGAAACGGTGTGTGTGTGGAATGGATAAAAATAAAGTCTTCCGAACCGTTGAGGTGAATAGTCTTTTAATGCTATCTGAGAGATTTATTAGGGATATATTAAGTGAAAAATTAAATAGTATGGAGGAGAAAGGTATAAGAATAGAATAAAAAATAGATGAAGTGCGCAAAATTATTTCTAACTAATCAAAGTGGAAATAACATAATTAAAAGCCGAAAATGTAGCATTAATATCAGAAAATAAAGCAAAAAGAAGAAGAGCTAGAAAGATAAGTAAGAAGGAAAAATATAATAGTATTGGCGACGTGCAAGTACTTGGATGTGATACGAGAAACGATCGTGCGCGAGTAGCGGAGAAATCTTGCATTTTTTACTGAAAATTTCATAGATTTCATAAATTTATATTGTCAATTGTCATATTTCATATTGTCATATTCGTTTGTTTATTTACACCTTCTGTCACTGAAGAAAATGGGATTTAGGAAATGCTGTGTTATAAATGGTAAAAATACAACAAAAAATTGTCAATTTAAGTTTTATTCGTTTCCAACTTCGAAGCACAAATTACTACAAAGAGAAAAGTGGATTTATATCATAAAAAAAGCATAAGTAACATAACCTAAATTATGCATTATTCTTGCGCCCGATTTTAAAGTCAGTTTGAAATCAATAATAAATAACAGTTCACTTTTAAGTGTAAATTTTAGTTTCATAACACTCACTTAGAGTTCATTTTAACCCAAAAATCAAGTTTAATGTTTAAATTTTATTTTTTTGAAGTTTACAAAAATGCATAAAGTTCAAGTTTTTCTGAAGATGCATTAAGATATATTCGCTGTCCAAAAGTTTACAGGGAAAGAATTAATTGTTCAAACCAATATGATGACATGGGCTTAACCTGCTAATTTATTCATTAGCATTATTTATGGTAATTTATTTTTCTTAATTCTTCCACATAATTCTTCCATTCTTTTTTTACATTTGCCACTACTAAAGCTTTTCCATTTATCTCAGTGCTTGGTTGAAAAGTTATTTGGTGATTTACTTTCTCAAATCCAGTTTTTATTATTGCATCCATATTAACAGTAATGCTGTAATTTAATAATATATTTATTTGTATTTACACTACATACAACGTTTACCTTTTAATAATATACCGACATAACCTCAATCTTACTTTTTCTTCTTATTCTTTTTTGGGGCTACGTCCTTGACAGTTATCCGGTCGATCTAACATGAAAGCGCAGTAAATTTTGCTGATTTACGACACCAGGTGTCGCTGTTCCGAACTTGCACGGCCCCAATATATTTAGATGTAACAGAATATATTATATATATATATATATATATATATATATATATATATATATATATATATATATATATATATATATATAGGTGTAACAGAAAAGGAAGGTGAACAAGAAAATGATAAAAAATGAAAAAGAGTTGAAAAAATATTGTACTTAAAATCCAAGTTCCACTCAATGGAAATATCGACATAATATATATCAACTAAAGAAAATCATCATTGAAATGAATAAAAACAAAAAAAGAAAGTAGCAGAACAATGTTGCAAAATAAAAAAAAAGCTGTGGATGGAAGACTTGTTAAAGGGCCTAGAAGAGAATAATAACGACAGCGCTAAGCTATTTGTATTACTAAAAGCTCAACAAAGAAAATGCAGTCCAGTGGTTAAAATTGACAATGGATCATGAGAAACACAGAACTATATAGATCGAAAGAAAGCCCTGCAGAGTAATTATTTGTAATGGAAGACATGAGAGATAATGAAATAGAGATACCAATAATTCTACAACCTAGTAGTTAAAATATGGGAAGCAGATGTCCGAGGATTGGAAAGAAAGCAGAATTATATAAAATTCTCACAGCCCTCTTCAGACAAAACTCACTCAATTCACAGAGAAAAATATTGGGGACTACCACCAGGGATTCAGTAAAGGCAGGTCCACTACAGATGCGTTCCACATAATTATACAAACAATTGAGAAATGTCACGAACACATAATTAAACTTCACAACCACTTGTAGACTTCAGAAAAGCCTTTGATTGTATTCACAGAAATAAATTATTTATGAAATGAAAAATCAAGATACACCAACAAACCAAATCAGATTAACAAAAATGACTATGGATGGATCTCGCGCTAAAATAACAACAGAATAAGAAGGTAGCACAAACTAAATTGCAATAGAAACGGGAGTACAACGAGGCACCACACTATTCAACATACTAGTAGAAGGTATAGAAAAGAGGTATAGAAGTTAACGAAGGAAATACAAAATATCTACTCTAATCTAGAAGAGAAGATAAGAAGATAACAAGACGACAGAAATCGAGATAGAAAATTATACTTTTGACAAAGTTCAACAATTTAAATATTTGGGAGTAATTGTGAATGGCAAGTATAAGAGAAGTGAACAAGTAACGGAGCGAATATTAGCAGGCAACAAAACATACTGGAGATATGAAATTCAAAATACAGAAATACAAAACTGAAAATACTACAGAATCGCAATCAGACCAGTTTTAGTCTTCAAGTTTTTGTACCATATAATAAATGGCTGTTGTTCATCACTTCATAGATGTTAAATTTTCTTTTTAATTACTCTATAAAATCTTATTAAAACAACGAATTAATGTTTTAGTATACTTCTAGATACTTGTAGTCTTGACAAACTTTGATTTCTCTGTTATTTTGTATAGCAAGATGAACTTTGTTTTCCTCGCAACATACATCTGACACTGGGTGTAAATTCAGGAATGCCTCCAAGACTTTTGATAACATGTGAAAACGTTTAAAAGTTCTATTTTTAATCAATTCTACCGGAATACCCTCTGAACCGCAAGCTGTACCATTGTTTAAACTACTCGCCGTATATGTCAAAGTTTTCACGTTAATATTTACGTATTCCCCTTCTATTTCTAAACCTGGTTTGTCATTATTTTCCAAAAACATTCTCTCTTCATTTTTCTGCCAATAAGTTGTTGTAGTTTTCCATTCACATGTGTGAATTTATACAGTTCCTAGTTACTTTCTGTATAGTTTTTTTCCTGGAATTTCGTCATTCTACCAGAATTGGTTGCTTGGTTTAGTTTTTGATTGTTCTAGCACCTCACTTTTATGCATGGCCAATAATATATTTTTATATATTTCTATTGTGTCTTCTAAATGTAGATTGAGAAATTAATCGAGTTTTCTCTAATATAGTACCTTAGTACCTTCATCTGACATAGGAAACGATAATTTTACTTTTAACTGTAAGTGGAAATCGAAACTTCAAAATGAATACAATATGAAATTAAAGAAATAATTCATTTCGATATTCAACAAGAATGCTGGAAGGGGTGTAGATGGTATCGAAATTATAAAAAAATTGGTGTATAATAATATTGAACTATATCAGTAAGACATTTACTGAATGAGTGCATCTCAATAATATTAATAATTTCTATCACACTTGTTAATTAAAATAATGAATTAATTTAATATGTTTTAGGTGCGATTAAATGGTCCAAGAACAAATTATGATACAGCTATGTTACAATTTGAGCAATTGATAAATAATAAACATTTTATACTCACATTTATAGATATATTAGAGTCACAAAAGACTTTTAATATTAGAAATAAGTAAGTATATCCAATTAATTCAGTTGTAGTATTAAAATCGATACGTTTAAAGCTAACTCTTAAAATCAGCATGGATTCTAAATTTACAGTATATTCAACCAACTTACACCTCTAAGCGATTAATGGAATTCGCAGAAAACCTTTCGTTATAGTAAAAGGCATGGTAAATTGCACTGGAGTTCTCCATAATATTTTTAATTATTTATTTTGTTTAGAATATGTTTGCCCGTATTATCAGTTAGAGTTAATTTGCATAAAATGTGGAGCAAAAATTCAAATGGAATTTTAAATATTGTTTATTGGCTAATAATGAATGTATAAATATAATGGTTAAACTGCTGTACAATTATTTTGTAAATATCATTATACTAGTGTACTTAGTAATTATTTAAATTTATAAATCATCATCATCGTCACTAAATTCTTTACCGCCATACCGGCATTCTATGCCGCCATTATGTAAATCTATAATTACTGAAGTAATTTTATTTACCCGGATCCACCACTCTTCTATTCATTTTTCACATTTATTTATATTTTTGACTCATTTCTGGAGTTGCAGTTTTAAGAGCTTCTTGCCACATTTTCCTAACTGCATTGTCACTCTATGAACTGCATCCAACGTGATTATCATAATAAGTTTCACATATTCCCCAGATGTGTTCGATGGGATTAAATTGGCAGTGGTATGGCGCTAACCGTAGTACTTGATGTCCATAACTTGATACAATTTGGTCAACTTATAAACTGTTGGTTTTTCATTACGTTTCGAAATTTCCAGTAACTCTGATTTGAAGGTTTATTCCGGAAAAATGATATTATTTTTAACTAACCAATTTTTTAAGCTCGGTACGGTCCAGGACTGTTTTGCTTGTTTTTTCAAAATCTTAGAATAGTAAGGTAAATAGGTAAATGGTAAGGTAAAGGTAAATAATATTTAAAACTATAACTGATGGTTCACTCAGACTAGGTAACAGTTTCTCCTCAAGCCAATTAACAAACATATCTGCAGTCATTTTTTCATGGTAATCAGCAGCTTTTGATTTTGAAAAAAAAATCAAATCAAATTTTTATAAAACCTTTCCTTCCTGCGTGAAGAATGATTTGTTTCTTTTACCTTCGCTATCTCTGTGTTTTATTGATTTTCTTGGGAGGGACAACGCTTGAAACATACTGATAGGCCCAAATATCTTGGAGTGATACTAGACCGGTCACTAACGTATAAATTCCACTGTCAGAGCACAAGACAAAAGGTCTCTACGAGAAACCACCTTCTCCGGAAACTTGTATGGAGCAAGTGGGGTGCAAACCCCCAGGTCTTAAAGTCAACAGCTGAGGCCTTATGTTTCTCAACAGGGGAATATGCTTGTCCCGTCTGGGGTAGATCTAGACACGCCCAACAAGTCACCACGGCGTTAAATGAAACATCTAGAATCATTACCGGTTGTATGAAGCCTATCCCTCTACACCTACTGTACGGGGTAGCTGGATTCGCATCACCAGACGACCGTAGATGTGCCTCACAATATGTGGAGAAGTTCAGGAAAACTTTCGATGAACGGCACCAATTATACGGGTTTGACGAACCGCCAGGAATCAGCCGACTTAAATCAAGGAAAAGGTTGATGAGAAATGTCAGCGTCGAACCACCCGAAGTGTTCCCCCTACAACCAGAACGACCTAATGGAATAAACCTGGACTGGAGAACCTGGCGGACACTCAAGCGCATGCGCACAGGTGTTGCCCCTGTAAAACAGAACCTCATTAAATGGGGCATCAAGACAGATAGCGAGGCACTCTGTGAATGTGGGGAAATACAGAACGTGGAGCACCTGAGAGTATGCAGACTTTGCCTATCACAGTGCACCCTCGATGATTTATGGTTCGCAAATACAAAGGCTGTAGACGTAGCCCGATATTGGGCAGAAAAACTGTAGTCGGATCCAGACTCGAAAAAGTAAGTATTGATTTTATATTGGCGTCTTGCCAAATTTTTCCCTTTGCAAATAGCCATGTCTCATCTAAGGATACGAATGTTGCATTTTCAGATTTAAGTCTAGTATATTCTCTCAAAAATTTGATTCTTTTGTGAACCACACTACTCCTTTTACATAAAAGTAACTTATTATTATCTGTTTTAAACTTAAATCCTAAATCTCTCAACACTAAAGGCTAGACCTCTTAATTTCAGAAACTTGTTTTTCTCTTTTATGTTGGCCAGTAAAGTATATAAACTGGCATGTTAATTGTTTTCACGCATTCGATACAAAATATTGCCAATTTCAAATTTTTCTCCATCAGGTAAGTCAATGCTCCTAGAATGTTTTCGAGTTGTTTTTTTCTCTTCGTGATACTCAGTCACAGTAAGATCTTGTGAATCTCTGAAAGTCTTCACTACAGTTTTTAGCTTACTTTCAGTCATCTCAAGTGCTTCACAAACGCTTTGATTTATTAATAATAATGTCTTCAAAGGTCCACTGTCATCAATATCCAACTTACATGTAGGCATGATGGTCACTTGAATCTACACGTTTGAATAACAATATATTGAGTTTAGATCAATACGACAGAAGTTTTCTGATTGTGCTTGAGAGGTAAAATATAATATAACCGCTTACAAAGATCCTAAACACCCTAAGCAAATTAGTCTATTAGGAATGCTTACTGTAATTTAATTATGTTTGATAAAAAGTTTAAAAATTGTTGGAAACTGTACATAAAAAAATTAACATGTTTCCCAAAATTATTTTATTTTTAGTTCAAGTATTTTCATTTGAAAATAAAAAGTTAAATATACAGGGTGAGTCATGAGGAACTTTACATACTTCTACCATATGTAGAGTCCCTCAGGGAGCATATCATGTGGCCACTAAAAAATTTCAACTCCTCTTCTTTATTAATTAACAGGGTGATTTGTGTAATTGACCATTTATTTTATTTTACTGTAGTGTTTATACGGCTCATTTGATTTTTTTAATTTTTGCATGATACAGTACACTACTATCAAGCATTCGACTGGTATTAGCTAAACTAAAAAATTCCAGGACTGGCTTTGGAAAAATTAATTTAGGGATTCGTATTAAATATTACACCCTGTATATATATTTTTTTAAAATGCAATAAGTGATTTTCAAACTACATAAATAGCCAATGAAAACGACATATGTGACAATGTTGTCGCACTTTTATTAAATTTTTAGTGAACGATCAAAACTTACCAAAAATAGAACAACCATAATGAAGTATCAAATTATAAGGTAATTAATTTAAACAAATGTTATTAATTTCAAACATTTTAACTGAAATGATAAACTGAGTCACTGCACAACAAAAAACAGTAACAACTAACAATAACGAAGAACAATTAAAAAAAAAAAACTAAAAATATGTACATAGTTATGATAAACCCATAAATTAGAACTGGAAAGATACAATAATGGTAACAAAATAAAAATAATTCAAAATAGATTTTCGAAATGGAACCCTGCAGCCTGTACACATTTTTGTTGCCGAATTGTTAGTTGACGTATTGAATTACGGATACTCTGGGGATCATTTCTAATAGTAGTACAGCAATGTATATTTCTATCAATTAATTGTTGTCGGTTATTAATATTCACTGTGTAAACTAGTTGCTTCAATCGTCCCCAAATATGGTAATCAACGGGATTGAAATCAGGGGATCTTGAAGGCCACGAAATAGGACCTGCACGTCCTATCCACCTGTTGCCATAAACATTATTGAGATGTTGTCTCACTGCCAGTAAAAAGTGTGGGGGTGCCCCATCATGCTGAAAATACATCCCTCGGATAGCAACGTTCGCGTTGGCAAGCAAATTCGGCAAAATATTTTGTGGAAAGTTCAAATAGACCTGCCCTGTTAAAGGACCATCAAAAAAGTGAAGACCTACTAATTGGTTATTTATGACACCAATCCACACGTTAACCGAAAACCTTAACTGAGAACGACGTTCTCGAATAGCATGGGGATTTTCTTCTGCCCACACATGTGAATTTCGTGAATTGTTTATCCCGTCTCTGGTAAATTGGGCTTCATCTGTATATAGTGTCCTGTACAGCGTTGGTCGATTATTGTTAATCCATCTACAAAATTCCAACCTATCGATCTCATCTCCAGCATGTAGTCGCTGAACCATTTGAATGTGATATGAGTATAGATTATTTTTTTGTAAGACTATACTTACTTTTGATTGAGTAACATTGAGTTTTCGACCTACTTGTCTAGTGCTTATTGTAGGGTTCATAGTAACGGCGTCCATAATGTCATCTTCCTGCGCTTCATCTACATGTCGCTCTGTTGTTCCACTAGGAAAAGTGCCATTTTCTGCAAATAATTAAAAACTGACCCAAATGTTGGATGACTGGGAGTTCGACGATTAGGAAATCTCCTGCTATATTCTCTACTAGCAGTCCTACCATTCCCATTACAGAATCCATAAACAAATATTATGTCTGCATATTCTGTGGTCGAAAACTGATGTGGCATTTTGAACGAAAACAACAAAAGCTCTACGAAAACTAACACAATGTACTTAACGTAGATATGACAGAAGAAATATGTATTCTCGTACACATAAATAACAATTGATAATGACAATAATGACAATGGGCACAAAATATCAAGAAACGTCAAACGGTCAACGCCAACCTTCATTTTAAACTTTTTTAGATTTATTATTATTATTATAGATTATTTAGTACAGTTGATGTAATGCATTAGTATTTGACATAAAATTTTAATCATTTACAATCAACAAAAACTAACACATACAAGAGGTTTGACTTTTTAATCAATTTAATTTATTATTGCCCCAAAATAATGCCTCAATACGATCTATGAGTAAAAATTTAAAATTGAAAAACAATTGATTCTATCGTAGAGATAATACAAAGTGACAGTAAACATGTTAATTTTCTACGTATTAGATTATGTTGTATGAACTCATTTTAATTAAAATGTTTGAAATTTATAACATTTGTTTAAATTAATACCTTATAATTTGATACTTCATTATGGTTGTTCTATTTTTGGTAAGATTTGATCATTCACTAAAAAATTAATAAAAGTGCGACAACATTGTTGCATATGTCGTTTTCATTGGCTATTTATGTAGTTTGAAAATCACTTATTGCATTTAAAAAATATATATATACAGGGTGTAATAATTAATACGAATCCCTAAATTAATTTTTCCAAAGCCAGTCCTGGAATTTTTTAATTTAGCTAATACCAGTCGAATGCTTGATAGTAGTGTACTGTATCATGTAAAAATTTAAAAAATCAAATGAGCCGTATAAACACTACAGTAAAATGAAATAAATGGTCAATTACACAAATCACCCTGTTAATTAATAAAGAAGAGGAGTTGACATTTTTTAGTGGCCACATGATATGCTCCCTGAGGGACTCTACATATGGAAGAAGTATGTAAAGTTCCTCATGACTCACCCTGTATTTACCAAAACCCTAACTTTAACTCGTAATCGTATACGTCTCAAAAACGGTACACTAACAGACATATGGTCAATAAATAGCCACCACTATTTTGACAAAATGTTTTTGTTTACTCCGAAATATTTTTTAACAAAAATTAAAAGTGATATTGTAGTACTTTGTATATCTAGTTTGAAGATAAATAGTCCATAACAGGGTAGTATTTGTTTCAGAAAAAAATTATTAAACAAGTAGGTGATAGAAATTTACGTTGAATAACATTATGGAAGAATACTATTTATTAAAAAAATAACAAAATACGCAAAACTATGAACAACGACACATATATTTATTTTATACCTAAAATTGAGAGTTTAGCAAAGTAATTAAAAAGATTATGGAGAACACCAGTGCAGTTTACCGTGCCTCTTACTAGAACGAAAGGTTTTCTGCGAATTCCGTTAATTGTTTAGAGATGTAAGTTGAATGTTCTGTATGTGATATATCCTAAAATACTTTAACTTCCAAATAGAGACAATAGTCTGGTCATATTTATATTACAGCTTCTCTGCTGTTTCTATATAAAATGTATGTTTTAGTTAGTCTTTTAATACAAAACTGTATACTGTAATACTCTTGAATCCCTTATTTTTTATTCTAATTGCAATTTTGTATAATAGTTTGGGATCTAGCGGTATATCTTTCAATTTTAGGTTACTATCTATTATCACTGTCCCTCGTAAGAGTATTGGGTTGAGTTTACCGAAAGTACAAGCTGATTATAGCCGCAAATATCAAACATGGAACAACAAATTTTGATATAGCGGTGTTGGCATGCTTTTATAATGTATATGCTGTATGCTTCAAATAGAAAAAGATAAAGCTTTAGAAAAGTACATTTTGTTTATATTATGTTATGAATTCTGCAATTTTTTATTGATATAAAACAAGAATGAGTAAATATTTGTTTCTTTGGAGAATAATTGCAGTTAATTATTAGAATTTTTTTTAGCAATTACCCTTTGATAGATTAGGGGATAGATTTGGCAATCGTGAAATCAGCAGTTGCCAGATGTTTGCAATTAATCTCGAAAGAGACAAATATTTACCCGTTATTGCTTCATATAAATTGAAAATTGCGGAATTCATAAAATAGTATAGTCAAAATGTACTTTTTAAAAGCTTTATCTCTTTATATTTGAAGCATACAACATATGCATTATAAAAACATGAGACCACTGCCAAACCGAAATATTTTTGACATTTGCGGCTAAATTCAGCTTGTACTTTCGGTAAACTCAACCCAGTATTGTATTTATTTGGACTGGGGTGATCTAAATTTATTTTATTTTCTGTAAATGTTTCTATGTTGTCGATGCTACAACAGGTATTGAGCACTCTAAAATATACCACATCTTATCAAAGTTGCTCTCATTCTGGTGTCTTCTCTTATCGCCACTTACAACTCGTATGTGTAGGTGTTGGGAACGTTAATAGGGAGGAAATGGATATTATAGGTACATGTAATTTGGTTCACCGTTACGGCTGTCCGAGGAAACTGGCAAGTCATGAGATTCATCTCATTGTTGCCAGTAAATAGGAAGAAATTTGGATATGCAGCTTTAGAGGATGGCAGTATCCAGAACTACAGACGCCCACCCGACAGGTATTCAAGCCACAAATAAATGGGAAGAAAACACCTATCTATGAAGAAGTGGAGTTAAGGTCCATAGTCAGATATTTGGCGAATTCAGAAAAAGAATGAACGAGAAATAAAAACACAGGTTGCAAATCACTAAAACAAATTGCATCAACCCCAGACTCTTGAGTAATACTCGCGGAAACCGCGGTGGACTCATAAGGGATTCTAAGTAGGGTAACACAAGTCATCTGGACTGAACTAGGCTTCTGACATACATACATTGAGAGGGTTCAACTTTGGATCTACTACTCCAGCTTCTTTCCTTCAAAGGACCTTTCTTTGGAATCACAGGCGCAGTATGACCATTACACCTAGATCTTGGTCTTCTGTTTTCATACGAGGTGACCAATGAGGCTCCTTTCTCAGTCTCTTCTTTTTTTTTGTTCAATTCTATTTCGTTATCATGTTGAGTGTGAGGTTTTCTATTTATGTTTCTTCTTAGACGGTCGACAGCATGTGGAGGTTCGAAGCTACAGATCTGAATGGGGTGTGGGTAGTTTTTCTGCATGTATTTTTTGTGCCTTTTGGCCCGATTGGCCTTTAATTGTTTTTTTTTATTATTTATCTTCTTTTTGTAGTTTGGTTGTGCTACCTCCGCCGTTGAGCTCCTTATATTTTGTTTGCAGATAATTGAGCAGGTCGGTTTTTCGTTTTGTTGAAGATTTAATTTTTGATTATTACAAAAACAATTTCTATAAGTTCCTTGGTTTCTATGGTTTTGTTAACTGTCTTTGTATTTTAAACACGAGTAACTCATATTTAATCTTTGCTAATTTATGTTTTTCTAGTGTCTTCAGACTCCTTATGTTATAGTGTATTCTTACATTATACAGTATTCTTACAATTTAGTAAATGGATAAAAGTTTGTAGTGCAACACTTATTCACTGAACAATCTTTATCGGTTTGTTTTAGCCGATTTAGATTTTACAACGCAATTACTTTTTCTTTTTTCTTCCTCTGTTATACTTTTACGCTTCTTTGTTAATTGATCATTAAATACAGAATCTGTAGAGCTATTATTAAGAGTAATTGCATTTATTTTTCTGTCTTAAATAAAATTAAGTATATGCTACTTCATTTTTTGAAGTCTGTTACGTATACATTTGATTGTAAAATAATTGTATTTATTTTACCACCATAGCTAGTCCATGCGCAGTGACATTTGTATTTTTCCTATCCCACGATATTTCGCTTATAAAGATGTTAATATTTTATTTGGCTATTGAGGCCGATGTAGTTTTATCATGAAAATATTAATTAAGTTTTATAAATTATATTTTTAATTAATTATTTTTGTAGAGTAAATGTAGCGTCCTTACTAATGGTAGTATTAATGGGTAAAATGGAATATGCAACAGATATTCTAAAAAGTTTATTGCTACGTTTAATCGATAAATCTGTAAATACGAAGCATCCACAACTAATGTTAAGGCGAACAGAGAGTGTTGTAGAAAAAATGTTAACAAATTGGATGGCACTGTGCATGTATCATTACCTTAAGGAATACGCCGGATCTTCACTGTTCTTGCTATTTAAAGCTATCAAACATCAGATAGAGAAGGGTCTAGTTGATGCCATTACTCATGATGCTAGATATTCATTGTCCGAAGAGAGGCTTTTGAGAGAAAATGTGGACTATAGTGTTGTGGTAAGTATAACAACGACAAAATCGATTATTATTCAATTCTTTCTAATTCTTCTTATCTGTTAAGGTAGTGATACTATCTGTTTCATTTCAGTATGATTGTTGTCTTACAGAAGGTTATATTGTGAAACTTAAACCGATACGAAGTTATCAAAGTACAATACAAATAATAATATGTCAACTTATTTCTCACAATTCGTATCTTAATTTTTTTTTGTTATTCTCAAACATCTTCCAAAAATGAAGTAACGCAGAAGAAATAAATAAATAAACAAGAAGGTATTACATTTAGGGCAGTACCGACATAAGTGAAAACTTCTTAAATTTCATAGATAAGTAATAATTTGAGATAAATAAAATTAATAATTTTTTGTGAACATTATTGTATATATACGTTCATTAATAACGAAGTTGTTTGTTTTTTCTATTTTAATATGTTGCTCCCTCCCCTTTCATTTAACGTATATCACGTTCCAATCGGACTAATAACAACTGAGATAAGATGTAATGCCTATTTGGCAATGCCGCCATGTTTGTTTTTTCGGTTATGGTACTAGTGACTCTCTTCCCTGTCCTCAAATCACGATCCGCCGAGCAGTTCTCGTGCGACTTTGCGACCAATTGAATCGGTGAGTTGAAAAAGGTCTCTCTCTTCAATCCTGACCCCCCAGGGGGAGTGTAGTGGTCGACGTGATGTCGTGTATTGTCCGTCTCCAGAGTTCTCTGTCTCTGGTCATTTCTTTTCATGCATAGATCTTTGGCATATTCCTGTAATTTGATCTATCCATCTTGTTGGGGATCTTCCTCGTGATCTTCGGCCTTCTACCTTTCCTTGTATTATGAGTCTTTCCATGTTTTCTGTGTTTGCTCTCATAACATGCCCAAAATATTTTAATTGTTGGAGATGGACTTTACTAGAGAGTCGTTGGCTAACTTTTAGCTCTCTTAAAATTTAATTATTTGTTCTACGGTCGGTCCAAGGAATTCGTAACATTCGTCTCCAACAGAACATTTCAGTGGCGTCTATCTTTCTTCTCTCCGATTGTCTCAGAGTCCAAGATTCACATCCGTAGGTCAGTATTGGGAATATTAAGCAGTTGATCAACCTCATCTTTATCGCTCTTGAAATTTGACAGTCCTTCCATATTTTGGTCATTTTTGCTGTGGCAACTTTTGCTAGATCACATCTACGTTTAATCTCTTCTTGTAATGACCCTGTGTTTGTGATTAATGACCCCAGATATAAGTATGAGCTCACAACCTTGAACCGGTCAATTGTGGTTATGTGTGGATGATTGTTGTGTAGTCTATCCACTATCATGATCTTTGTCTTTGATATGTTTAATTGCAGACCAAATATTTGACTTTCGTTTTCGATCAGTCGTATAAGTTCCATCAGCTCTGCTTGACTATTTGCAAGAATGGCTGTGTCATCTGCGAAACGTAGGTTGTTTAGTTTATGACCATTTATTGAGATGCCCTTTTCCCATCCTTCAAGTGCTCTTCGCATAATATACTCCCCATATATGTTGAATAATTGTGGAGATAGTATACATCCTTGTCCGACACCCCGTTCTGGATGAAACTCGTTCGAAAGTGTGTCAAGTACTTTAACTTATCCAATAGTGTGTTCATATAGTTCAGTTATAAGCGTAATTAGATGTTGTGGTACGCCTACTTCTTTTAGTATTCGCCATAAGTGTCTCCACTTGACCCTGTCGAACGCTTTACGGTAATCTATAAAACAGATGTATATTGGGATGTTGAATTCCCTAGATTTCTCGATTATCTGTCTTATATTCAGCAGGTGTTCTCGAGTGCCTCTACCTTTGGTAAATCCAGTTTGCTCTTGTGGAATTTCTCTTTGAAGGAATGTTTTCAGTCTCTCATTGATTATATGTAGCATTATCTTGCTGGCATGGGATATAAGAGAGATAGTTCTATAATTGTCACATTTATGGAAGCTGCCTTTTTTATGTATGGTCGTTATTGTAGATTTTGTCCAGTCTTCAGGCCATTGTTTGGAATGCCATATTTGGTTACAGAGTAGATGAAGTAACTTTACGCCGGTTTCTTCTGTGGCTTTAAGCATTTCTTCTGTTATCATATCTGGACCTGGTGCTTTGTTATATTTGAGCTTGTTGATAGCCTGTCTTACTTCATTTTCGAGTATATCAGGTTCTTCTTCCACCTCGTCAGAGATTTGGCTAACAAGCTCTTGGCGTTGATCATCTGTATATAGGTCCCTGCAATACGATCTCCATGTCTCTGCTATGTCTTCTCTGTTTGTTCTCAGGGTTCCAGTGTTATCTTTAATGGCCCAAGTTCTAGCTCTGAAGTCTCTTGTCAGGTAGCGTATTTTTCTAAATAGATCTCTCGGCTGATTATTCTGACCATGTCTCTCAATTTCTTTGCATATACTTTGATATTACTCTTTTTTGTCGGCCTTACATCTTCGTTTTATTTCTTTATTGAGGTTTTTTAAACTAGCTTTTTCCCTTTCACTATGTACACCACTTTTACAAAGATTTCTTCTATTCTCAATTATTTTAAGAGTTTTATCTGTTATCCAGTGTTTCCGTTTCACCGGATTATTTTTCTTTGAGCGATCCACTGGTGTTGTTACGCAATGTTTAACAGTCTCCCATATTTCTTGTGGTGTTCCGTTACGAATATAGGGCATACTTTTCTGTACTTCCTGTAGAAGGTCGTCTTTCTTTCTTAGTTCTATCCTTCTTATCTCTCTTTGTTTGTTGGGTTATTTTGAAAAAGGTACACATTTCAAAATGGATATTTTTCAGGAACTAAAAAAAACTGTTTATCTGCAAAACTAAATATGTTAAAGAAAATGGTTCAATTATGAAGTTTCACAAGTAAATGGAATACATTCACCTGTTATGAATATTTTGGTTTTTTAATACTTTGTCTGAGTTTTAATCATTCTAGAAAATTAAGGCTACATAAAACAAAATAATTTGAAATATAGCAATGTAATATTGAAATACATACATGATTTATAAAATAGGTATATAGCACAAGCCGTCGTTGGTAAAGTACGAGGTTCATGATAAAAGGCAAGTATTCCTCTGGAATATATTTGATGAGTTTCATGACATCATTGATCTTGCTTACCTTAGTAGGTTTCCATAATTGTAAGCCTTGCTTGAAGGAAGCACTACATTGGATTTTGTAAGTTTAAAGGTATGTGAGAGAAAATCATCAATGAACGATGACGCTACCACGTATCCTTTCCGGTCACTTTTTTGAATCAAATAACTATATTTGCTTGTGGCAAAAGATATTCTTTTATCTTCAAGGCTTTTTGGTAATTTATCAAAGTAAAGAGGCCACCACTTCTTACAGGCTAGTTCATCTTCATTTTTTACTTCTTTTACTTTGTAAGTTGGTTGAATCTTTTTGGCGTGTTCTATGATGGCCTTGTATGCCTTGTATTGGTCTGAAGAATAAATGCGATCATATTTTCGTACTGCTCTCTTAATAACTGCAAAGGTTCTATCGCATGGCAAAACGCTATGCACTCTTACCAGGTAATATTAATAGATTGATGTAAATCGACCGATCATAGTGAGGGCTGAAAGTACCCTTAACATAGTGTGGTTGCGGTTTTGGCCGCCACACGCATCACTGAAAATGTGGAGTTCCGTAACCTCCGCAGGGATTTCATTTTAAATAAAATCTAATACAAAAGAGGTGACCTCATCTGGTCCTTTGTTTGCAACATCTTCGGGGTATGTGTACAATACAGCCATGTCATTTTTAAAATCATAAACATAAATACATAGTACCAGAACCTTTCTCAGAAAAAACATTTCTTGTACGGGCAAACTGGGTAGCGATAAGTTTTGCATCTAGTCAAAAACTATCCTCGACTTGAGGCTTCCCAAATCTATATCCAAAATTTACTTTGAAGTATTTTAGAAAAAACTTGTACTTTACTTTTGTTCCAAGGTCAGGGTATTTTTGAATAAACATATCATGTTTATCAGTACATCTAGCTCAGCATCCAAATAGGTTGTAGGTTGCTTAGTGTAATGGGTTAAATATTTGGGATATGAATCGATATGTTTATGTATTTTGGTAGATAACTATTTTGTGTGAAATATACATACAAACAAGCTTATGAATGCTTTGCGACATACGTCTGAATGATTTCCAAACACGATCACATAATACTTAGTGTACACCTACATTGGAACCGTATTTCTCCCGATCCGATATCTGGCGACGTCGGCCGACGTCGGATTAAAACCAAACTCAAGGTATTAAATCAGAGTGCCTATACTGCTTCGTCACGGAAGCAGTATAGGCACTATGATTTAATACCTTGAGTTTGTTTTCAATCCGACGTCGCCCGATATCGGATCGGGAGAAATACGGTTCCAATGTAGGTGTACACTTAAATGTAAAATTGATTTGTTTTGAATGATCAACTGTTGGTCTATGCCGTTTGACATAGAATCTTTCAATACACCTCATTAAAAAGTGTTTTGTTCATTTTTTGATTGGCCTGCCTAAAGTTTTTCTAAAATATATTTTTGGTTTTCATCTGATAGCTTTGACGTGCACTGTTTCTTACACTGACAGTCAGGGCCAGTTTGTTTAGCTTAAACTAGTTACCTGATGAAACAAACTCTTCACCCTAGCAATTTTTTCCGTCTCTCTGACATGTAATTCTTTATTTAACTGTTCCTTCTTCCGGCGTGGCTCTACATTTTCACTGTCTGAACTCGACATCACAAATAACACACTGTTGTAACTATTCACTGTTAACTGTTTATATTATAACACAGCTCCACACTAACTAAACAACAACAGATAAATGACTGCCCGTTTATATGTAGAAGCCGGATATGCGCAAACGACAGCTATGCGGACTCCCACTACACTTACTCTGTGTGATACGCGTCGAGTTGGAGAAGGGACACATTCCAGGAATGTGTTCCTTCTTCAACTCAACGAAATATTTTGACCTCTGCAAAAGTGATATTTTATAGTGTAATGTGTACCGTTTTCAGCTCCATAGATGGAACTTGACCCTAGAAACAAAATGGCTATCTCAGTTTAAATTCGCATTTTTTTGAATGTGTACCTTTTTCATCTCACCGGTTCAATTTGCGTTACGGTGACGGTCGTAAAAATCTGTTGCGTATTCATACTTTTTCCCCACCCAAAAAGTTCACAAGTCACTAAAAAAGTTTTCACTTTAATAAAATTCTTATATACCTATACTCAAAGTTTAATGTTACCATTTATTTTCAGACATTGCATATTGTCCAAGATGATCTTGACGAAAAAATCCAATGTAAAGTATTAGACTGTGATACTATCAGTCAAGTGAAATCCAAGATATTAGATGCACTATTTAAAAATACTCCCTTCTCTCTAAGGCCTTCTATATATGAAGTAGATTTGGAATGGAGGCATGGGAGAGGAGGACATCTTACTCTACAGGATGAAGACCTTACGACTAAAACGATATGTGGTTGGAAAAAATTGAATACTTTAGCACATTACGGTGTCAAAGAAAGTGCAGTTATGTCATTGATTTCCAGACAAAATGATAGTTTTAATAATTGTAAACAACCCTGTCATAACTGTGTTACGGGAATGTACCTTAACAATTCCCAGTCTCCCATTATAACTACGAATGGTGATATTGAAGGAGGCAACAACCCGAGAATATACCACTTAGTAAAACCCATAGATGACCACCAGTTCCCCAACAACAAAATGGGAGAAAGAACCCACAAAGCCATTCCCGAAATTTTCTTAACAAGACTGTTATCTACTAAGGGTACTATACAAAAATTTGTCGATGACTTTTTTATGACAATTTTGACTGTAAATGAAGCTTTACCTCCGGCTGTTAAATGGTTGTTTGACTTACTAGACGAGGCAGCTAGAAAACACGGTATCCAAGATCCTGAAGTTGTTCATGCTTGGAAATCCAACAGTCTTCCGTTGAGATTTTGGGTCAACTTCATAAAAAATCCAGATTTCATATTTGATATTAACAAAACCTCAACTTTGGATTCTTGTTTGTCCGTTATTGCTCAGACCTTTATGGATTCTTGCTCTACAACCGAACACAGGCTGGGGAAGGATTCACCATCAAATAAATTATTATTTGCCAAGGTAATATTTATCGTAATATTAAGATTTACTATATATTACATCATTCTAGTAATTGTTTTAAATCTTTTAAAGATATTGACGGTGTCTAACATTATTATGTGTAATAATCTTTGTGTAAATATGTTATTTACACAAAGATTATTTATAAATCATATTTGCGATGGGAGCTTCTTTATCATTTTTTTTTTATTATTATATACCGATTATTATATTCAAAATTTACTTACCAAACAATATAATAATATGAAAATAAGGCACAAATTAGTTCAAACGCAAAACACAATAAATATCAACTTCAGACGACTTTACACCGACAAGACAGAAGGCTTGTATAAAAAAAAAGTTCGACAATAATATCGGTTTTCAATGTGTACAACAATAATATACACATTTTTTGTACTCATTACCACTTTTTTTGTATCTTTTTAAACATCTGAAATATCAAACTCTGAAGTATAAGTTGGTTAACCTGTAGCTACATGTAATAAAAGATAATTAAAACTTGTTTTTTAAAGGCTATGTTAACAAAATAACTGTACCAAAAATAAATAAATTAAAAAAAAAGTGTTTACAAACACTTTTGACAAAATTTTATTTATGATTAAATATTATAATAACAATTTTATCATCTCTTTATAATTACTATAATTAAATTAGTCAAATTATATAAAAAACTTCAAAATTAAAAGTCTTTCCTATACAACTACATTAAAATATTGCGTGAAGAAAATGTTCTTGACTACGTCATGCGCGACGCAAACCGATTTTGGAACGTTATGTATCATACCTTGTGTTCATTGTACCATGGTTATTTGCTAGTAAATGCCTTCAAAGACAATTGTTTCTCTCATGTCTGCATCTGTGTTTCAGTTTTAATTTTTAATTCATTTTTGGATAAAACAATCTTAAAAGACAATTTCCTCTGATAATTATAATATTTAATTTTTCATCTCCAAATGACTAATTGAATTGCTTACATGTTGTGATTGTAACTTCTCACACTATAGTATCAGTCGAGAATTACACGTATCAGTGAATATTATCATATTATAATTATATTCTACAGGGTGATCAACTTTTGTGACAAAGTTGGTTATATGTGTTATAGCAGATACCGAAAAATAAGTTTTTTACCAAAATAGGAGGCAACTGTAAGCATTTTAATATTAGTTAAAAATACAATATCCTGTATTGTATTTTAAATTTATATCCGCTTCACTTCCTCGTTACAAAAAAAAGTTGTATAGAGTACAGAGTATTTAAAAAGTTATAACAAAAATTCATTGAAAAACCCTGTATAATTGATAATGTTAACAAGAGCAACAACGTGTTGTAGCCATAGTTTTTTAATAATGGTAAACAATTATAAAAATGATTAATCGCGATAACATTCATTAAATCGAATACAGGTTACGTCATTATTTTCTTACATCCATTACGTTTATTACGTCCAAGCCAATGTCTTTTAGAGCTTCGATCAATATAGAGTGCTTAACACGATCAAATGCCTTTGCGGAAGTCAATAAAACAACAGTATACAGTGTAGGAAAAATTTTATGGTCGGTATGGTAAAATTTAACAGGATATCTAACGCAGATATAAAGTCATATTTTCAGCGAATAGACAAAGATAACAATCATATTTCCCCTTGGTCTCCCCTCCTCAAATATTTTTAACACCTATTGGCCATTAGTGAGACGAATAGTTCCGATCAGAGATATTTTACATATTCTCTGGTTCCGTTCCTAATATACCTAAAAAACTAGAGGTGGGTCCTCCCGTTTTTTAAATTTTTATCGGAACCGTTTTTCGTAAACTGTAACTAGTTGATTCAAATTAGCGAGTACACAAACATATTGGCTATTATCGTTTATGTGTATAAGTATTGAAGTGAAAGAACCTAACGAAAGATATATTTATTATAACTTGAAAAATAAATTAAACAATACAAATTACTTACATTTACATTAAATCGTACTTACATTTACATTACACGTTATTATTAAATCGCGAACCGTCTAAATTGACATTTAAAAACAAGTTTTTCTACTTTTCTTGTTAACTGTGTTCTTCTTTTATTTAAAATTAAACCAGATTTTAAACATGTGTTCACAAGGAAAAGATTTTGTTACAATTCTACAATATTTTATGAATATAGTGGCTAAGTTAGGATATACATGGCGATGGTTTTTCCACCACGGTAATGGACAGTTCCAATCTCCGTTCGAAATTTATTGTGGGTAATATATTATTAGACAAATACATGTCGACTTCTTGTATATCTCTCGATACAGTTGTATGTTTAGATGAGTCATGTCCAATTAATTCATCAAAAATACACAATGGACTTAAGTCATCTTTATCAGTTTCTTTTTCTTGACTAAACTTATTGATTTACTAAACTTATGCAAAGACTCGTTTCATCCGTTTTCTATAGGTGAAGAACCAGATTTGAAAAAGTTTGCAGGGTGGATTCCTGGATATAAACCGCCAACAAGAAAAACTGTTAGATTCATTACTTCAGGAATGTTATGTCAAAACTGATTTGATAATAGATAAAATAAAAAGTCCTTTTTTCGACAATTCTGCAAAAAACATTAAAAAAAGTACCTTATCTTCAGAAAGGCTTAATTACAACATAACAAAGTTCCCAATTAAGCCAGGATATTCTTCGTCTTCCCACATTTCGCTTTTCTCGGATTTTGCCCTGCATAATAAGTTGTAATAATGCGTATTTTTGCCCTCTCATCACATGTCCCAAGTACTTAAGTTTTCGTCTTTTAATAGTTAATATTATTTCTGCCTCATTTCCTATCCTTCTAGTTACTTCAATGTTTGACATTTTTTGAATCCATGATATTCGTAGGATTCTTCTGTAACACCAAAATTCAAAGGCGACCAACTTATTCAGATGAACTTGTTTTAGTGTCCAAGCTTTCAGACCATAAAGAAGAGTAGAGAACACGTAACATCGAAGCATTCTCAGGCGTAGTTCTAACCTTATATCCCGACAACAAAGAAACTTTTTAAGTTTAATAAATGATGTACGTGCTATTTCAATACGTGTCTTAATTTCTTTGATTTGGTCTACATCTGATGTTATCCATGTTCCTAAGTATTTATAGTTATTAACACTCTTAATTGCAGTATCTTCAATAGTCAATTGGATATTTGTGCAGATTTAGTCATGATCATGCATTTAGTTTTCTTTAAATTTATCTTCAGTCCGTACTCATGACAGCGTTCATTAAGGCGTTGCATTAGGTTCTGTAAATCATTGTTGTTATCCGTAATTATTACTGTACCGTCTGCAAAACGTAAGTTATTCAAAACTTCTCCATTGATAGATATACCTTCTATTGAGTCAGAGAGCGCTTCTTAAAATACCGATCACTGTAAACATTGAAAAGTAGTGGGGACAGCACGCAACCCTGGCGAACTCCTCTCTGTATTTTGATATTTTCGTTGTACTGGCGTGTATTTCCGTTTCACATCGGTATTAAATAATACAGACTTACACTTAGACCAAATCTAAATAAAAAACACTGGATTATTTGTTCTCAGCTTTCCCAAATTTTACGGCCGTTTAAAGAAATAACAAGTACAATGAGTGACCAAAAATACTTGAAGGGTAGTTCAGTGATTGTTATGGTACGCGGCCTGCAAGAATCTTGCAAGAAAATTTTAGCAAACGGTAACCTTACATCCATAGTATCCGACGTAGTACAATTACTAATATCGGGTTTAGCAAAAATATTTAAAGGGATAGAACAGAGTATCATATTGTCATTATGTACATTTATGGATTCACCATTTAACGTGCAGGGTTTTTCTGATAAAAATGAAGATAAAAAAATAAAAGAAAAAGTTAAGAAGCTGGTTACTTCTATAATTAACGAACAAGAAGATTGTACTATTGAAAATCAACCAGTAAAAGAAAAAGAAACCAATAAAGATTACTTAAATCCATGGTGTATTTTTGATCAATTAATTGGAGATGGCTCATCTACACGTACACCTGTATCGAGAGTCCATTACAACGGTGGAAAAACCATCGCCATGTATATCCTAACTTAACCCCTATATTCATACAGTATTGTAAATGTGAACACATGTTCAAAATCTGGTTTAATTTGAAATAAAAAAAGAAGACGGTTAATAAGAAGTAGGTATAGTAGAAAAACTTATGTTTTTTAATGTCAATTTAGACTATTCGCGATTTAATAATAACGTGTAATGTAAATGTAAGTACGATTTACTATTTGTATTGTTTAGTTTATTTTTCAAGTTATAATAAATATATCATTAGTTTCTTTCACTTCAATAAATATACACATAAACGATAATAGCCATTATGTTTGTTTATGTAGGTACTCTCTTACTTGAAACTACTTTTAAACAATCATAGTTACTTGTTTACAAAAATTTAAATTTTTAAATTCATTCATTTTTTTTTGGAATCCTGAGAAAACTAACAAATATTTTTGAAAAATTTAAATGCAGAATAAAAGATTACATTATTACCGAGGGCCGAAAGTCCCTTAGAATAAACAAAAAGTTTTTTGAATGAGATATTTGAAATTAAAAATCACACTAATTTTTTTTTTCGCCCTTATAACTTATTAAAATAAACATTATAGAAGTTTTCAGGGACTTTTGGCCCTCGGTAATAATGTATTGGTTCATTCTGCGTTTAAATTTTTCAAGAATATTTATTAGTTTTATCAGGATTCGAAAAAAATGAATGCATTTAAAAAATATTAATCGCTCTTACGCTCTTAACGATAAAATTACCACGACCCACCTCTACTACCCGTTACTCGGTGTTCTAACCAGACGGACGACGTTGCCAAATAAATTATTGTGTGTGAATATTTTTTAATGTGGTGTTATTGTATGCAGTTTATTATTTCATATTGGGAATAAGGCACAATGTGACTTTAAAATAAGCTTATTTTGATGTTTAGATTTTTAATTCGGAAATCGTACTTAAAATACGAAACATTAATAAATTTTATTTAGGTATATAAAACGATTTCCAAAGTGGAAATCAAAATGTTATATTACACTTATTGTAAAGTAAACTTGTGGCATATTCCCAATAAAAAAAAACAGTAAGCTGCCATTTAAATCAATTTCGCCCAAATTGGATTATAGAACATTGTTCAAATGCAAAAAAAAAACAACAGGTCAAATAAATCCAATAAGTTTGGCAACGTTGAACTTCCCCTTTCCAGGCATGCATGTTTGGCCACCGTTTGGCGATATAAAGGGCGGACCTAATATACCTCTCTTTTTCTAAACAGCTGTTTCTCACTCCATCTCACGTAAGGTCCATACCGACCATAAAATTTTTCCTACACTGTATGTCTACAAATATATCTCGACATCTTTGAGCAAGTACGTTAATTCCAAACAGCTTTCTGCATGATCTTATACAGATGTTCATTCAGACCTAGTTTTTATGTTTTCTAGGAGGTTCTTCGGAATGACTCCAGTAGTAGTAACAATTATAGGTATCGTTCATTCAGACCTAGTTTTTATGTTTTCTAGGAGGTTCTTCGGAATGACTCCAGTAGTAGTAACAATTATAGGTATCGTCTGGGTACATTTCAATCTCCATTGTCTCCTTTGTATTTCCAGATCTCTGTACTTGGTGATTTTTTCGTTGTATTTAACGGGCAGATTATTGTTGTTAGGTTATCGCCACGTTGATTAGTGTTGTTTGTCTCGTTAGTTTATTAACTAGTACGAGATCTGGTCTATTGTGTGCTACTGTTTGGACTGTGAGCACAGTGCGATCCCTTTTTAATATTACTAATATTATTATTTATTACACATTGCATGTTAATAATGTTATAATATATTAATCATTAATAAAATTAAACTGATGTTATTTTTTATTTCTGACAGAAATAGAGAATCTACATTTGTATCGTATATATGAATATATAGTTTGCAAACAATTAAATATGGGAATATTATTTTGTAGGATATACCCAGGTATCGAGAAATGGTATCTCAGTTCTACAGTGATGTTGCCATGTTGCCAATTATAACAGATCAGGAGATGGGATCTGCAATGCAGCAACTTTCTTCGCAACAAGCTGAAGAATTCGATACTGTGGCAGCTTTAAAAGAACTTTACATATATGTTACTAAATATAGAGAACCAGTAAGTATATATTTTAAGCATAATTTTAATTTTGCGAGAATAAAAATTACTATGCATTTTTGCCGTTAAAGTGATTTACTTTTCTGATTTTAATTTACTTATGTCTATTTACTGTACCGGTTGGTCCAATAAGCCGATCTCTCGGCTATATATCAGTAACTATTCATGTTATAACTTTAGGAGAAAAAATTCCTTAGTAAAAGTGGCCAAGAGAAATCGCTTGAAATAACTTTTAAGTTTCTGGGTTAACCATTTTGGTGATATTCGAAATAAACTCGAATCATATCATACAATTTGATATACTTATCACGAGTTATTAGTACTAATAATTAATTACTAATATTACCAATATTAATATTTATTAAAAAAATGCAATCTTCAATTCGAATTACAATACATATAAAACTTCTTAACCATGTTTTGACTGCTGGCAATAAATAAACAATATCAACTGTCAAATTCATTGTCGTAGCCTACTTAGTTTCGAAAAAACTATTTTTAATCATATGAAATAACAATGGTCAATATAGGTATCAACATTAAGATTCTTGTGCTATAAAAAAATTTGAAAGTACCTACTGACTTATTTTTTAATTTAATTTATAATACAGGGTGTGTCAATACTATACTTACTTATGTTTATGCGTTTTTATTCATATCTCGAGTTCGACAAAAGCTATTAACATGCGGTTTGCGCCATTTTGTTACGAATTTAGTCCAGTTCCATTATAATTTACAATAAATAGGTGTTTCTATTAGACATTTTGAAGAAAAACAAATTTTAATTTTTTCTATTCGAAAGTACCCTCTACCTACGACAATTAAAACTAAATGCAATTATTTTATAGTAGATGTAAATTAATTTATCCACTCTTTCTAATGACACTAATTCTGTTAAAATCGGTTGATCCAAACCAAAGTAATAGTTATTTATCCACAAATACTTTCCCACTCTCCCCCAACCTTTATTTGAAGAAATAAAAAAAAAAGTACTTGAACAACTTTGTGCAGAAATTATACCTCTTTTTAGTTTACTTATTTAACACTTGGTATAATTGGACATATTTCTCAAAAAACTGGTTTTCAAAGTTTTCTTCACAAGTTACGCCCCCTAGCGGTTAACCCAGAAACTTGAAAGTTATTTCAAGCGATTTCTCTTGGCCACTTTTACTAAGGAATTTTTTCTCCTAAAGTTATAACATGAATAGTTTCTGATATATAGCCGAGAGATCGGCTTATTGGACCACCCGGTACATTTGGCTGAGAAGATCCATAAACTACTGGTGGGCTTGCAATTAATACAAACAGTTCAAATTGCAAGTTTAGAGGATTTTATTTTTAGCTTCAGCTTTATTTTTATTTGTTTTAGATTCTTGAGGGACTTAGCACAGATCTGAATTGTCGACGTTTACATCTGGCACAGAAATTGGAAAGTGTCGCTTATACATTAGGAGGGGATGAGAACTCAACATGCTGACCTCAAAGGTCACCTGATCCTCTGTTGCCAAGAACCTTGGCGCCCTGATTCCAAGCGTAAGTTCACACACATGCTTTTCACTAGAAAAAGAATAGACCAATGTGAGAGCAAATAATATCAGTTCTGGAAATAAGTAATTAACTGGAACATAGAAATCAAAATTTAACAGATACTATTTTAATCGTAATATCATTTTTCTTTTAAATATTTTAGTCGTTTAAATGTTACTGTCAAAAATGTTTCACTTCGATGAAATTGGCTTAAGTATACCTTCACATATTTGCCATATACATCCTTCCATTATCTGCATTATTCCGTCTTCCTTATCTGAAATAATTTTTAAATATCTTCAATGTTCACTATACTTTTAACTATTACACACGATGTTTAACTGCTTTAGAAATCATTCATCTGATTGCTTTAGCTTCAGAGTTCCTAGTTTGCTCTCCAAAAAGTTTCCTTGGTCTGCAATTTAATGTCAATTTTAAAAGGTTTGTGCTGCCGTCTTATTGTAAATGTTAAGCCATATTTATTTTTTAAATATTTTTATAAGGCTTCAAATTATTTTTTAAACTTTTAGAGAATTTTCAATGCTTAAGAGTTCCTATTTGTTAAGCCAAGTTACTTTGTGTACCTAAATAATATAACTAAATAATATTTATAAAGAAGCATATTTTCACTTAAACTAAAATTAAACGACAGGTTACTCATTTTTTCTGAGCTGAATAGTCTTGTGATATGTTTAGATGCACTGTTTTATTTAAGAGTTTTATTTTTATCAATAAACATCATGTTAGCAACGGTATAGACGATACAAATAGTCACAGGGCATTATGAGTCGAGATAGCATTGTACATATTTTGTTTAGATTTATGAAAAAGAAACCTATATATCTACTCTTAATCTACAAATTAAGAAATACCACTGAACTACACTGTAGAACTCATAAAATAGAAAAAGATCTTCCCAATGTTCTCAACATCCCAAATTTCCTCAAAATAAAAGGATAGAAATGAAGGGACAGACAGATAAGACCATAGGTAGAACATTCTTACCTGGAAGAATAAAGGAAAAGGTTATCAATGTAAATCTATTACATTTTCCACAAAAAAAGACTTTTCCTGAAATAAGTTATTAGAAAAAATTAAACTGAAATTTGATCGAATATATTTTTCCTTATCTGCAAGACAACAACTGAAATTGTCTAAAATATCTTGTTTTACTGAAATCTTGTTTTTGAAATTTTAAGTACTTCATCAATACGGAAAATTTATTTTTTGAAAATGAACCGCAATTGTTGCAATTAAAATTACATGTTTTGTTTTGACAGTTAGATTTCCAATCCGGAACTCACTCTAAAAAACTGAATTGAATTATAAAAATTGATATAACCTGTAAATTATTGTTTTTTGTTGTAATTTGTGGTAAATACATTCTTGTCATTGTATATTTAGTTTGCCCTGATCTTGGAGTCAACAGCCATATACTACAATACTAGAGCTTCTTGAACGGTATTATTATACCCTAGACTGACATAAAATTCTGACCTTTATAGACCTCCGGTTAGTCGTGTGTATTATTCTTAATTATAAATTATGTGTCTTTATTATTCTGTTACCTCATTCTTCTTCAAGTGCCATCTCTGTGACGTAAATCGGCAATCGTTATGGTTATTCGGACTTTATAAACAGCTGCTCTGAAAAGTTCATTTGATGTACATCCGTACCACTTTCTTATGTTCAATGCTGTCAGGTTCACTACCAGGCAGTAGGAAAGGCATTAAATCTTGGAGACAATATATTAATTATTTTGGAACAAACAACACTATTAATAATAGTTTGTTTAACATATTTTAACTGTCTAAATAGGTTTATTGTTGGTATATGCTCCGCAACATTTGCATTCCCATGCATTTTATTTATATTCATAAAATGTTTACTACAGTAACTTAGATTTCAGTCTTTTGTTCATGTATTGTGGTCAGTCTTGACCACATTTCGGCAACATTTTCACAGTTTATCAATTGTTGTATTTGATCTTGACATATTGTCGATAAAAAAATTACCCGTGCTCTTGAATTGTCATCCCATTCTTTCCACCTGCTGCTAGTTTGGTCTTCGAGTTCTGTAACTGTTCCATTCACAACTGAAAGCAGTTTCTCTGATTTAAACAAAATGGTTACACTAAATTTCCATAGTTGAAAATTTGAGTCATCAAACTTGGTGATAATTCCTAGAATCAATTTTCACATCTGAAACCATCACTGTACCAAATATTTATTTTATAATTGGTACGGCTCGAATGTACAGCTCATGACTTGAATGTGACAACAACTAAACTTTTTACCCTCTGAACTCTGAAAAAATACAGAGTTTAGGTTCACTAGCTGTCAAATAAAACAACTCAACTGTCGTTAACTAAAGAGTTTATTAAACAATAAACGTCAAAATATTAACAAACACTTGCCTCTAAATCAAACAGTTTACAAGAAGTAACCTAAAAATAATTAATTCTTTTCAACGCTCTCGCACGAAGGTCAGATCTTCAATACTAGATCAGCTTTAGAAGTGTAGTAGTATATGGATGTTTCCTCCAAGATCGAGGTAACATAAGTTTAAACTGTGAAGAATGGGTTTACCGTGAATTTACAAAAAGAATTTACAGATTATATCAACATTCATAATTTTATTTTTTGAGAATGATTTCCGTATTCGAAATGGAAAAAATGTAATTTCAATGAAAGTTATTGTACTCCCGAAACATAACATTAAGTGTGTAAGTTGCCACAATCAAACGATTTCAGAATCCGACTTCTAATATATATTACCTTTTTATGACATATGAATTTTGACACTCATGCCGAAAATATTTATTTTATGAAAAATAAATATAAGATAGGACCAGAAATGCTATTATATCAAAGGAGAATAATACCTTTTTAGGCACAAGTGTCAAAAAATATGCAAAATCGAGACTTTATAGATAAACTGCTTCAATGTACAGTCCAAAAGGTTCACAATGATTCAATATGTGGTATTCATACATCCATTTGTAATAAATATTGGGTTTCGATATAAAGGTAAACGTTTCTGTACATATGCATATCAGATTTATTATTCTATCCATATTCAATTCAGCCCTATTAATTGTCATCGATATTATTAATTTATACTCCTAGTTAAATTTTTTCTTTAAAAATAACTTCATTCAGTTTGCGTTTATAATATTTTACTCCTCCGGTATTACTGCAATTAAAACTGTATTGTATTCTATACAATATTTATCAAAATTAAATTTATAACAGTTGGGTGAAAAAAGAAAGTTTACTCAAAATAACTGATATCTGTAGGTCTGAGTTGCCCAAAATATTGAATTTTTAAATATTTTTTGTTTTCTTAGCGTTGGTACAATCCCCATATAAAATTAATAATTAGTAATGGACAAGAAATTTATAATGCACAAACTGAATGAAAAATAATTGATAATATATTAAGTAACCTTAAAATCGTAACTTTTAGCTGCAGTAGTTGTTATAATTTGTTATAAGTATAAAATATCCAGATATAGAGGAAAGCATGTTTGTGTTTTTGAGCGTGTTATACTGTGATATGGCGCATGATCAGGTGACTGTGATTGGATGCGTACTTACCCTCCAGCGGCTGCTAGTTTCCTTTTTCGAGTGCCTCGCTACGCTGATGGGACGTGACAAGGACAGTGTATACTCGCAACAGCGCAGTATTTGCGTATTTCTGTTCGTTCCGGTACAGTGATAAACAGCTCCAGACAAACGACTATAGGATTAATGGTAAATGGCATCATAAAGTAGTGAACCTGTCCTTGTAAAAATGCATTTTATTGTTTATAAAATACGATAATTTAGATAATTTATTGACGGGATGAAATTATAAGTATCACCGTTGATTCCCTATTAAATTTTACAATCCTAAATAGATCTTGAGCTACTCCTATTCGCCACCGGTATTCAGTAACCAGCTAAATGCTTCTTTAATCTGTCAATTGTATAAGCAGTAGCTATATGCTTTTTCCTCTTATGGATTTGCTCCAAATGAGTTTTCAACTAGAGTTTCAATATATTTACCAATTGATGCCTATGTTAATATAAGGATTTTGGCTCCGTACACGCTTCTATAATATTTATGAATTAAGTATAATTGCATATATTTAAAAAATATATTCTATATAAAATTTGAACTCGGTCGTGCTGAAAATTGTTATAGTAAAGCCAAATGACTTACATTTTTGCCTGGTGCTGTTACTTCATGAAACCGTTCGGTCCGGTTAGCCTAGTTAAGTAGAAATTTATAGAAATTTTCTTCATCATATCGATTGACTATATGTTATGCGCTATTTATTTTGTTTAGAAAGTCTAAGGTGCCTCAAGATACATCATATGAATCTCAATATTTAAAGCGAGTAAACATAACCTATATTATTTAGTGCAGTAAGGGTGAAGTGAACCTCTAGTGTTCGAACACTAGTGTCTAGAGCCTGACCCACTATTCTGTGCAAACTTGCGCAGTTCATTTGTATCCATTTCTGAATGTGTCAATGAGGTTTACGTGTATTGTGGGTTGCGAACATTTTTTTATAAATTAATAATATAATTACTTCAATCCATCTATTTAACCCGTTTGATAAATTTAATAATGTTTAAGTTATAAGAATAACTCTAAAATTAATAGTAAATAATAGCAAATCAAAATTAAAGACTTTTTAAAATAGTTTTAAAAAGTATTTTAAAAAACACTTTTTGCGCATTTTTTCCAATAAAAATTTGTTATTTTATATACAGGATGTTGACTAATGTTATATATCAATTACTATGATACCAACTTTCTTATTTTAAATGAAACATTGGTTATATTATAAAATTTTTGGATTCTGCACAAAATTCCCAGAACTTTGAGATATATTGCATGTTATAGTTTTAATTAACTTATTTTGGGATACAGGGTGGTTAATTAATAGATTAGAACCTTTTAAAGTCATAAGGAGACACTCTCTGCGTGTCTCCTTATGACTTTTAAAGGTTCTAAGATATGTACCTAAGTTCTTTTAAAATAAATATTATGTCAAATAAATGAAACCTGCCTATATCTTTACCAGGTGTGAAATGGAATGTTCATAGGTAGGTATCTTAAAGGCTATATATTTAAAAGTTAATACAGAAGGGATTGTGCATTTAATACATTGTGTATTAAAAACAGTTAAATAAAAGCATGGCAATTCAATATATTAAAGTTCTTTGAATTTTGTATTGGATCCAATAACTAAATAATATACTTGGTGTTCTATATAAAATAGTATCAAAGTTATGGAAATTTTGTGCAGAATCCAAAAATATTTTAAAATTTTAAAAAATATAGACAGGTTTCATCTATTTGACATAATATCTATTTTAAAAGAATATAGGTACATATCTCAGAGTACTATATACATTATTAAAAACAAGTTGAGATACGAAAATGAACTCACTCTCTTTATTGAAATTAGGTATAGAACCTTTTAAAGTCATAAGGAGACACGCAGAGAGTGATCTATTCATTAACCAACCTGTATTACAAAATAAGTTAATTAAAACTATAACATGCAATATATCAAAGTTCTGGGAATTTTGTGCAGAATCCAAAAATTTTAAAATAAAACCAATGTTTCATTTAAAATAAGAAAGTTGGTATCATAGTAATTGATATATAACATTAGTCAACATCTTGTATATAAAATACCAAATTTTTATTGGAAAAAATGCGCAAAAAGTGTTTTTTAAAATACTTTTCAAAACTATTTTAAAAAGCCTTTAATTTTGATTTGCTATTATTTACTATTAATTTTAGAGTTATTCTTATAATTTAAACATTATTAAATTTATCAAACGGGTTAAATAGATGGATTGAAGTAATTATATCATTAATTTATAAATAAAAATGTTCGCAACCAACAATACACAAACCTCATTGATACGTTCAGAAATGGATACAAATGAACTGTGCAAGTCTGCACAGACTAATGGGCCAGGCTCGAGACACTAGTGAAGTGAACACGTTAAAAATCGCAAATATTGTTAAATTCACTTCTTTGTAAACTATTGTTTCAGACATGTATTCATCTGATCAATTGTTTCCAGTTATCTTGACAATTTTTTTGTCTTTTCACTTCTGTACCTACTACTCTTCTTTGTATCGCAATCAATAATATTTTAGGTAGAATAAACTAACTTTCTTTCAACTACCACAATCTGGTTTTTCTTTTATTGCTACGATCTACTGGAGCATCCTCATCTTTTGTGGTAATTCATATTATATAGTTGCAATTTTCTAATCTGCTAATCTAATCTAATCTATTAGCTATTTTCTTGACAATACACTCAGTTAACTTTGAGGAAACACTTTTTTCTTGCTTCAGCAATCAGAATATTGTTTTGAAGCTATTTTCTTATGGCGTCTTAATACATTCTACTATTTTTATTGGAAATAAGCCGTAAGTTTTTTTGACGTTTCGATTTCTACAAAAGAGTGTTAATATATAAAGAACGACAATAGCCTTGTAGTATATTTTTCTGCAGATAATGTTTTCAATACGTTTGAACACACACCACCTGTAAATACTATTTTTAATTGGCCGTTAAAGTGAAAGTTTGGTGCCGGTTCGGTATGCGGTCCACGGCAGAGTTTCTAGTTCGGTATGCGGTCTACCGTCTGATATGCGGTCTACCGCAATTTTGATATGCGGGAAACGTCACCTATCATCAAATGCTGTTGAGACGCTCACTAAAATTCTATATTTATATGTAGCACCAAAATAAAGTAACAAGTAGTTCAATGAAAATTCAAAACTTTTATTGGCTTCTTAAAGTAAATTTAGATGACAAGATTAGAGGCATTTATACATATACATTTCTAACATAGTAAAGAAAAGCGATAAACTTGACTTTCCACACAACATAATCCAAATGGGACTGCAAAGTACTGACAGGAACACCTCTTATTTTCTTCAAAATCGTAATTTTACCCTTCAACCAGGATCTTTCTATCCCTTGCGTATGTGCTCCTGTTTGTGGGTCGACATAACTTTCATGGAGGTTAATGGTTGAGTGCATGTAGCCCAATTGGTGCAAATTGCCGTATGCTGGCCATTCGTGGAGTGAATTACCGACCCAGCTTCAACTTCCCTTTATATGATGGGAACTAGGGTGGCTCTGTCTCTTCGCTCAACATGAAAATATCGGACCTCCCCTTTAATCTTTAATCCGAAGACCCACGTACCGTCAATTCGGCGTCCATGATTCCGATTATTTTCCACTTCAGCATCGCTGTCTTCTGATTCTGCTGGATGGTTTCCATTTAACATTTGTCCTCTGTTGTACTTCCTTCTGCTCGCAAATCTGGCTTCGTCAATTTGGATTGGCTCTTCTTCCGTACCTCGAAGCTGTCCACGGCGATTCAATAACATCACAGAGGAACAGACTTCTCGACACATGTTGTATCAGTCGCATATAGCTCCTCTCTCCGTAATTTTCGTTACTGTGTCAAAATCGAGTTCCAAAATGAACTTGAACATTAATTCCAAAATTTCACATAGAGTTCACTTGCAGTTACTTTTTCCATTTAAGTCGGTGAAATGAAAAATTTGGGGTAAAAAAAAGGTTGCCATGCCTTACCTCTCCTTGGGCAGCGGAGAACTGCGTCGTCAACATTTTCTAATAAACCATTCGCTTGTAGAAATGCTACTGTCTTTGTTTCGCTCGAAATGACAGTTTTATAAAACTCTTTTAGCAACATTTTGTTTGCAACTAAATCAATCTTATTTTGAAGCTCATTTTATACCAAAATAGGCCATTAAAAGTTTTGATATTAGCACAACGTAATTGACCAGTAAGTTTGTCATAATTTCCCTAATTCGTTTTTGCATTCCTAATTGACCAGTAATGAGTTTGTAATAGTTTCTCATAATTTGTTTTTGTACCTATTTGAGGAAGACGTAGATCGCATTCCGAATCAGCTAAACTGCCGTAGATCGCACATAAGACGGTAGACCGTATACCGAACCGGCACCGAAAGTTTGACAGTTCGTATTTACTTGGGCTGGGCCCTGAAGACATCAGGCATGTTTACATTTCTAGAACTGAAAGTCTTGAAAAATGTTACACTGTCTGATGTGTGAATAGCTAGCTGTATATGTGTTATCTGAACTGTAGAGATTCCATTTACCGCCAATTGAAAGTAACATTTACACTTTATATAAATTATTTACAATTGCATTTCAGGAATTTTTTGAAAATATCCGAAGTGAAAGTCGTAACATCAAAAACGTCAAAAAAATGTAATTTTTAATACAATTCTCACGTGAATTCCCAAACTTATTTAACAGCTTACTGCCAAAATTCAGAGAAAAATGCCACAAGAAATTAGTGTTATCCAAATAATTACCATATCCATAATAATTTTAAAGCTGGATAAAGACGATTTATGTATTCTAAATAAATAAAACTTTTCCTTTGTTGTCCATTTACCCGAATTACGATTTCCTTTATCCATTGATAATATAATGGTTTAATATGCAATAGTCTTTATTGCATATTCAGTACGTTCAGTGGAGGATTCAAGGTTAAGTTAGTTCTCTCAGCCTGTTTAATGTCAAGAGTATTTTTCAGCACCTTACACGCGAGTGTCTAACAGGTGTCTGACGAGTGTCTTAACTTGTTAAGAAGTGTTATATCATTAAAGTTTTGTTGAATTTATTAATTGTTCTTAACTCCGTCAAAAATTCGTATTATTTCAAGAAACACATTGGTTAAATTTGATTCCTTCTGGTTCTCTTTCTATTGATGTTTTCTCTCCCTTGCTCCCATGCTCTCTCTTCCTCTCTTGCTCGCAATTTGTCTAGTTTATTACGGATTTTAGACGTTTTATATAATGTTATTAATGATTAATAATTTATTAATAATTAATAAATCAATTAATAATTGATTTAATATTTTTTACTTTTGTATATTTTTATACTTGTACAAATATATCTCGATATGTCCTTCTAATAATAAACGTGTTAAATGCATAACATATCGTCAATGGTTGATTGGTAATAGTGATCTATACCCGAACATTATTTTACGTGGAATAGTCTTAAGTCCAGTGATTTGTACGTTAATATTTTAATTTTGTTTGATATAAAATAATGCAATGTATCTTAATATTTTTTTGTAAATATGATATAAATTGTGCATATAGATTAATAACGGATTTATAAAAGTGTTTATACTTAGGTGTACGTACATTCATCGATAATACAGGATTAGTCAACAATCAAATAAAGTAACTTCATACTACAGATAAAAATTTGTGGGTTGGCTTTTGTGTTTAGTGAAAAAAAAATTAAAAATATTTAGAAATATAAAGGGTGTCACAAGAAAGCGCGGCGTTTCAAAGTTATATTTTTTCTTATAGAACACTCTGTATTTCATTGGATTTTCTAATTGTCTGCAAAAAATAAGGTATAGTTTCATAAGACTTTCTTATACCTATGTACAGAGTGTTCTGAGTTATGTCGAATTTTCTTAAAATGTAAAACTTTAATTAAACGAGGACTTATTTTTAATTTATTTAAGCAATTCTTATAAAATTACTCATACATCTAAATAGCTGGATATTGGTCGAATGTGTTTCATGATTAATTATTTCAGGATGTTCAAAATTTGTAGTTTCATTATTGGATTCTTCAATGTGTAATATAAGGCTTATTTTAAATGGAACACCTTGTATATTAATGAATTATTAAATAAAAAAAAAATTATCCTTCGAATGATATACGGATGTCCTATGACTAGGACTGATAGTTTTGCCCTAATTTAAAATTTTGTTAAACGGAAATCGATTTCCAATATTTATAATTGTTACTTTCGATTTTTAAACCCATCATATTGACATATTGTTATAAACGAAATAAGTGTAGTTGGAAATACATTTTTTGTAAATGAATTAAAATTTTTAGGTCTTTGTAGTATTAAAATATGATGAAAAGAAAATAAAAAAAAATTGTTGAAAATCTAATGTTTTTTAGGTTTTCTACGATTTATCAAGTGAAAGACAACTGCGCAGAGGTTACAGTTTTCAAAAATGACGTAGATATTAACGTTAGGTTTAATTTTTTGTATTATTTTAAGTATTAAAAGAAGTTTAATATTTAAATAAAAATAACACTGTAAAATATATTTATTTCTTGGAAGTCATAATAATAGATATACCTATAACTTCTTACGTGCTTACGAGCACACGCTCTTTTTTTGAAAACAATTAAATACATAACGAAACAGAAGGAATTTTAATAAAACAAATAGTAAAAAATAATACAAAATGAATAATGATCATAAATAATACAAAATAATCCAAAACTTACTATAAGTAAAACATGTTCAGGTATGTAACAGATGTTCAAACTGCTTGCCATCTTGTGCAATACAACAAGCGATTCTATCTTCGAATGAGTTATTTACATTATTTAACATAGCATGAGTTACTGAAGCGAACGCGTGTGTAATTCTTAATTTCATGTCATCTCTAGTAGTAGGATGTGTAGCATATACAATATTTTTAATATAACCCCACTTAAAAAGTCCATTTTGGTTATTCCTGGTAACCTAGGGGGCCAATTATATGAACCACCTCTACCTATCCATCTGTTTGTAGATTTTCTGTTAAGGTAGTTCCTAACATTACGTGAGAAATGAGCAGGAGCTCCGTCCAACTAGAGTCACATTTTTGTTCGTAGGCTAAGTGGAAAGTTCTCCAGCAGTGTCCAAAAATCTTATTTTAAAAGTTTAAGAAATTTTTTCCATTTCCATTTTCCCTAATATTTGGGTTTTCCGTAACAGAAAGCAGGATATTAAGTTCGTTAACGTTGTCACCAATAACTGGTTTATTTTTGTTTACCTTTTCGTATGTAACATTACCATTAGCACGGAATCTATTAAGCAATCTCTCAAAAACTTCCTTTTGTAGGTGTCTTCTATCAGGATACTTTTGAGCATAAACTTTAGAAGCTAAGAGACAATTTTCCAAACATTCTCCAATGCAAAGTACCATGTCGACTCTTTTATGGATAGCGTAATTCTTCATTTTTATGAACAATGAAATTTAAATATTACACATGAATGTTTATATTTTGACAATTACCAGACCGTAATGTCAGAAAATGACAATGTCATACAATGACATTAACTAACTATATCTTTTGTTTTAAAATCAATATACCGATGAAGAGTTTAAATAATTGTAAATTACGCAAAAACTATGAGACTGAAGTATAGGGCATCTTTATACTATTCAAAAGAGGAAACTTTTTTTAGTATTACGAATAATTAATATCCATGGTGTTCCATTTAAAGTAAGCCTCATATTAGATATTGAGTAATCCAAAATTGAAACTAAAATCCTGTAAATAAATGTTTAATAATCAATAATGGAATAAGTTTAACTATTACCCAACTATACCGCTGTAAGAGGAAATTTGGTATAGTTTCTTAAATAAGTCGAGAATTAGTCTACTTAAAAAAATGTTTGCTTATAATGTAGTAAGTTGTGGTTTATTCTATATTATTTATGTTCATTGTGTATTCTTTGTTGTATTAAAATTCTCTCTGATTCGTTGTGTATCAGCAAGTAAAAGTATAAAGTATACACATTTGTTTACAATTACATTGATTTCATTTATAACAAATATGTCAAAATAATGGGTGTAAAAATCGAGAGTAACAACTATAAATATTTTGAAATCGAAAAGAAAATTTTTAATTGCGCAAAATCTATCACTCCTAGTTATAGGACATCCATAAACCATTCGAAAGTGTGTTCCAGTTAAAATTAGCCTTATATTACAAATTGAATAATCCAATAATAAAACTGCAAATTTTGAACACCCTGTAAATAAATGTTTAATAATTAATCATGAAATACATTCAACCCATATCCAACTATTTAGAGGTATAACCAATTTTATTAGAATTTCTTAAATAAGTTAGGAATGAGTCGTCGTTTAAAGCTTTACATTTTAAGAATATTCCACATAACTTGGAACACTCTGTACATAGGTATATGGAAGTCTTATGAAACTATACCTTATTTTTTGTCGACAATTAGAAAATGCAATAAAATATAGGGAGTCCCATTAAAAAATATATAACTTTGATTCGCCGCACTTTATTGGGACGCCCTGTATATTTCAAAATAATTTTAGAATGTAGCCCTTATCAACCTTCAAACTATAAATTAATTTTTTTTAAATCTGTTACCGTTTCGCTGTAATCTTCCGTCTCGTTAGTGGTCACTAACCCTGTATACTAGAAGGCAAGTATAGAAAATCCTGTCTTTTTTCATAGAATACCTAACTGTTGAATAGATTTTAATATTTGACCTATTCGAGAAGTTTTTATAATCAACATAAACCCAAAAACCAATGAAAAGGACTCTAGAATATAAGGAGATAATAAAAGTTAGTTCTAAAAAGGCTCAAAAATTAAGTGCAAGGAACATTTACAAAAATAAAATTTTTGTATTTGAAATTACTTATACTTGATTTATTATTTCGAATCAAAGTTTTTCAAAAATAACAGCATGACAACATTAAGCATAGAGAGTTAATTTGTAAAAATTTTTCTGTCGACATGAAGTTACTTCATCGCATCGTTAACTCTCCCCATACATTTATTAGATTGTGTTAGGTATAATTTTTTATTGTAAACAATTTTTACAAAATCTTATACATGTAGTACAGCTTATTTATAATGTGGCTGCCCAAAAATGATATATAATATCCATACTATTTTTATTGCAATCAGTCTAATTAAATTTGAGATATTTTAAATAGCAGACACATTCTAAATGAGCTTTAATAAATTTTTATAATTAAAATATGGATGTCTCAATTTTCAAATTTAATGATACAAAATGTTAGTGAAAATACAGTTATTTATATGCATTTTTATTTGTTTTCTTCAAAATCTATTTTAACTGACTCTATTGTAATATATTCCTTTCAAGCAGCTTGAGACTTTCTTATACTTTTGTTAATGTGATCGTGAATTAAAGCTTTTTATATAAAAGTGTATTGTTTAGTGATATTTTTTTACTCTATTAAACATGTATTCCATACTTTTATTTTTCATTTATTTTAAAACCAATTTTACTTCAAACTAAAACACATGCATTTAATAAATCGTCTTTTGGGTTTGGACCATGTCCTTTTTTGGTAAGCTCTTTAAGATTATTACTCAATGTTTCGTTGCATTTCTCTCCGAGTTTATAGGATGGGCGTAGGAAATTTCGACACTAAGCAGGTAGCGACTAAAATTTAATGACAATTTTCGACACCAGCCCCAATTCCCGTTTTTATCTTACAGGTATATTCGACACCAAATAAATATAGCTGCGACATAAATAAAATACCATAATTAATTAATTTATTTATTTTAATAAAAGTAATGTGCATTTTATTTCTTTATAACTGTAATAATATCTAAATATAATACAACTAGTACCTAATTTTTGTACATTTTACCGTTAATATACTTGTATACAATGATTTATTTGCTATTATAGGAATGATAAGATACAGCTTTTATAAAATCTAACCTACGTATTTGTTGGGATCGTAGTTTATCCATCATTTTCTCCAAAAATGCCAATTTAGCCTGAACAGTAGTATCTTTGATTTTTGCTGGTATATGTAAACTATTTATTTTGACATAAGTGTCTACTTGAAATTCTTTTAACTTTTCAATAAAAATAAAAATAGAAGGATGTGTTGAATAAAAATAAGAATTAAATCTAGAATGAAAGGATTCACAGGCATTTGTGGTCCTCGCAATAGACGGATTCTGATTAGACCATATGTGTGGTGGAAATAGAGCGCTATCGAAAATGTAATTTTCCAGTAAATAATCTGCATATATATCAAGTGTTGCGTTTATAGGTTTATATGACATTAAATCATAAAGAAAGCATTCTTCAACTTCTGCTGGATTTAAATAAGTTAAACCAAACGTATGCCTTAACCATTTTCCAATTTCTGAATTTGCATCCTTATATTCTTGTACCAAACCCAAAGATTGAATTTTTTTAAAACAGTTTTGGTGTAAGTGAAAACGGCATCCACTAATTTTTGCATTGGGCCACAAATATTTCAGTTGGCTCTAATGATAATTGAAATGTTTCAAAAATCTTAGACCTTAATAAAGAAAATAAATTTTTGTATGTCATTGACAATTTGTCCTTTAACAAACAGTATGCTAAAGGAACATAATGTCCATTTTCCAAGCCATGTATAGTAAATAATTGTAGAAAATATTTGGTACTGTATGAAAATGTACCATCCATATACAAAGTTTTTAATTTACACAACAAACGAATATTTGTCTCGCATGAAAATACAATTACATTTAATTCAGGATGATTTAAAAACAAAAAACTTTCATTACGACAGGTTTTAGGAGAATATTTACTAACCGCGTTATGAACTTCTGATATGCTTCTTGGTAACGGACCTGGTAACAGTTTACGACCACGGGAACTTTTTATCAAACTTATTTTTTTAAATATCCGTATACGTGCACAAGTCAACGTCAAACAAGAAATAAATTACAACTGAAATAATTTACACACAAGTACACAAGTGCCACGCCCCCCGCCGTGACAATAAATATTGGGAAAACCCGCTTGTCCTGCTTGGGTGCAAATGTCCATCGCCGCTAATTACCTACCTACCTGCTTTATGCCGCGGTGTCGAAATTTCCTATTATAAAATTTGACCCTTCCATTACCCCAGGTACAAAGACAATTTGGTGTCGAAAGTTCGCCCGCCGTATAGGATAGGCTCCTGATCACGGTATTTGAAGTACCCGTTCAAGACAAGATGGAAATTATGGTTAGGAACTACAGACTTAATTTTCTAATTGGATGGACAAGAGTATTTAAAAAAAGATTTTTATCAACAACAATATGTAAAAATGCAGAGAAATTGCCTGATCAGTAAGCTTAATAATGATATTAGCTCTTATGTGGTGGATCATAGTATAATGATATTTAGTGATAATTAATAATAATAAATCGTTTAACATAACAATTGCTGTACAGGCCAATACATAAAAAAGGAAAATATTGATTGGATTTGACCTATATAATTAAGATTGTTGAATGTTGTATGCTATTTATGAATTTTGGATATTTATATATTAAAAAACTGTTGTGACAATCTGGAAACTAGGTTATTAGCTCAAAAAGTAAATGTTTGTTGTTTCTTAAACTGTACTCTAATGGGTTAATCTACTGTCCATCAACCTAAGTCGAGGAAGGAATAGCAAACTTCGACTTCGTGGATTACTTAAGAATAACGTACCGGACAAAATTTATATGGTCAAAAAATCTAAATTTGATATTTTCCTTTGAGACGCGACGTTGTGAAAGAAATGTAAAAAAAGTGTATCTCTAATTTTCTCAGTTATAATATTAAATTCTTCGGATTAAATGAATTAATCTCATTTTTCCTAACAAAAGAAAATGCTCAAAACATGTTTGTACGTCATGCATAGCGTAACTTTTGATCTGCTTTTTATGAATCTTTCCTACTACTGTTAATAATTGAACCTATAGTCTTTAAGTGAACTCTCTCATGCATAATTTTTTGTTCTCGTAGAAAAATTATTTTATTGGAAAATATTAAAAATTAACATTAGAAAATAGTATATTAAGTGAAAAAACAAAATTTTTTCATAAAACCTAAAAAATTAAATTAAATTCTTTATTTTCTTTTTGACAAACATAGTTTGTATAGAAATAGTCCGCCTACTCTAGTGGTCACTATGCACTTGCGAAATCGCGGAAGCGTCAGTTACTGGTATGAAAGTATTCAAAGCACGATGGACACAGCGGCTCGTTGCACCTTTTGCAGATGTATTTTGTTTTTCTTTTGCAAGCTTTAGAGTGACATCTTCGAGCATTCGGTATATCAATTAGTTGTGGCCAATGCCCCCAATTACTTTGTCTAATTTCAGGGGGTGCGTGATGATTCGGTTTCTTCTTCTTCAAAATGAGAGGTGGTGTACTAGACGAAGGTCTACCTCGTTTATTTTCTTTCTGTGTGTCCCAAATTAATTACTGCTCTGGCAATACTTGCTTTAAATTCAAGCAGATCTTTTTTTGGATTTCCGTTTTTCTTGTACAAAATCCATGCATTTACAATAAGAACATCCACAAAATGCATAAAAACTCTTATGTACCAGCGTTGGTTTCTTCTTCTTAGAGGATACAGGGCCAACAACTGGTCCATCAGGTCTACTCCTCCCATATTTTGAGGTTCCATTCCAGCACAATTAGAAACAATGTAAACAGTCTTGTTGTCTAGTCATTTAGAGACAATTATAATGCCACCTTCAGTACTTGCAACGGATGAAGTTCCCCTACCCTCTTGTTTCATTTGTTTATTTGTTTTCATAACAGAATTACAACTTTGTAGTCGATTCAATCGGAGAGTTCCTGCCGCCCATATACCTCTTTTATGCAGTTCTTCGATAAGGGGAAGTGAGCAAAATAAATTATCAAAAAATACTTTCAAATACTACATCAACGCACGCTCCAAGCTTACTAATTTGACTTCTGTCTCCTAAGGCTCCTTGGTAAAACTCAAAACGATACATATATCCACTAATTCCAGCTATTACCCAAACTTTGACTCCCCACTTGTTAGGTTTTTTAGGTAAGTATTGCTTTATACCTAATTTTCCTTGGAATAATTTGCTCATCAACTGATTGGTATTCCTCTGGATCTGTGGCACCTAAGAAGTTTTTCTGAATTTTATCCAAAAATGGTCGGATTTTTCGTTATTTTGATGTGTTATTTTGATTTACATTATCATTATTTACGAAATGTAAAAACCTCAAAATAGATTCAAATCTATTAACAGGCATAGCATTTACAATAAGGTCCATTCTCAGGCCATTATCACTTGACCAGTAAAGCCGTACTCTGGGATATTTGATGTACGCCATCACTAAATTTATGCCCAATAAAGCATATAACTCATATTTCTAAAACCATAATTTAATTTATTGTTTTGGTCAGCATATAAATTGGTCTGAAAGACGAGATCACACATTATGTCTGCGGTGAACAGTGATAAAAAATAATCAATTGGATTGTTTCCTTGAATATGAATATTTTCTGTTCCTCTAAACTGTGGCAAAGTTGCGGGCCATACATGCTGTCATTTTTGCACCATTTTCAGTCTTTTTTTTTCTCAGCCTTTTTTGATTTTTTCTCTTGACTTTTATGTTTTGATGAAAATGCAAAAATACGCTGAGCTAATGGAATGTCATCTTCACTCATATCATCGTCACTGTTTTCTTGCTGTATTTCTTCAGTCATTCAGTCAAGTCATTTTCATCAATTTGGTCTTCAGCTGTTACATGTTCGAGCGAATTCGTATCTTCGTCATTGTAATCTGATTCCAAATCTAAACCTTTTGGTAAATCATAAATAATGTCATCATTCTCAATACCTATAAATTCTTTATTTTCTGGTAAACATAAAGGTATTTCATCCCTATTGTCGTCTTCGTCGGCTAAAAGTACTTCTGAAATAGAATAAAATTTCCCATTGAAGATGTAATATTATGTCAATAAATAAAATTTATTTATTTGTACTAAAATAATATAGGTAAATACATAAAAAATGCCCTCGAAAATCTATAAATCAATAATAAATCTTTGAGAAGAAAATAACAAAAAATTTTTGAACAAGAAAGCTACTACTCTTCTGAAAATTATACTCATAAAACATACCATAAGAGTAAAATTCTAAGTTACATATTGCATGACGTCCAGTTTAGTGGACATGACTTCAAGGCGATGTTTTCAGTGAGTTTTCAATTATTTTGAAATTATACCAAGGGCCATTTGTGTAAAATACATAATTCTATAAGAAACATATTTTTTTAGCTTTTTGTTTGCTTTTCAATAAAAACTACGGGCACTTATTTCAGGCAATTCACAAGTGGCCATCGCGGTCAGGTTATTTATAGATACTAACATAAACAAACGCTACAAACGAAATACGCTACAGAATGGTCAAGTGCTACATATGGTCCATCTTGCTTTATGGCATGGAAACGTGGACTTTGAAAAAAACGTCTATCAACAAACTTGAAACATTTGAAATATGGTCATGGAAAAGAATCATGCGCATACCTTGTGTGGATAGAGTTCGAAACGATGACGTCCTTAAGCGAGCCGGCGTGGAAAGAGAACTCTTTGAATTAATTAAAAAACGCAAGATTGGTTACCTTGGGCACATATTGAGAGGAGCCAAATATGAAATACCACAATTAATCCTACAAGGGAAGATCGAAGGTAGGAGAGGAGCCGGTCGCAAATAATTATCCTGGTTAAGGAACATTAAAGAATGGACAGAAATACACAATACAGGCGAGCTGTGTCACGCCGCCAAGAACAGAATTCTAGTAATGAAATAGTCGCCTACGCACTTTGGTGTATGGCATGTTAAGAAGAAGAAGAGAACATAAACAAACTTTGAATTTCAAAATAAATATTGTTAATGGCGGTAGTAGTTACTTGATTAAAGTCCACTGAAAAGGATTTCATACATTTTGCACAAGTTTCATAGAAGTAAAATATATTTTTTGGAGTTAAAAGAATCTGTCCACTGAACTGAACTAAACTTTTTTACGTTCTATGTGATTAAAAACTAGCTCACTGCAATTTCAACCCGCCCTAACCCCAAAACCGTCATTTTTCGTTTTTATTATTTTTTTGACTGAATTTTTTTACTTTTTAAATGGAAAATGATATGCCGCGCCGCTGAGAAATTTCAAATAAAAAATCATTTCTGAATTCCTGGTTTAATTTATGACAAAAAATCTCTCTTTCCTATTTTTCATCTTAGGCGACGTTTTTATGCAAAATAATAAAACATCTTAATGCGTATTTTTCATTTCTTTAATAACTATCTAATATAATAACATTAAACTAGAACATCCGAAAGTAACTCTAATACAAGTTTTAAAATAGGCGCAAAGCTACAAAAAATGTTCAAAATAACCCTCGTTAGACGTGACACAAGATTCAATGTTAAATACATTGAAGTTGTTTACAATACAATTAAGCCAATATGTTGGCAATTTTTTTAGTACTTGTTTCCGATGACTCCGCAATTAACTCGAGTTTAACGATTTAACGTAACTCGATTAAAGAAGAACTGCTTCTTCTATTTGCACAGTTCGTTTACCTGGATAAAACTCAGCATGTAATCGTCGAGCTTGTCGACAATTTCCATTACTTCAGTCATTAGACGAGGCAATGAAGCAGAAAAAAATCCAAATCGTATCAAATTTTAGTAGATGAATGGATCTCAATGCAATTTGTTGCATTCCATTCATGAGAGTGGCACGAAATCATGTTAACAAAAATGGTGATGTGGAGATGAAAATTGCCTTATTGAACAAGGAAAATGCATTTTCCAAAGTGATGAGAAATAATAAATTTGTAAATTGAACATAATTCACGAAAATGAGTTCGATATTACTATTCGGGTTTTTTTTTTGGGTCACTGAACATGAATATCATGGCGGCGAGACTCTCCGAGGCAGCAGGTATACATAGACGTAGTCTCCTGGAGTTTTGTGAATATTCGTTAGAATGTTAGTGTAAACCCGTTACTTACAGGTTTTTAGAGTCGCTGGATACTAATATGTCGGCGATGGTGTGCGAGTAATCTGGTGCTCATGACGTGCCTTGTCTCCTAGAGTTTTGTGAAAATTCGGTACACAATCAGTCTCCGATGAACAATCTCGGAGACAAATATTTACCTCTTAGACCCTACCAAAATTTATTTGCATAAATATATCAACCGGTTTCAGAGCAATCAATAAATCGTCAGGTTGTAAGAAAAATCTCAACACCCCGTATCTCGGAAACGAAGTATTTGCGGATATGCGTGTATATAGCACTCATTATTTTTTCATGCAGAATTACCCCCTGAAGTTTGTCGCACTTATTTACTAACACCCTCTATACCTGAGCCATTTGTCCATACCGTCACGTTTTAGTGCTTTTTATGAAGCATTCTTAAGAAAATTAGATTGGAGTTTTAATTAATTTTAATCCACCATGCATACCTTTAATGATGGTATGATGACTTGCTGTCTATACGACGTTGGCGATCACCATTGCGAAGGCTTCTCGATCTTCTGCAATATGGAATCATTGTCCCGCATTTGATATCCATTCACGAATGTTCCTCAACCAAGAAACCCGTTTCCTTCCTACATTTCTACGGGCCTCTATATTGCCTTTAAGGATCAGTTGTAATATTTTATATCGACTTCTCCTTTCTATATGTAAGACATTTTTCGATGTTTAACCGTCTTTAGCAGTTCTCTATCTTTGTTGACGCTCCTTAGTATTTCTTCATTAGTTTTCCTTACTGTCTAAGGTATCTTCAGCATTCGTCTATGAACCCACATTTCCAATGCTTCAATTTTGTTCATGATCAATACTTTTAGGGTCCACACTTCTCCACTATACAAAAGTACGGACCAAACACAGACTTAACCATTCGTTGTCTTAGTTCTAAGCTGAGATGGTTATTGCAAAGAAATGACTTCATTTTCATAAAAGTAGTTTTAGTCATTGCCATTCTATGTTTTATTTCTATGTCTGGACATGCTGTCTATACTTTTACTAAATATCGTCAGATTGACAATTTGCACACCGTCTCAAAAGAAAACGCTCCAGTTTCAGGTTTTCGAACCATGAAAAAATTATTTGTTGCGACATTCTTAGTAATGTAATGTACGCCAATTACTACGTAAGCGTGATTAACCTATTGGGGCATTAGATATTTGTGTGATGATATGGTCTTTTCATAAGTAAAAAAGTGTAGAAGAAAGATATGCTCGGCGCTAAAACATATGGTTAGTTTTGGCCTCTTTCACAATTTTCGTCCGTTCGGTTTTCTCTCTTCTTTGCCAAATCTCTCCATCTGCTGATCTGTATCACTGTCAAATCCTCCTCCACCTCCTGCAGCCATCACTTCCCTTGTCTAAATTTTATCTTTGTTCTTTACATTCTGTTGTACAAAATATATCTCTGGGGCCTTTCTAGTGACATTCTTTTCACCTAACCAAGCCAGTCTTCTCGACTTTTAAAATATAACTATCAACACTTTAAGTTTAAAATTACTTCTATCTTTTACTCCTAATGTTCCAAAATTTGTGTCCGCCGTACATACCCTCACGTTTTAATACTTTATATGAACTATTCTTAAGAATATTACGACTGATGTTAATAACTTAGCCTATATTCATTAAATTTACTTTTATGATTATCCGGTATACTATTCCCCGTGCATACCGTTACATTTTAATGGTTTTTATAAAGCATTCCTGAGAAAACTACTTTGCTGTTCATACTGCTTCTAAACATCGCAAATTGATAACATGAGTCTCAAAGAAAAAGCCCCAGTTTCACGTTTTCCGTCTATAAAAAAATTTTACGTTGAGAAATGCTTAAATAATCCAGGACGTTTTAGCTTGCTGTTATTTAGTCTACGATTTGATGGACTGTAGACTAGGTGTGATTCGAGAACCGAAGATTCGATGGGTTTCAATAAAATAACACTAACGACTGGGTAAACTGAATAATTTATTGGAAACTCGGCTATTTATTTGATATTGTTTTTTAAATTAAAAATTTCTAGGATATGTCTCGTTTAAAACAGGGGCGAGGCAACATAAATGAGAAGACTGCTTCCTGTTTCCAACTTGCAATCCAAATTTTCACTTATCTCACAAGAGGAGTAACACATCATTATGTGTTATTTCACAAATAATAAATTTCTCTGGAATTAATATATTAGCTATAAATACGAGTGTATGAATTACAATAATTAACAAACTACCTCTTTCTTCGCACTGTCGTTGAAACTGCTTATGAGGGCAAAGAAACATTGAGTGTGGCTCTAAAATTAGTCATTTCAGACTTACACCATTCAAACTTACATCATTCAAACTTGAAAGACGCTTTATTAAATCTTTCCCTCTCTCTGAGCGTGGAAGCATACGATTTCATTTGAAACACATATTTAAACACAATTTAAAACAAGCTATAACTATTGATAATTTTAAATGACTCTGTACACCTTCATTCTTCTTTGATATTTGGTTTATAGTTTTCCTTTTTAAGTTTGATATAATTAGGATTAAACGAAACTACTAAAAATCAGTCCAGTTACCTCTTCTTATTCGAGACTTTTGTTGAAAAATTTGTATCTATTGAAAAATAGTACTACAATATTAATTAAACCATCTTAAGCATACTATGTCCATATTTACATTACTTTTTCTTAGGGAGTGTTTGTATCTTCATTATTATATTCCGTTATTATTCAGAGATATCTATATCGGTGGATATTAATAATGATAGATTTCTCTCTTCAATCCTGACCCTCCAGATGGAGTGTAGTGGTCATCGTGATGTCTTGTATTGTCCGTCTCCAAAGATCTTTCCAAAGTATTTTAATTTTTGGAGATCGACTTCGCTGGATAGCCGTTTGCTGAATTTAGCTCATTTAGAATTGAATTATTTTCCTGTGGACGGTCCACCAAATTCGTAACATTCTTCTCCAACAGAACATTTCATTGACGTCTATCTTTCTTCTTTCCGCTTTTCGTAGGGTCAAATATTCATATCCGTATGTCAGTATTAAGGATATTAAGCAGTCTATCAACGTCATTTTTAGAGTTCTTCCATATTTTGGCCATCTTTCCTTTTGCGACTTTTTCTAGATCACATCTCCTCAGTCGTGACCCTTTTTGGGATGTGGTGACTCTATCTTTCCCTGTCCTGGGCTAGTTGTTCGGCTTCATGTAACCCTTGGTTAATCAATATTTTTGTTTGATCTACCCAACAGCTTAGAGATCTTCCCCTAGGTCTCTTTCTTTCAACTCTACCCTCGACTATCAGTTTTTCCATCGTACCTGTTCTTCTAGCAATGTGTTGAAAATACTACAAATATCTCTGTTGTATTTGTTTAAGCAATCTATCCTTTACTTTAAGTTGTTCTAATATCGATACGTTAGTGCGATGATCAATCCAGGATATTCTTAACATGCGGCGGTATACCCACATTTCAAAAGCGCCTAGTTAATTTGTATCCGCTTTCTTTAAGATCCACGTTTCGGATGCATATGTAGCTATGGGAAAAATGAGTGCTCACCAGCCTTAGTTTTGTGTGAATTGTTATGTTAGAATTTTTCCAAATTGTTACCAGATTTATCATAGCTGTTTTAGCAATAGTCAATCTTCTACGTATATGTCTGTCACACCCTCCGTCATTTCTCATTGGGGACCCCAGGTATATGAAACTATTTACTACTTCAAAGCCCCCAATTTCTTTAATGTGTTGAAGTTAATTACGAGCTCTGTCTACTATCACGATCTTTGTCTTACTCCTATTTAGCTTTAGTCCATATGTTTTGCTTTTCTCTTCCAGACGTTTCATTATGTCTTCCATTTCTTCTAGATTTGCCGCGATTATTAAAGTGTCATCAGCATATCTCAAGTTACTGATTTTGACCTCCTACTGATATTCCACCCTTCCATCCGTCTAGTACCTTTCGCATAATGTGTTCGCTGTAGATATTACATGGAGTTGACGAGATTATGCATCCCTGCCTGACACCTGCCTCTGTTCTGAAATGATCATAATGGGTGTTGTTTATTTATTTATATATATATATATATATATATATATATATATATATATATATATGTACATATATATATATATATATATATATATATATATATATATATATATATATATATATATGTAACAATAAAACACTGAAAACTTTGTTTTCAAACTTCCACAAAATTTGTTTTAAATATTATCACTACAGCTGTTTCGGCTGATTGCCTTTCTCAAGTGATCTATTTTGGCTTGGGTTTACAAATTTATAGTCTCTAATGAAATAGGTTGAGGAGGGGAGAACTGTTTGTCTCAAGTTGGTCATTCAGAATTATATCTGTGTTTTTTAATTTGTTGATTTCCATAGATTCTAACAAAGATAGCTTAAGGCCTTTATTTTGAATGTGAAGAATTTTAAATTTGTCATTAAAAGAATGATTATGATCTAGAAGGTGAAGTGCGTATGTCGAATCTGTTTTTCTATTCTTGAAAGCCCTTTTATGTTCTGCTATTCGTTTATCAAAGTTTCTACCAGTTTAACCGATGTAAGTTTTTGGGCAGTCGCCACATTGAAGTTTGTACACACCACTATTTAAGTGTTTTTTATTTTGGCTCTTGTTATTTTTAATATATTTGCCTAGGTTGTTATTTGTTCGGAAAGCTGGTGTTATTCCTTTCTTTTTTTATGTGTTTGGCAATTTTTGTTGTTATTTTGCCTGTATATGTAATTGAGCAGAAGGTACTGGGTTTTTTCTCTGGTGGTGGAAATACTAATTTCAGGGCTTTCTTGTGTAGTTTTTGATTTAACATTTTATTAATTGTTTGTTCGTTGTATCCGTTGTTTACTGCTATTTGTTTAATTATATTTAATTCTGTCTCAAAGTTGTATTTTGACATCGGAATTTCTGTTAATCTATGTAACATACTATGATAAGCTGCCAGTTTATGTTGTGTTGGATGGGATGACGAATTGTGTATAGTCGTGTCAGTATGGGTAGGTTTATGAAATATGGAGAAGTCATGTTTGTTTTGAAGTCTGCTAATTTTTAAATCTAAAAAATTTATGGATTGATTTTGTTCTGTTTCTATTGTAAATTCAATATGACTATGAAGTGAATTAATATATGATAAAAATTGGTCGAGTTGCCTGTTAGTTCCTGTGAAACATACCAGTACGTCGTCTACGTATCTCCACCAATATAAAAACTGTTTGAATACGGGATGTTTTGAAATCTTTGTCTCTAGATGATCCATAAAAATATATATATATATATATATATGATCCATAGACTGAATAGAACTCAGAGTTCTATTCAGTCTACGTCCTCACATCAATCAATGGTCGGGTTCTTAAACCCGTACCATGACAAAAATTTTTTCAATTTTTTAACGTGTTTGTGAAGTCCAGTGTCGGCTTTTTATATGTTTTTTTTTATATGTTTTAAGAATTTCAACACCTACAAAATCCTAATTTTGAAATTTAAGGAAATGAGATCTCTCCTTTGTAGTGGTATTTAAAAAATTGACCATAGCTCTGATGATGGCTTTGTAAAGCCAAAAGCGCTCAGCTAGGAATTGCCTAAAAAATATACACACTTAAAAAATACTTTTTTGCATTTTCTTTTGACTTATTTTTAAAAGTCTATCATTTATCGGTTGGTAATCATACACGTATTGTGAAACTTTTTTAGTCACCATAATTGCATCACCATTTCTTCCTGTGTTATTTGCTCCCGATATGTATACAACATAATCTGGCGTTCAGAAGTATCCTTGTCCTTTCCAATGGGTCTCCGAAAGTCCGCATATTTCTATATCTTCTTTTTCGACTTCTCGTTGTAGTATATGCAGTTTGCCTGATTGTAATAATCCTCGAACATTCCAGGTTGCTTTTCTCATTGCTTTTCTTAACTGAAAATCTGATTTTCTTCCAGGCGTCAATTTGGCATTTGTTGCCTGGTTGCTCACAAATACATGCCCGGTAGCCCATTTGACACTAGTTGGCCCGGAACAAACAGTGCCGATCGCTAATCGGATCGCTAAGCATATATAACTGATTCGATACATTCATGATGGTGTAGTCACAGAAATATAATCAGGTGATTTCCCCTTGCCTGCCTGATCGTAGTATCACGGACGGTTGAATCATTATGTGATATCTGCCCGTGAGTATCTGTCATTAAGCCAACAGTAGAAATCATTCCGCTATAGCCTTAATGAAGTAATGTCATAGCTGCTGCCCTATGCCATGTCCTCAGTTGGTCCACGGGCGCTTATTTGGTAAAACTTATTCACACCTATCCTACATATCTGTAGGGCATTTCCCTATCAGCCAGTGGGACGCACCGTGTCGGGGTTGACGACTCCCCCGCCCGCCCTTCCGTCTTCCGCGAAGTACAGAAGAGTCCCTACTTAATTCAGAACTCCTCCTCCACGCAACCTATGACGGACACGTAGATCACATCTACGTTTTATTTTTCCGATACTATGTACTCTATCCACTATCATTATCTTTGTCTTTAATATGTTTCACTGCAGACCAAATATTTGACTTTCGTTTTCAACCAGTCGTGTGAGATCCATTAACTCATTTTTAAGAAGAGCCCTTTCGTCTGCAAAATGTAGGTTGTTTATTTTTCGGTCATTTATTGAGATGTTCTTTTCCCATCTTTTAAGCGCTCTTCTCATAATATGCTCACCATCTATATTAAACAATTGTGAAGACAGTATACATCTTTGTCTGACTCCTTGTTCATTTGAAAGTGTGTCAAGCATAACTGTTCGAGTAGTGTGTTCCAGTAGTTCAGTTACAAGCGAAATTAAGTGTTGTGGTACGACTACTTGTTTTATTATCTGCCATAAGTATTGACACTTGATCCTGTCGAACGCTTTGCGATAATCTATAAAACAAATTAGTTTTCAGTTTCTCATTGATTATGTGTAGCATTATTTTGTTGGCATGTGAGATAAGATCAGTTGTTCATGTTTATCAGAGCAAGTGAAGCAATTTTATTCCGGTTTCTTCTGTAGCTTTGAACATTTCTGCTATTATCATAACTGAACCTAGTACTTCGTTATACTTGAGTTCACTGATCGCCAGTCTTACTTCATTCTCGAGTATGTTAGATTCTTCTTCGATTTATTCAGGAGTTTGTTGAACAAGTTCCTGGCGTTGATCATCTTTATATAAATCCTGGCAATATAACCTGCATGTTGCTATATATTCTCTGTTGGTTCTCAGAGATCCTGTGTGGTATGCAACGGCCCAAGTTCTGTTTTTAAAGTCTTTTGTTATGTATCGTATTTTTCTAAATAGCCTCTTGATTGTTTTGATCGTGGGTCTCAATTTGCATATAGTGACAGTATTGTTGTTTATCAACCTTGCACCTTAGTTTTATTTCTTTGTTGAGGTCTCTTAAATTAGCTTTCTCCCTTTCACTATGTACGAAGATTTGGTACAGATTTCTTCTATTCTGTTCATCTATTATCAGTGTTTTTGTTTCACTGGATTATTTACCTTTGGGCGATTAATTGGTGTTATTACACAATGTTTAATACTCTCCCATATTTCTTGTGATGTAGCCTTACCAGTAGAGGGCATACTTTTTTGCACTTGGAGAAGGTGGTCTTTTTTACTTACTTCTATCCTCTTTGTCTCTCAGTTTATTGGGCGCTTTAAGTTTGAGTTTTACTTTAGCTACAAGAATAGTATGGTATGATTCATGTATCGTCCCTGGATATGATCTGACTGTTTGGATTTATGGTCCCCAGCACCAGATGATGAATTAGTGAGGATTTAGTCAATTTGATTTCTAGACCTGTCTCCAGGATTTTTCCAAGTATAAAGTCGGCGTACATGGTGTTTAAATCGAGTATTCATAATAAAATAGTTATTTGTGATAGCAAACTTGATTAAGCGCTCTCCTCTTGCGTTTCTCTTTTCTATGCCATACTTTCCTTGTACATTTTTTAGGTCGTCATTCTGTGTAGTGTTGCCGACTTTTGCGTCAAAGTCACCACACATTAAGGTTAGCTCTTTATTCGAAATGTTGGTAATTGTTTTCAATTTTTCGTAGAATTCCTCGACTATTATGTGTGTATTTATGTGGTTTGCCTTCCAGTTTGTGGAGACCTATCCTATCGCTAATAGCTTTAAATTTGACGACATACTTTTTAATCTTGGTAAGACCAGAATGGCATCACCTGTATAGTTATGGGTCTCACTGCGAGAGAAGTAAACATAATTGCCATTACGTGTTCTAAAATGGCCTTCTTCTAACCAATGCGTTTTAGCTAGTCCAGAGATTTCAATGTTATATATTGCCAGCTATCTTTCAATAATTGACAGTTTACCTGTGATTATCTTTAGCCTATGTACGTTCCATGTACTGACATTAATTAATTTTCTGCATTAGAACACATTTCGCACTTCTATAGCTATCCATATCATATTAACATTATTTGTGCTTTTAGGCTGTGACTTCTATTTTTAAGTAGTTTCTGTGGTGATATTAACTTAACCTATAGCTGTGCTGTCTATTTTATGTGAAACTATCGAGAAATATAGCCGGAAATACCCAGGTTAAACTTTTGGTAGTTGCGAAATAGACACACCATTGTAGTTTTTTTATTTAAGATTCTCTTTTTTTTTCTGTTGATATGTTGATGATGAATGATATGTTAATTCGCATGCATTACATTCTTTATCCTCTTCTTGTGGTTTTCAATTTTAATAGATTTTTTATTTTCCCGTTTGTTTTTCTAAGTTGTACTCAATTATTACCTACTTTTTCAAGATAGATTTCATTCGCAATCTTATAATTTTTTATGTTTCTCATCTATCTATTTTTAATTCTACTTTTGTTTGTTGGGCCATTTTATATTATTTATGTTTAATAAAAACATGTAATACAGTTTTTTTGAATAATAATCTTTATTTAATAATATAATACATGACGAAAATGTATAAATTCTATCAACTAAACTAATTTCTCTTACGTTACTAATACTAATTATGAAGATATATTTATCTCCAGGTGAATTACAAAATGATCATTTTTTTATTGATTTATGACTTCCTTAAAACGGTTCATCCAAATTAATACAAAAATGAACCATAATGTAAGTAAATGGCAAACATATTTTCTTAACATAACAGAAACTTAGAACGCAAGTCAATCTTCATAAAATACGGTTAGATGTGGATAGTTTTGTCTATTGAAGTGGTTTCTGAGTGGTGTTTGGAAGGAACAAGCAGAGAAGACCTCCTCCTATCAATAAACCAGTTACGATAAAAGTAGGTGCTGGACAGTATAAGTCAAGTAACTGAGCAATTACTATGTTTCCAATTATGCCACCAAGACGAGCAGCAACCATGGATACAGCAATACCTGTAGCTCTGTAAAAAAACAAACAGGTGAAAATCTTTTTATTTATATGTTAGTATTGGTTTAGAACCTTAAGTCAGTAATTACATACAAATATTAGTATTCATTTATTCAGGATTGTACAAGGACACTTTTATACCATAATCAGTAAATTTTTTTGTATTAAGTAAGATTAATAGTACATTTAAGTTTAATGGCATCTTTAAACCAGCTTTCAGCAATTCTTCAAGCAGCCACGTACTGGTATTGAGATGTAAGGGACAGTTAAAGAATATGTGATTTAGGTCAGCTGTGCTAGTTCCACACTCACATTTATCTGTTGGGAGAACTCCGAGTTTATGTAGATGTTTCAGAAAACATCCATGATCTACTTTTATTCTTAGGATGGTCGATACTGCATTTCTACTTAGTGCAACAACGTTGTAAAATTGGTTCGCAGCTACTGTTGTTTGTAATTTAAACAAATCATTGCCTATAGTTTCACCGAACTGAATTCACCGTCTAACCCATTTAAATTTGCTACACTGTTTCACATGTACAATGAGATTACATGTGGTAAATTCTTCAATCATATATATATATATATATATATATATATATATATATATATATATATATATATATATCTATGTGAGTACTTCAGTTGATTTTTAGCTATTGAATCCGCAATACTCTTATTCAATATATCTAAACGTCCATTTTTTTTAAAGCCCTTTTCTCTATTCGGATTGCCGAATATAGGCGTCTCCTAATTCTCGCCATTCATCCCTGTTGTTTGTAAGACGTTTCCACATTGGCCCTGCAGTTATTTTAATATCATTGCTCCATCGCAATTGCGGTCTTCCTCGTGCTCTTTTGGCTTCATATGGCCGCCAATTTTCCGATTTCTTTATTCCATCGGCCATCCGTAAGACGTCCGTTATGTCCAGCCCATTTCCATTGCAGTTTAGCTGCCTGTTCGACAGCATCTTTTACTTTTGTTATATTACGAATGGCTTCATTGGTTTTATGGTCTTTGGGTGAGATACCCAGCATCTGTCGTTCCACATCTCTCTGAGTTTTTCTGACCTGCCCCATGTTTATTTTAGTGAATGTCTAGGTTTGAGCTCCATCTGTAAGCACAGGTAGGATACAGGAATTGAACACTTTGGTTCGCAGTCTTTGAGGTATATTTTTATTTTTAAGTACGTATGAGAGTCTTCCGAACGCTGCCCATCCCATTTTTACACGTCTGCTTATTTCGGTAGTCTGATTTTCTTTGCTTACTTTGACATTTTGACCCAGATATGTATATTCATCTACGTGTTATATCTCTGTCCCTTCGAGGTTTATCATAGGTTTGTCATCTTTGTTTGACATTAGTTTAGTTTTGCTGAAATTCATTTTCAGTCCTTTTTTTAGGGATTCTGTGTGTAGCTCCTCAATCATCATATTCAGTGCATTATACGTATCGGCTATTAATACATCATCTGCGTATCTAAGATGGTTCAAGTATCTTCCGTTAATAGGGATTCCCTTATTTTCCCAGTCTATTGAAAGATATCTTCTAGCGCAGCTGTAAATAATTTTGGAGCTATTGTGTCTCCTTGTCTTACTCATCGGTTGATTTTTACTGGTCTTGTTTCGATTCCATTACCCAATGTCACTATCATTTGAACTTGTTCGTAAATATTATGTATTAGTATTCTGTACCTGGAGTCGATCCGGTTGTTGACTACTGCTTCTTCTATTGCCCACAGTGCTACGCTATCACAAGCTTTTTCATAATCTATAAAAGCCAGACATAGCGGGAGATGATTGTATTCGTTAGTCTTTTCTATTAGGATTTTTAAAGTGTATAGATGGTCACAGGTGCTGTACCCTTTTCTAAATCCGGCTTGTTCGACTGGTTGATATCCGTCAAACTTAATTGTTAACCTGTTTGTAATTATCTTTGTAAAGGTTTTGTAAAGTTGTGAAAGAAGTGAAATTGGTCGATAATTTTTCAGGTCTGTGGCGTCTCCCTTTTTGTGTATTAGTATTGTTTTAGCAGTATTCCATTGTTCGGGTATGTTGCCTTGGTAGAGACATTTATTAAATAATATTTTTAGATATGTGATGGCTTCTTCTCCGCCTTCCTTCAGAATTTCTGCTAGAATTCCATCGCTTCCAGGAGCTTTATTCCTTTTTATTTCTTTTACTGCTTTTCTATTTCTTCGTGGCTTACTTAGGGCATCACTTCTGAGTTGACATTTGTTATCTGCCTTTTCAAGTTTTGCTTTGAATGTCTATTAACCCATACAAATTTAACATCATATGATGAATATAAGATGACATAATATATATTTTAATATGAATATATTGCTGTTAACTGTGACTTTAAAATTTTGTAATGCATTTAATACTGATAATCAATCACTGCACATAACAATTTTGTTCCACGGGTTCTTACAACACAAGGGCTTTATATCTAGCACATGCTTCAGCGGAAAAGATGCTGGATTGATTATTTAGAGTAAATGCTTTTTTAATATTTATTTTTGCTACAAAGTAAGCACTGGTTGTACATGTTACTAATTTTGAACCATCTGTATATATCTGTACCGTAGAGGTAAAGGGTAGTAACTCCATTTTTTTCTAATTTAGACTTAATACTTTGGCTAAGCTTAAAATGTTCCAATCTTATTTGTGGCAAAAGATGGTATGTGAAGTATTACTGGTGGCCTAGATATTCTTATAAGAAAAAGTAGTATATCCTTTGGAGAACGAGGTAAAGCATAGTAACTCCATCCGCTGTCGGATTTGTTTATCGAGCATGCTACTTCGCGCGCGGTAAACAGCAGTATCTCCACACAAGTGTTAGTCACCTTGATTGACAGAGCGTTTTACTTGATAGATAGTTGACAGTTACAAAAAATAAAAGCAGAAATGAATTCCAAAGACTCTAAAACTTTGGCAAATTTAAAAAACATGGTTGGATCGAGGATATGTGCGATTGTGGAAAAAGCAAAAGCTGAAAATTTGACCGTAGACGGTAAGTGAGGTTAAGTTTTAATTTTTATATAATCTTATAACTAGGAAATTGTTAACATGTTCTAAAAATGTTGGTTTGTCACGTTTTATATAGTAGGTGTTTACTTGTTCTTGCTCTTTAGAGTCTTTAGTAGTTTGGGCATTTGAAAATATTGCTGTTGTAAGAGTTTTGACCGGTAGATATTATGTTGTTTTATTCACTGCCCAATTTTCAGATGCATAAGTACATTTATTGCTCCTTCTTTATAGTAATTGAAATTCTTAATCTTCAACAACTATTTATAAAATCTAATACTAATACAAAATTAACATAACCATTAAGGGGAAAAGGACAAAAATGCAAAATTTTGACGCCTGTCAAAATTTTCTATGTATTTTAAATGTTATCATTTTTTTCGAATCGTGAGAAAACTAATAAGTATTTTTAAAAAATTTAAACGCAAAATGAAGTCCCTTAGAATGAATAAAAAGTTTGTTTTGAATGAGATATTTCAAATTCAAAATCACACTACATTTTCTCTTAGTTTTTCACCCCTGTAACTTATTAAAATAAACATTATAGAAGTTTTCAGGGACTTTCGTCTCTCGGTAATAACGTAATCTTCCATTCTGAGTTTAAATTTTTCAGAAATACTTATTAGTTTTCTCAGAATTCGAAAAAAAATTAATCCCATTTAAATATCATTGAAGTCGAAAGTTCGTACCCATCCCCTTAAGTAGTATTTTTTGTAGTAAGTGGTATTATCTTTCTAAGAAAACATCAACCTGCAAAATACTGAACTTGCTGCTTTTTTTGAGAATCACACAACAATGCCTCTAATCCATTTTTTGCTTTATTCTGTGTGTTGTTCTGAAGCTATTTTCTTGTGGTATCTTATGTAATTTATTATTTTAAATGGGAATAAAGCCACAATTTATTTTTAAATAAATTCATTTGAAAATAAATTGTGGCTTTATTCCCATTTAAAATAATAAATTATTCTGTGTACTGTTAACAGTTCGACAGATAGAGAAGATTAAATAAAAATAAATTTTTTTATTTACAGAATCGACGAACGCCTCTGATATTGCTCAAGCTTCAACAAGCCGTGCTCAAAATTGCAATTATTTGTCTAATTTAACTGAAGAATGTGTTAGCGATGATGATAGCATAAAAGACCCCGATTACACGGACGATGATGGAGAAAATATGGACAGCAGTAACAATAGCTACAGTAGCAATTATTTGGGAGACAATAATGGTGAATTGGAAGCAGATGATGATGAAGATGTTCAACTTGATAAAAACGTGACTGAAAATGAAACGGAAACTGATGACCAAATCAAAAAGAAAAGACGTTATAAGAAACCAGAAACTTGGAAAGTAACAAAAAGAGTAGAGGCAACATTAGGAGGAAAGGAACACATCAATAAATCAGGTAAAATTATAAAAGCTAAAGCAATGAAGCCCCCTTGCCCTCCTTGTCGACTAAAATGTTCAGAAAAAATAGCAGAAGCTGTAAGACAGCAAATTTTTGAGAATTATTGGTGTAACACAAAAAATTGGGAGTTAAAGCGTCAATTTGTGCGCTCGCATATCACTCCGAAGAGTGTAATACGTCGTAGACCTAAAAACCATTCTAAAAGGCCGAGAGAAGTCAGCATTTCTTATAATTTTGAAATAAAGTTAGATGGAGGTGTAAAAAAAATTGACGTATGTAAAAAATTTTTTTTAAACACTCTAAATATTTCAGAAACAGTTGTACGTAACGTTCTAAAAAACGACAATATGGGAGGCTTTGTGACACAAGACCATAGGGGAAGGCATGAACCAATTAATAAAACACCAGAAGCGGTTTTGGATCGAGTACGAGAGCACATTAAGTCGTTTCCGTGCTACGAAAGTCATTATTCTCGATCCAAAACTGCCAAGAAATATCTAGGACCGGAATTGAGCCGTGAAAAAATGTACAAATTATATACCTTAAAGTGTGAAGAAGACCACATTCCAAATAATGAAATTGTTAAATTATGGCTGTATAAAAAAATTTTCAATAATGATTTTAATTTAGCATTTAAATCGGTTTCCGTGGATACTTGTGATAGTTGCGATCGGTTTATGCTACAATTAAAAAACTGTTCCGAGCAAGAAACAATAACATTACGGCGAAATTATGAACAACATCTTCAAGAAGCAGAAAGTCGATACAAAATGAAAGCAAACGATAAAAATGAAAGCAAAAAATCAGCTGGAAAAACTAAAATTATAATGTGTGATTTGCAGAAATGCTTGCCTACGCCCTGTTTGACAAATAACCAAAGTTTCTACAAGCTGAAATTATGGACTATAAATTTCACGATATACGACGCCACAGAAAATAAATCGTATTGCCTTATCTGGGATGAATCCGAAGCTGGAAGGGGTGGCCATGAAATTGCCTCGGCATTAACTAAATGGGCTCTGACAGTTCTATCACAAACTGATGTGGAAGAATTGGTTATTTGGTCAGATAATTGCCCTAGTCAAAACCGCAATGTTATGGTAATGATGAGCTACTTTTGGCTTTTGAACATCTGCCCTAATTTAAAAGTAGTTAACCATAAATATTTACTGAGAGGACACACTCATTTAGAAGCTGACCAAGTGCACGCTATAATTGAAAGATCTGTAAAAAAACAGCCAACAATGCAGATCGTAACGCCTTGGGATTGGCAGCAATTAATCAGTTCCGTAGGTGCTCAGGTAATTAAAATGGACAAAGATGACTTCAAAAATTTTGAAGTACTTTACTCTCAGTCTCAATCCCCATTCATCACTAAAAAGAAAAATGCCGACAATAATAATTTCCTCATTTCAAACGTAGTCCAATTCCAAGTAAAAAAAGACACACCGACCATAATTTTTTATAAAGAGGCTTTTGAAGAAATTAGACCCAAAGAATTACACGTCGCTAGAAGAACAGCAACTGCGATCAATCTTCCAGAGCAGTTACCATTACGATATCAAAAACCCAAAGGGATCACACAAAAGAAAAAGGATCACTTACTAATCCTTTTACAATGGATCCCTAGTCAGTTTCAGGAGTTCTATAGAAATTTAGTTGTTACTAAAAAAAAAGTTGATGATAGCGATGATGAATAAATGTTTTTTTATCATTTTTTGTGTTTTTGTTTGAATTTATGTAGGCACTTACTATTTTATACAATGTTTTATCTGCCGGTACATGCCGAGGCAAAAGACCTTAAGTCCCAATATTATGCAATATATAAACAAATTTTTTATCACAGTAGGACAATATTGATTAACTAATATATAACGTTACAATTATATAAATACATAATTTCATATGTCTTCAGATTAAGAACAGTTGCAATAATTATCTGGAACTCATCTTATTTTCCCATTATCTCAAAACTTCACTAAATGGATATACTACCCTTTACCTCTACGGTACAGATATTGTAATGTAATCTGAATAGTTACTTAAGATCTCCTTGAGAGTATTATGACAATGTTCAATTTGGTATTAAGGAATAATGATGTTTGAAGATAAGAACACTTGTCAGGTGTGTTATGTCCAATAATTCCCAAATAGTTCAATAATTACAAGCAAAATTGATTAACTTAAGTTCATTTCAAGTTACAAATGCTTTTGCAAGTGGTGGAGAATTTTTTAAGAAGAATAATCAGCTGTACTTAATTGATTAATTATTTTGATTATAGTTGCAGCGGTGATCTTGGATTAAGAACTATTTGCTTGCCAGATATTCTCTGCGTAATGAGAGTGGGGTTTCAGAGATAGAACCAGTGTGGCTTTATTCGGAGTGCTTTTCATCAACCCTAACACGATTTTCCAAGCTTTAAATTGGATTCTATTAAGTTTACGTAAATGAGGTATGCTAATCATATACCATAATATACCAAAGAGCCGTAATCTATAATTGATCTTATATAGGCTCGATAAAAATTCAATGCAATATTTTGATTTGGACCCCACGATCTCTTACAAATATTTTAAGAAAATTAATAGCTTTTTCGCAGCGACTAATTATGTGGTTAATATGTAAAGTCCAAAGCAGTTTTCTGTCAGGTATTACACTATGGTATTTGAATTCCGAAACAATTGATATGGCATTGCCCTGTAAGGATACAGTATAATCTTTAAAGCCATTTAACAAAGTGCAGCTATCAGAGTTGTACATTATATGTTTTAGTTCAGCAATACATTCGATGTACTTTCTTTTTTTTTCGAAGTAGAAACTTCTTTTTGTACAATGGTATAAAATGTTATTATTAAGATTTATTAAAAATTATCCAAAATGGATTTATAAATTTTTCAGAATGTTTTCGATCTGATCATCCTCAGTAAGTTATTTTTATATGTGCCATTGTTCTCATCAGTTATTTTATCCGTAAAACAATGTAGCAATTACAAAACCGTGACATCCTACACTCATAGATTCGGTAGCTTGTAAGCTACCTCTTAATTATTATAATGGAATATTTTCAAGTTGAGGGAAATGTCTGTTTTTTAGATATTTGAAACAATGGTTGAACCTTCATTTCTATCAATCATTATTTGAGATGTGTAAAGGAATTCATTCCTGTTTGTACTACCTTAAAATTCCTAGCTGTTATCAATTATCGATAACTTCATTATTCATGAGAACCCTTGAATCTCGTTTGTTTTGCCAATAATCTTATGAATACGTAGTGATTTCCATATCACTTACCTTAGGATATTTGACCCTTCCAGATGAAAGGATAATCTGATTGTTTTTCCGATAATATTGTTTCTTATCTCATGCTGAGCCTGATCACTCGGTGTCAAGTATTATTATTTGTGATTAAACGTTTTTTTTTTATTTCTAACTAACTTTTCTTTAAATTTGCTAACCTGTCAACGACTTTAATACAATCCATACTGCTACTTTCTGAAGTCTATGGCGACGGGTTTTGGAACATTGTATCATCCTCGAGTTATGGAGATATCTTGAAGTGCAGGTATGTATGTATGTGTAGAATATCTTACTTTTTGTAAGAATTTTATGCCGCGAAAATCCCTGGTTTGAAAAAGCTATGGTTTGTTAGAACAGTGAGCGACGCATAACTCACAGTCAGTCGAACGCCGCGTAGGTTCGTCAAACTCAAAGAAATGGTTCTCTATGATAACGGTTTGTTTGGTACTGCTCAGCTGCGCGCACTGCATAGTGATAGCCGTGTACGTCGACGGTATGTGCTGGAATCAACTGCGATTTGATTTTGACGCAAACGTTTAGCTGAGCTCACAGCGTATACACATCTATACCGAAATTATAATTGTATTTTTATATAGTTATTATTATTGTAATAATTAAGTGATGTCTACTAAATTTTCTTCCGAGGAAGATGAAAGATTAGTGGATCTAGTACAAATTGTAAGACAGTTCCAAATAAATCCCTGGAAAGTCTAAAATATTCTCCAAATTTTTCCTCGTTTTAAAACAGTCTTTCTTAGGCTGTAAATTTAAAAGCACCTTCTGTATTAAGACATGAAAACATTTCGTTTACATTTTAATTTTTTTTAATTAAATTTAACGTTATCAGCTATTTTTCTTCCTAGTATTTTTGGAGTAATAAAATTATTGCGTATAAGTTTGCCAGAATTCATTTTTTTAAACCTACAACTTTTGAGATAATAAACGTGAAACTAATTTCTAAACTTGTTTTCAGAGCGACAGAATGTTTATGCGAATTAATCTAACAAACCGACTCACCCAAAACTGCCGTGAGTCGAGTACAACAGATTCTTCTGTACGTGTATGCTGTGCGCTGCGCACTGTTCTAACAAACCGTAGCTTTAGTATGAGGCTGTTTATATGGAATAATTTAAAACAAAGATGTTGACAATCTTCATAGTCATAGTACAATACAATAATTTTAATAAAAATAGTATTTGCTAGCTTTTACCTGAGATGAGTTGGGAAGATTTCAGTGATGAGGGAATCTAAAGCAGCGTTACCGCATGAAATAACACTACTGAATACTGCAGATACAATTAGATTATGAGTCTTGTTGTAAACGAAATACATGCATGCTGAGCATAATCCAGATGATACTGTACTGAACACTAAAAAAGAAAAAATAATTAGCTAATTAATATATTATATAGACATGTAAGCAATACAATTACATATCCTAATCATTATGTAACGCTATAACCCTAGGCGGGTATTGGCTGACTATACAACTTTTTTACAATTAGCTCGGACTTACATCAAACTATAGTCAATTGTGATGTTCATTTTTTGGAAATCTTATTGGATTTTGCCGCTCATAACCTCCCCCAAATCAGTTTAAACATTTTTTCGTTATGAAGTCTATGTATATGCCTTGCCCACCTTAATCGTTGAGATTTAATCTCCCCAGGAAAGAGGTTTAAGAATAAAGAGTCGTGGTGGTGCATAAATGGAGTAGAATAAAAATAAAGAAGAAGACAAAACTGACAAGAAAATAGGTCCGAAAATAGATACGATCAACTTACTGCCAGGAAGCATGAACCAACGGAAACTGTTCTCAACCTGGGGGCCCGCCCCTCTAGGGGGGCGTGAGAGAATTTCAGGAGAGGCATGAGGGTACAAAGAAAAAAAAATAGAATTAAAAAATATATTTTGTTAAAAAACAAAATATTTTGTATTTCGTATTTTTATTTTGTTTAGAAATATTTATTTATTTAAACGTGATTAAAATCGTTTTACTCAAACACACAACCTGAGTTAAACACGACAGTCTTTGTATGGCAACATCGCAGGAGCGCAAAGTACCTATATCTACCAACACTGTATTGCAAGCACTCCTGGCTCCAGTTCAGTGACTCCGTCTCACGCGTCAGTCTCAGTCGACAGCATTTTTGTGCTGTTTGTAGCAATCAGTGTAATTGTTATTTAATAACAGAGTGATTGTTTTGTGCATTATTTAATAGTGTTGTGTAACAGCTTTAAAAATGGCTAAGTCACTTCCAAAGAAAATATTGTATTCAGACGATTATATCAAGTACGGTTTTACCTTTATGATAACACGGCAGTCATTTACCTCAGTGTGTCAACTGCCATGCTGTTCTTAGTAATAATGCAAGGACGTTTGGAACGGCATCTAATTACAAACCATTCTTCTTTGAAAGATAAAGGCCCAGAATTGTTTATTGCCAAATAAAGCAGCCTAAAAGTGTGAAACTTGACTCTACTGCAAATTTTCGTGTTGAAAACGAGAAAGCTGTGGAAGCATCATACAAAATAGTACTTTTGATGGTTAAAGACAAGAAGCCACATACTATTGGTGAGTCACTAATTAAACCTTGTTTACTTACTGCTTGTAGTACCTTACTTAGTGAAGACGAAAAATTTCTCTCTCAAACGACACACTTAAACGTAGAATTGATGACATGGCTTTGAATTTGAAAAATCAACTATGTATTGCAAAAATTAAAAGAGTCGCCGTTTTTTCTTTGCAGTGTCACGCAACAATTGATATTTCAAAGCATGCACAGTTATTGTTTTACTGTCGATTTATTGACAGAAAACGGTTCCTGGAGGAAATTTTGTTTTCAACATCTCTTGAAACAAAAACTAAAGCCATTGACATATTTTCTGATCTTGAAGATTTTTTAGTAATCAATGAACTTCCGTGGAAGAAAGTAATAGGCATTTGTATTGATGGGGCCCAAGCCATGACAGGATGTCGATCTGGATTTATGGAATTGGCAAAAAAGAGGAACCCTAGGATAATTGGTTCTCACTGCATTATTCACAGACAAGTTTTAGCTAGTCAGACTTTACCTGAACCTCTCAACGTCACATTAAACTTAGCAATTAAAATAGTTAAGCACATCAAATCCAGCGCATTAAACACTAGGCTCTTTCAGGCACTAGGTCAAGAACTGAATTTGAAAAATCAAATTCGAAAGTAATTTCCAGATGTTAGTTCGGAAAACTGGGAATTTAAGTTGACAAGAGATCCTTTTCATATCGAAGTTGACATTCTTCCAGTTAACGTTCAAGAGCAGGCAATTGACCTAAAATGTGATTCACAAGCCAAAGCAGATTTTGCAAACATGGACTTGGAAAAATTTTGGTTAACCTACTTTCTTGTTTACCCAGAAGTGGCTTTAGTATCTGCGAAGTTATTGCAAGAAATATATACATATTGCAAGAAATAGAGAGTTAATGGAAAATGTGATCGCTAACATCCATTAGTGGATTTGCATCTGAAGAAGAAGAAGAAGAAGAAGTTATTAGTCCAGTTTTCATCCACATATCTTTACGAATATGCTTTTTCTGCATTGGCGTATATAAAATCAAAATACCATTCAAGGCTGGACGTTGAAAGTGACTTGAGGTGTGCTCTGACACAGTTTCAACCGAATATCGAAAAACTTATCAAGAGCAGACAATGCCAACCCTCTCATTGAAAGTGCAAAACAATCATACAAGACTTTCAACTTTATATGCCTATTTGATTTTTTGGTTGTTCTTTTTCTCAAATAAATAAACAATGTTAAGTTTAATGAGACATCAAATAAACTTTCGTATTTAAATATATCTGGATTTTTATTTTGCATCCCAGCTTTTGCTAACGTAGAGTTAGCACCGTCAGTTTCACAATTGCACTGTCATTTCACTTTTCTTGTTTCAAGGTTGAGAACCGCTGCTATATATTATGACGTTATTCGAAAGAACTTTAATTATTGTTCTTTAAGTTTTGTTAACTACTTTCTATATTTAAATCTAACAGGTATTGAGATATTTAGAAAGTGGTAGAAATTTCTAAATATTTTATAATAATTGGGCATATCCAAAAACCCCATACCCTAAATTTTCATGTATGAACTATGTCAAGTTTCTGTAACACGTCCAAAGAATCACCCTGTATAAAATATTCAAACAGAGCAAATACTGAAAAAAATTCAGAATAAAAACTGGAACAGTAGAAACAAGCTCTTGAAGAAAAAAATTTGAAACTTAGTAGGACAAATACAGAATATTTGGAATGTTCATTTATGGAGTTATGGAGATGAAGCTAGTGGTGTGTTTTGTGACTGAAAGATTCTAATGAAATTGAAAGGAAAATTCTATAACACTGCCAAAAGACCAGCTATAATGCACGAAACTGAATGATGGGCAGTTAAAAAGAATTAGAAACAACGAATGCATGTGGTAGAAATGAGAATGCTTAGATGAATGAGTCGAGTGACAAAAAGATGAGACTACTTGGGACTAAATTTTTTTCCGAGTGTTAAAATAATTTTTCTTGATCTTTTCGTTCAGAATTAAATATTGATTGCCTTTAACCGAATCTCCGAGCTTCAGTTAAATACAAATTTCTTAAGTTGTAATATACTTTTTCACAAAGAACAATTTAGTGTAATTTGTATCGAAATATACTAAATTAATTATAACCTAGATCTCTAGATAGTTTTACACAATTTATTAATAGATATTTTGTAATGAACTTACCTAAAAAGAATTTTCTACCCAATCTGTCCATTCCCAATACAGCAATAATGTTACTTGGTAATGCAGCAGACACTGTTATCAATGATTCTAAAAATACAGATGAAGAAATCTTGTCACTGCATAAAACACTGTCACTATGGCTCCCACTACTGACAACGTAGTCCACAACTTCACATACACCAGCTTCTGCGCCGTTGTGAATTTTAGCGTATTCGTCAAATCTGTTAAACATTTCAGGGAACCACATCATAAGACCGTAGTATCTAAAAGCAGAACGGAAAAAAAGTTATGAAAAATCATCTATACATAAATCAGTTTTATCTCATTCTTTAAACTGTGGACTTAATGTATTTGCCTAAAAATAAGTTAATTTAATAAGAAAGACAAATAAAACACTGGGTATGGTGGCAGAAGGTTTAAACCCGATCTTTTTACAATTTAAATAACAAGTAAGAAAGGCAACAACATTTAATATTGAGCACAAATGATATATCAAAAGAATGAAACTTTGTGAAAGATTGCATTGCAAAAAGAGATTATGACAAGGTATAAAAACAGTTATAATAAAATCATTAAAAAAGCTTACAAAGGGTTGAAGATGACTATAAAATAGCAAAGAGAAATAAAAAAATAATGGGCCAAGAACTGGTTATCTAGAAGATGAGAGCAAACCTCTTAATATCTTCACGATCCTAATCTTAATAAGAAGTATGGGAAACAAGAGATTATTACAAGATTTAATAACCAGTCACTAATGCGATGAATTTACGTAATCAGTATATTTACAAACAAATCCACCCAATTGGCATCGTACGCAGATAATATCAACATAATAAGCAGAGCAAAAGATACGATAGAAGAAACCTACGTTGAATTGAATCAAAATGCAGAAGTTGTAGGGCTAGCAATAAATACAGATAAGACAAAATTACTCGTACAAATCAGATCAAGTAGTCTACCACAACAACTCTTTATAGATGATATAAAACACGTAAACAGATTCACGTACTTAGGAATAAGGTCGCAAATAATAAATAACAACCAGAAATAAATAAAAGGCTTATGCTAGCCAATAAACGACATTTCGCCATTAACTACATATTAAAATCGCGAGATATTCACCTGAAAACAAAATTCCGACTCTATAAAGCAATAAGCAGGCCCATAGGAAGTTATGGGTGTGAAACATGGGCCATAACAGAGAAATCTGCTAATTCGTTAGATGTTTTCGAAAAAAACAAAAAATTACGGAAGATACTTGGCCCAATCAGTGAAAATAACAACTGGAGAATTAAATTTAATAAAGAAATATACAAACGATATATAGAACCAGCACTATCACAATACACTAGTCTGCAGTGATTACGGTAGGCAGTACACGTGGTCCGGATGCATGAGAGCACAATTCCCAGGAAATTAATAAACGCAATAATGCAAGAAAAACGACCTGTTGGAAGACCAAAATAGAGATGGAAGGATAAAGTAGATGAGGATGCCAAAAATCTCCTAAAAACAAGTTCATGGAAAAGACCAGCAGTAGATCGTAATCTGTGGTAAATCTTACTGAAGGAGACAAGGCCCGACTTGGGCTGTAGTGTCATTGGATGGATAGACATATAGTTTAGGAAGCAGCAAGTAGATTCATAAAAAAATTTAAAACGCTTCTGACTTGGAAGCCAGTGGCATATAATAGACTACATTTCATACTAATTAATATACTAATTAGACAAGCAACGCTTATTGATGTGACGATCACTAACAAAAACAATTTGCGTGTTAAATACAATCGAAAAATTGCCGAAAAAGTATAGATATCTTGAAATAAAAATAAGTAGACGATAGGGAATGGAAACTGTACAGACGACACCTATAACTTTCTCAACTAGCGTCGTTATTCCGAAGGCCCTCTTATGGAAGAGAAAACAGTTGGGTCTTAGTGAACATCTCTATAGGACCATCCAAAAGCCTGCTAACCATGTTCAGATGTGTCAGAAAATTGATTGCCACGCTACCTGAGGAAGTGAGAGAAGTATTTATATTATAAATACTCTATGGACACGTTTATTTAATAAAATATCCGAAAACACTTATTATTTCAAAAATTTTAGTTAAATTTATTACGTATGAGTTACGTAATTTATGTACGTATATTTTCCTTGATACCCCAAGAAAGTTGTTTACTAAGCCTACATCAAAAGAGCATCCCAAGTAATATGCTATACTTTGTCTCAAAGTGACTAGTCTGTACAGGGTAAGATATGCAATGCTATTCCTAAGTATGGGAATTTCGCCAAGACGTTGCCAGTTTTATGCAGTAAGCGATGGCGTTCTCTATTGTCTATCTTTTAAAATAAACGGAATAAACCAGAGAAACGGAAAAACTACGTAAACCACGTAATAGCAACAGAAAAGAAAATGTGGGAAATTGACAATTTGTTGGATGATATCGAACCAATTATTATAAATATAAATAACGGAGATAGTGATGACAGTGACGATAATGATGATGGTAGTTTAGCAGAAACTAAATGTGACAGCGATTGACAGAAAAAGGAACTAAAAATAATGGTGTACAATTACGATTACTTACACACGAAATTAAATACAATGAATTCTCTAATTTTCAACTTATTTATTAGTTTTATTTTCAGATATTTCTACGTTTTGTTACAACAGATACAGTGCAACAACAGTGTTTACAACAGTGTTTACAACAGGTTTTTAAAAGTCCTTCCCCGCTTAACTTTTGAACGGAACAATATATAAATAAAATATTTCTTTATATTTTAGTTTTATTTTATTCGATTTTATTAAAATCTATAAACAAATGGTTTGTATCGCTAGCACATACTGTAGAATTAAAAGCAAATTGCTTATGTGACATAAATAAAAGGCATTTCTTAATTTCTATTTTATTTTAATTTAACCCAAGTATGTTGTAGCAAATATTATTTATGCTTGAGAACCACTGACAGAAGGAAACCAGGCAGGGTCGTTAGTGGGCATTAGTACTTAAGCTACCCTCAACACAAAAGATGGATTAGGCTAAGTAGTAAGAAGTGACGTTTATTTTAATACAAGTTTGCAAAGAAGTATGGCATCGATGTTGTGCATGTACCCTGTAAAGACTAGTCACTTTGAGACAATCTATAGAAGAGTCGTCGTAATTATCCCGCATTCATCAGGAAAGTAGGAAGAACCTAAAATCCTCAGAAATATATAGATAAATACATATGCGAATCTAAATATATTAGACAGGAAATCTACATTGTTAAAAGAAATAAAACCTTAAACCTTATTTAAAAAATAATAATGAAAAGTACTTACCCAATGTGAAATGTAAAGTTGATGGTAATTGAAATAACTGTGAATTTCAAAATTGGTGAAACAAACAATTGCTTACTATTATCTAAAATATCAACAATCATATTGGTATATTTGCCTCTCTTTGCAATTTTGGCTTTTTGTTCAAGAGTGAGCTCTTCTTGTTCGAATATGAGATGTTTAACTGGATAGTCTTCGGGATCATTCCCGGTGTTTACATGGTAAATGTACTTAAATATTGCAAGAGCTTCCTCACTCTTACCTTGTGTAAGTAAGAACTTGGGACTTTCTGGCAAGAAGAACAGTAAAGCCGCCACAATAAAGGATGGAAATGAGCAAATGAGAAGAAATATTCTCCAAGAATTATACACAAAATACTGGTTCTTGAAACCAATATCTGCTGGAATAATCAACCAAGCTAATCCAGCTACAAATAAGTTACCCAAGGTCCAGAAAGCTGCCATGAATGAAAGCATGGAACCTCTCTTGGATTTAGGTTGGAATTCCGCAAAGTATGACCAGATTACTGGTCCGCTGCCCCCTAATCTGGAAACAAAAAATAGAAAACAATGTTAATAATCTACTTAAAAGAAATAACTAGCATATAACTTAATTATAGCATATAATGAATACAATATTCTGTATATATATTAAATACAATATTTTAATAATTGCAACAATGAATACAATATTATGTACTTTGTACAGTTTTCTCATTATTTATTATGATCTATTAACCCATAAATCCCTCAAATTTTCTGAAAACAGTCATCGGTGCTCTCCATTTTGCATGTATATTTTATATACTCTAAGCTCCTAAGTATTTGAATTTAACTTGGTGTTTAATTTATTCTCTATTCTCTATCTAAAACTTACTTAATCGGTTCCTGTGATATTTCATAAATTGTTTGTCTATTGGACACACATAATCAAAAATTTTATTTAAAAAATTCTTTATAAAATGTATAATAATAAAAACCCTGTCGGGCTACATCACAGAACGTTTTCAGAATTAATATTTCATCATCAATTCTATCTGGATGTACATGTTTGAAGCCACTAAATATATGGGTAATAAACCCTTTAAATATTGTTAGATTAACCGCCAAGTGCAGGAATTTAGTTTCCTCGTGGACATACATAATTGTTCCTCTTCTACCGTTAGGTGTCAAGGGTAAGATGTGTTGTATATTGAAATCATCAGAAATCTTTATTTTCTGTAATTGTAATGCTGATATGCACGAAACGAATGATTCAAAGATTTCTTTATGACTCAGTACCATTGTCGAGTTGAACATTTTTATTGTATCTTTTATCCAGATAAAAACACGTCAGATTCATGTTGTAAATAATATAATTTACCAGCAAAGCAAGTATACGTACATAGTGTCCTTCTTTATTTCATATAATAGATGTGGGTACCTACTATATAGACATTTTTGGTCGTTCGAATACTTTTTTAGATCAATGAAACGTAAAAAGTATATTTTTTCTATTATAAGAATGTAAAAACTAAAATGGTACAAGAACTACTCAGAAAATAACCATTCAAAATAAAAGAATATTAACTTCAAAACAACTGATGCTATATATTTTTTATTTACGCAAAAAACACGACATTCATTTTATTTGTTTGGCGAGTTTGTTTCTTCTTCATGAAGAAACTCATGTAGGTAATAGATCAAATGTTCTTGAACAACAGTGCTTCTAAAATTGTTAATGGGGAAAATACAAAAAAGTCACTAGGTATTGAAGTCTGAATTGAGAAAATGTATTTTACCGTGTAATTTGGCACCACAATTATAACGTTTAAAACCAAATTATCAGTTCAATAAATTGAATCATAAGCAATGTCATTTGATATTGAAAAATCTTTCATTTCATTTTTGGAAGAAAGAAAAAATAGGTAACCACTGAGTTTGAAATTCATAGAAAAAAAAGAAGGCATATGTACCTGCAGGATTCAATATGACTCATTCTGAAATCAGCCAAAAAAACATCTAGTTCTATATCAAATGTTGAAGCCATAGATGATGAAATCGCTGCAGAAGAGGCGAAAGTTACTTGCTGCTAAATGGAGATTCGTCAGGTGAAGAAATAGACGAACTACAAGAAATGGAAGAGGATATTGAGTTCAACCAAAAGTTTGACACAAGTTCTCTAACGACTAATATTACTTCTTCTTCTTTCAGTATCCTGTCTGATTATCGAACGTTGGCGATCATATTGGCAATAATAACTTTGATTACGGAGGCTCTAAATCAATTAGCGGTGGTTTCTTGATACCATTCTCGGAGATTTCGTAGTCAGGATGTTCTTCTTCGGCCTGGGCCTCTCCTTCCGGCGATCTCACCCTGTATTATGAGGTGTAGAAGGTTATACCCCTCTGGATGTCTCATTACACGACCGGAATATTGTAACTTTCGAATTTTTATCGTATTTGTTATTTCTGTTCCCTTTTTCATTACAATGTCTCTGTAAGGGTCCAGCTCTCTATACCATACATGTGGAGAATATGCAGCAGCGTATTAATCGGATTTTAAGGTTTAACGTAATATCTCTATTAATTAAAATTTTCTTTAATTTATAGAAGTCTGCTCTGGCATTTTCAATCCGTATTCTTATTTCTTTATTTATATCCCAGTTATCGTTAACGTTTGCGCCCAAATAGCACAGATATAGCCCAAACAGCCCAGTTTTGCTGACAACCATAAGTTTTTTCTTAGAAGTATTAAGTTTTAGCCCATATTCATCACATGCTTCGGTTACCCTGTTTATAAGTCGTTGCAGGTCTTCTTCATTGCAGGTAATAAATACCATGTCGTCTGCATACCTGAGATTGTTGACATTATTTCCGTTGATTTTAATGCCCGTATCTGCAATAAGGCTTCTTTGAAAATAAATTCGGAGTAGATATGAAAAAGTAGAGGATACATCCTTGCCTCATTCCACGTCGTATTTCCACTGCTTCCGTCGTGTTGTGTTCAATTCGTATGTTTGCACATTGATGCCAATACAAATTTTTGATAATTCGAAGGTCTCGGTCATCAATTCTCACCTGGTGCAAGACACCTATAATTTTGTCATGGTTACTTAGTCAAAGACCTTTTCTAAGTCGATAAAACACATATATACCGATTGTTCAATATCTCTACATCTTTGAAACATGACCTGCAAACTGAAGAGTGCTTCTCTGGTTCCAAGGTTGTTTCTGAAACCAGATTGTGTTTCACTTAGTTGTAGGTCTATTTTGTTGTAAATTCTCGAGTGCAGTATTGTTAAGATCTATAAAACTTTAATTCGGCCAATAGCATGTTATGGCAGCGAAGCATGGGTCCTGAAAGAAACATCCAAAAACAAACTCGACACATTCGAAAGAAAAGTACTGAGGAGAATACTAGGACCTGTGAGGGAAAACGGAATCTTCAGAATTCGATATAACAACGAGCTCTATCAACTGTATAAGGAAACACCCCTGTCAGACTTCATTAGAATACAAAGATTACAATGGGCCAGACATGTGATACGAATGGGAGAGGATAGGCTACCAAAACGAGCACTGAACGCCAGAATGCAGGGAAAGAGACCAGTTGGAAAGCCAAGAAAGCGCTGGGAAGACACAGTAAGCAGCGACGCACAAGCACTTTTAGAAGTCCGTGTATGGAGAAGAGCAGCCACAGACAGACAAGGGTGGAGGCAAAAAATAAAGGAGGCCAAGGCTCATTTTGGGCTGTAGTGCCGTAGAAGAAGAAGTATTGTTAAGAAAATTTTCAGTACATGACTCATCAGACTGAGTGCGATAATCGCTACGCTGTTTTCCATTTTTTTTTTCGGTATCGTTACAAATGGTGATAGTATCCAATCTATTATATACTTTCTTATTCTTTGATGGATCTTTCCATTTCATCGAGTGTTATGTTTGGACCAGTCGATATATTTTCGATTTGAATTTCTGTTCTGTCGCCATTAAACAGCTCCTCAATATATTCTTTCCACCTCTCTAATCTGTCTTGTTCATTGACTATAATATTTTCTTGTTTATCAAGTAAACTACATGCAGTTGATCTATATATTCCAGTTATTTCTTTCATCTTTTTGTACATATTAAACGTGTCGCTATTTTTCTGCAGTTCTTTTATTTCAAGACATTTGTTGCTGTACCATGTTTCTTTTGCATTCCGGATTGACCTTCTGATTTCTTTATAGATTTTCTTGTATTCCTCAGTGTTTTTATTTTTCTGTTTTTGTCCGCTTTCCATTAGTCCCAATATTTTATCAATCATCCATTGTTGTTTGCGCTTATTAATAATTTTATATTTTTTAGTTGTTTATTGCATAATACAGTCAGTCTTGAATTCGATTAGTCGGTTGTTGGCGTTTTACTTTTTTAAGTTTGAGATTTATGTCAGTGATTAATTAATGATCTGAGGGGACATCCGCTCCAGGTAGTGTTTTAGCTATTTTGATTGAATTTCCGTACCTTTCGGTAATTGTTATATAATCGATCTGATTTCTTATGATCTGCTCTTTAGTATCTGCGGGTGACTTCCATGTATATAAACGACGCTTGGGTAGTTTGAAGAATGTATTTGTCACACATAGATTGTTCTCTACGCAGAATTCTACAAAACAGTCTCCCCTGTCATTATGTTGTCCAAGTCCAAAATTCCCTGCAATGTTTTCTTGTCTACCTTTTCTACTTTGGCATTGAAGTTTCCCATTATTATTATAACCTCTTCATTTTTCAGCTGAATCATTACCTTCATTATAACATCATAAAAATCTCTATGTAAACTACACTACTGCTAGCTGTGAGTGCATAAACTTGGACCAGATTTATATCTACTAGTTTTGAGTTTAATTGCATCACGATGACTCTGTCCGAAATGTAACTTACAGATTTAATACAGCAAGAGACTTCTTTATGTACAATATATGCGACGCCATTGCGGTGGTTAGTGCCTTCTTCTCCGGAATAGAATACATCGTGGTCGTCTATGCTACATTTACCACTCCCCGGCCACCACATTTCGCTTATCCCAAGAACTGTTATATTCAGGCTTATCATCTCACGTATGATAAGGCTCATAGGGAAATATAATAGGGCGGTTTCCCGTTGCCTTTCTCATCGCAGTATCACAACCATTTAAACTGCTCCAGTTATGCTTGTGATAGTTTAGTTTCAAGCCGATCCTAAAGTACTAATATTACTAACAAAGTATATCCTGGAGTTATTACAGTAGTATATGGAGATGGCGGACTAATGAATTCTATGGAAAAATCGCTTAAGTTTTGGATATGGCCAGTAAGACGAGACGAAATATGTTATCACTGGGATAATTTATTTGGATCCATCGAAGATCTATAGATCTTCGTATGCAAATTTATAAAAGAGGACTGTAAATCGTTAAATCGTTATAGACTGTGACAAATTTTGGTGCAATTAGATTTAGAGGTATTTAAGTCTGAAACTTACATATATATTGGTAGTACATATGGACGTAGTTAAGCAGAAAACGTCCAACCCACAAATTGTTAAAAATGAGTTCTTTACACCAGCGAGCATATAATTTCTTGCTTTATAATATGCAGAAACCGTCCAAGTGAAAACATTACATACTCTTTTAATAATCGTCAAAGTTCTAACCCACAAACTAGGTTAACTGAGATTTTCATTGATAATAAAAAATCCAAGTGGGTTGAATTTTTTCTAAAAAATGTATGTCGATCTAAGTAATCGTGTTAAAAGAGTGGTTAAAACAGGCTAAGTGGGTTGGATCACTTTAACGCTCCATGCGATAACAAAACTACTGTGCATTTTTTTGTGTTAAAAACATCCAAGTGAATTGGATGTTTTCTACTTATAAATTTCGGTATACTTGTTAAAAATAAGAGTATAATCAGAAATCGTCCAAACCACTTGGTATCATTTTACGTTTACTATTTCATTAATATGTTAAAAGTAGTTTGAATCTTCAATTTCGGTCGATAATAAAATTTTATTACGGGAATGTGCCCTATTAATGTTTAAAACGTGCCTTGTGCGTATAAACCCTGGAACTTGGTCGATAAAAATTAATTTATTATAGGTACTCATCTTAAGCATAGTAATCACTTTCCTTTAGTTTTAAGTAAATGTGCCTATGTATTGATAAACATTTCTTTTTATTCAGTTGTGTCTGATTTTTCTGACTGTTCGGGTTTAAAAATACTTATTTAATAATAATTATGTCGAAAAGAAGCAAATACATGTGTGAGCTAGCAAAACTTATGGAAAACCAAACAAATCGTGTAATGTCTAGCGTGGAATTTGATTCAAATATTACCAATGTTGAGGTAAGTCGGAAATTTTTTATTAAAAAATAACTATATGTTGTTTACTGATTATTTTTTCGTGGTTTTCGGCCAGATTGAAGAAATAACACAAAACTCTCTTTTTTTTTACGACGTTTCAATTTATTTTGTTACTAAATCTTAAAAAAAAAATAAAGAAAATAGAAGAAAATAGAGTTTTGTGGTATTTCTTTAATCTGGCCGAAAATCACGAAAAAATAATCAGTTTATAAGACACGGCTTCTAAAAGTTTATGTTGTTTACTAAATTTTTAAAATAAATGCATTTTATACATCATTACATAATTTAAATATATTGTAGAATATGGATGATACCAATGTGACAGAATTCTACCGTCACAGCGAACCATCGTCATCCAATAGTCGTATTCGTGAAATGGTTTTAAACGAGAAAACTGGATGTTTTGAATCAGCTTCTACCATAGATTCTGTTGATGATTATGATGTAAGTATTAAATCTTTGTACCTATACTGTTTAGTAAAATGCTTTATAATGCTATTCGCTATATTATTTCTATTTAATGAAAACTAAACTTTGATGTACCTATTGTTACAATCTAAAAGAAAAAATACAACTTCCTTAGGTACACACAATTTTGTAAACACATATGTATTAATCTTATTATACCAATGTTAAATTGATACCTATTATTATGATCATCAATTATTATTGATTAAAGTAATTATACAATAATGTAAAGCATATGAAAATTATTTTTCGATGAGTACCTATAGTAAACTTTATGAAAAAGATTAATTTGAATGAATTGAATTTGTTTTATTTTTTGGTACCTGGTAATTGATTAAAAGTTAACTTCTTTAATTAAAATAGACGCTTTCTATAATTTTTTGAAATTTTTATTTAAAATATTATCTAATAATACCTACCTTTTTATTCTTACAGAATATGTCAATAAGTGATGTCTTTAGTAGCGGTTCCTCTGATATGTTTATACCATCGTCACATGAAGAGAGTTCCGATAACAATGAAAGTTGTGATGATAATCCATTTTTAGCCAGTACATCAGGTCGTCCAAAGAAGGGTAGAAAAAAGAAATTTGCAATGACGCGAGCAACATCAAAGATTAATAGGAACAAAAATGAATCTTACATTGACTACAAAGGAAAATTGAAAGCTGCTAAAGAATTTCAATATGACTACAATTGTAACTGCCCGATGAAATGTTCTGAGTTGATTTCTACAGAGTCACGAAAACAAGAATTTGATCGTTTTTGGAGTCTTGGGTCTTATATGCCCAAACTATCTTTATTGCCAATAATATCCACGAAATGCCGAAAAAAAGAATGTATGGAAGAAACACTGAAAGACGTCTGTATTCCAGACAATATTCCTTACTTATAGGCAAATGTTTATCAATAGTCTTAGAATAACTCCGTCAAGAGTAACAACAGCTCTGAGAAAGGTAAACAATCGTGCTCCAATTCTTGATCAAAGAGGTAGAAAACAAGGTGGTTTAAACAAAGTCCCTGAAAATAAAATTCAGGAAATAATCAACCAGATCAATAAACTGCCTAAGTACATATCGCACTACTGTCGTGAAAACACGTCTGCATTATTTTTACCGGCACATCTCTCATTATTAAAGATTTATGATCTATACAAATCTGAAGTTCAAAACCCTGTGAAATTTGGTATTTATAAGAGGATTTTTTACGAAAAATTTAATTTGAGATTTAATGTTCCCAAGAAGGACACATGCCAGGTATGTGATTCATTTAAAATAAAACTACAAAATGAAACGGATGATCATAAAAAGCAACTTTTACAAATTGAACTCGACACTCATCAGGATTTGGCCCAAAAATCACGAGAAACATTAAAGGCAGATTTAAAACGAGCTAAAGATGAGGATAATGTAGAGTGTTTAACATACGATCTTCAAAAAACTCTACCTTTACCCAAAATTCCAACCAATGTAATATATTATAAGAGGCAAGTTTGCTTGTATAATCTCGGTGTATTTTCAGGCAAACGTAATAAGAGTTATTCCTATGTATGGCTTGAAGGAACTGCTGGAAGAGGAGCTCAGGAGGTTGGTTCCTGTATTGTAAAATATTTAGAAAACATAGAAAGTACTGTTGAACATCTTATATTGTGGTCTGATTCTTGTGGAGGCCAGAACCGTAATATTAAAATAACACTCCTCATGGCCAGTCTTCTTCAAACCAGCCATAATATAAAAACTATAACATTTAAATTCCTGATTTCCGGCCATAGTTTTCTACCAAATGATAAAGATTTTGGGGATATAGAATGTCAACTCAAACGTCAAGAACGAATATATACACCTTTAGACTATATAAATATAATAAATTCATGTCGTAAAAAGTCTCCAATAACAGCTGCACAAATGAAAAAGGAATGGTTTTTGAGTACCCACCAGCTCGAGAAGGCCACAATAAACAGAAAAGTTGGCACCAATAAAGAAAAAATAAATTGGTTGGAGACAAAACAAATTATATTAACAAAAGAAAATCCTTACCACATCTTTATGAAACCTAGTTATTTTGGCGATGAAAGTGTATGTTTGGATATTGAGCGACGAGGACGATTAAATACAGAGAGCTTTTCGGCGCTGCTTATGCAACTCTGGCCCAATGGTAAACCCCTGTCAGAGGATAAAATTAACGATATTAAAAGCTATTTACATCTAATTCCTTCAGACGCTAAACCGTTTTATGAAAATTTTACAAGTGCTAATGTAGTCGAAGACGTTGATGGATTTAATGTTCCAGTTCTAGATTTTGAGGTAGATACCCACAATAATTAAAACTTTTTTTAAATTTACATTTACATAAGAAAATCATTGTAATTTTGTTTCTTTGGATCATTAAAATTTTTATAAAAATATGACATTATTTATTTATCTGAAAGATTCCAACCCACATAAGTATGTTTTATCGAAATTTTTTTCGGATTTTTGTTTTTTGTTAAAAACGTCCAACCTAAAATTTTCAAAATAACTTCATTGAAACTTACATTTAAAAGAAATTACAAACGAGGTGCCTACGAGATGAATATCATTATCTTAAAATCATTGCCAGGCGAATAAATTATGCATAGTTTAGCTAGGGCACACTAAAATCTTTTAAACTCAATTTCCCAACAATCACTTTTTTTGGGTTGGACGTTTTCTGCTTAACTACGTCCATATAAGAGTATTTTTATAAGTTAAATCGAAAATAAAGCAATGTTTTCTTTTGCATTTTTAATACTTAATATGTTTTATCTATAATTAATAGAATTAATGAAATGGAATGGAATACAATTAGAAAGAAAATATATATTTTTCTTCTCTTCCTTGTATATTTTAAATGTCCCAGATATTTAAATTGATTTACCATTTAATAGGCAATAAGTCTGCTACTACACATGAATAAATGGAAAATATATATAGAAAAAACAAGGCTAGGTATCTTTCCTGTTAAAATAAGTTTATTCTGAAGCGTTTATTCGTTTATTTATATTAATATAATATTAATCAATACTACAAGCATCACAATCTATGCAGAATAAGTAGTAACATTTCCTTTATTATATCTGATTGATTATTGACTCATTAACAACGGAAAATAGTGGATCTGTAGATGATCTTCCAGGTTTTAAATTTTGTAGTCAGTATACCATAAATGTTTGTACACGTAATTCATACTTAAAAATTAAATACTTACGCCGCCCCGTTTAGAAATCTGAAGACCATGAACAGCTCATATGTTTGACAGAAGCTAGAAGCTACTATACATAGAGCATTCATGAAGGAACTCACAATAAGCACCTTCTTACGACCCAATGAGTCTGCTACTGAACCCCAAACGTAGGCTCCTGCCATCATACCAATAAATATGATGGAATTGAGCCACCCTTTGGTTTGAGTGTTGAGGTTTAAGTCGCACTGGGCCGAAGGGAGGATGAACGACATCGAGATGACGTCCATCTCCTCGGAGGTGCTTACGAAGCCGCATATTGCTAGAAGTAAGAAGTGAAATTTCCCATATCTGCAAAAAAAAAAAACGCCAAAAATAGTATTGCAATTATAGCATTTACAAAGTTTTGTAAAAAATAATTATAAAAAAAAATAAAAAAAATGTTATATAAAGAAATGAAACGTTTCTTTGATATATTTAACGCATCACAAATGTTATTACATAATGCAGAGGAAGTAAAGAACAATTTTTATAAGTCAGTGGGAATATCAGATTTCTTTTTGTGCCCTATCAGAATTATCCGATGTGGCAATTACCATGACAAAGGCTTCTGTCATACGAAAGAGTTGTTGTGCTGCATTTTTCGTAATCTCTAATCTTAAATGTTTGTCAGTCAAGAAACTTAATTTCTGCCTACATTTCTTCGACTTTCATTTTGTTTTTGAGAATTAGCTTATTATTTCATATCTATCGTCTCGACATATACCCCAAATAAAATATTTTCCTACATTTAACAGTCTTAAGTAACTCTCTGTTCTTATTTACTCTTCTTAGTCCTTCGACATTATTTATGTGTGTTGCCCAATGAATCTTTAACATTCATCCTTTTATCTAAATTTCTAATTACTCAATCCGATTTATCGTTGGTATTTTTAGCGTCCATGCTTTTACTGCATACAGCAGTACTGGCCAAATATATCATTTGCTCATTATCTGTCTTAGTTCTAAACTGAAATGGACACTGGATTTGTTTCTATTTACTTACTTATTTTTTATTTCATTCTCATTTACTTACACTTATTTCCATTCATATGGCATACATGTCCGTATTATATTAAACAACTTTTGGATTCAATAATATCAGTTATTGTAGTGTCAATACCCATTCTTTCACATCTGTCGCCATTTTTGATTTTGTCGTGCAATGCTATTTCCCTTGAAAACAACTTATTTTTGAAAAAATTCGTCATTTCCCAGACTTCACCTCCATAAGTTTCGATACTTTTTAGTATGATATTGTAGATTATAATTCTTGTTTCTTGTATAATTTTTGTGTTACTTATGTATCTTGACCAATTCGTTTCTTAATTTTGTTTTCACTAGAGCCGTTTTTAGTAATTGTAACCCCAAGGTATTTGTACGGGTCAACAATCTTAATTTACAGTCTGACACTAAATTATTTCGATCTAAGGTAGCAGGTAGATACATTTTACGATCCCGGTAAAGTTAGGTCTACTTCAGGATCGCGACCCTGCCTATGCGAGCCGTGGCTCACTCTCAATCCCTTTAACCGAGAGGGTACCACGTCCCAACCTATCATCCTTGTCGATGACGCCAAATTCCCTAGCCCATCCTACAATCCTTCTACCAACCCGCACAGGCCAGAGTGGTAGAGAAACGGCCAGGAACCCCGTAAAATAAGAAAGGAAGAAAATGCAAGGCCCTCAGTCTCCGGCAGTCCCTTGAAAACAGGCTATGGTAGCAGTCCTGTAGTTAGAGGGACAGAGGGTGCTAAGAATCACCGGAGTCAACCAGGCTACCTTCATAAACGACAACGGCAAAGAATATGGTTTATGGCAACATACAACACAAGAACATTGATGGAGGACGAAAAACTAGTTGAACTGGAAAACGAGCTGAATCATATAAAATGGGATATACTTGGATTGTCCGAAGTACGGCGAAAGGGTGAAGAAGAAATGGTACTTCCGTCGGGAAACCTATTGCATTATCGAGGAGAGTCTTTCAATGGTGGCGTAGGATTTATGGTAAATAAAAAACACACAAAGAATATACTCACAATTAAAAGCATAAGTGATAGAGTTATATATCTTATCTACAAAGTAAACGAAAAAATTCGGTTAAAGATCATCCAGGTATATGCACCTACTAGTACCCATACAGATGAAGAAGTAGAATGGTTCTACGATGACGTTAACACTGCCATACAAGAGACAAACACCAACTTTACTATACTGATGGGAGACCTAAACGCCAAAAAAGGCCACAAGCAAGATGATTCGGAGTTTGTAATTGGACCTCACGGATATGGCGATAGAAACGAAAGGGGTCAAACTCTCATAGAATTTCTTCTGCAACACAGGCTATATGTCATGAATACGCACTTTAAAAAAAGCGACCAAAGAAAGTGGACTTGGCAATCACCAAATGGTTTAAACAAGAACGAAATTGATTTTATATTTACTAACACGCTGTTCAAGACGTAACTGTATTAAATCAATTTTCAACTGGAAGTGACCATAGAATGGTTAGGGCGAAGATAGTCTTAAACATACAGAAGGAAAGAAGACATATGGTAACAAGGACTAATAATGTTACATTCACTGCGATTACTAACACCAGGGCATACCAGGAAGAAATAGAGAGTAATCTACAGAAAGACCTGCAAGATTGGTAGCAACGAAAAATTGGTAGAAGCCCTGAAGAAGTCACAGAAGAAGTGCCAAGCCAAGCACTCAACAAAAAATGAAAAACTCACAGAAGACACAAGAAACCTAATGCAAAAAAGAAGGGAAATGAAAGAAAAGCATACAACGAACATTGCAGAGCTAAGGAATTTAAACAAAACCATTTCAAAAGCCATTAGGAAAGACATAAGGAACTTTAACACTAAGGAAATAACTGATACCGTAGAACAAAACAAAAGCCTAAAAGTTCTAAAACAAAAGTTGAAAACAGGAACGAGGAATATTTATAAGTTAAAAAATAATCAAGGACATGTCATACATGAACAACAAGAGATACTAAAAATCATCGAAGAGTACTATAGAACATTATATAGTCGAGATGATCACATTCCCGAAGTAGAAATTCCAGCAATACTAAATCAAGGGTCAGAGGAACTTCCAGATATAACCGAAGAGGAAATTAAGTCAGCATTAAAAGGTATGAAGAACAACAAAACACCTGGAGAAGATGGCATTGTAAGTGAAATGATAAAATAAGGAGGCGAATGCGTCATAAAGGCTTTAAAAACCCTTTATAATGCCTGCCTCTTTGAAGGAAATACGCCAGAAAAATGGAATAATGCCATTATGATAATATTGCATAAAAAAGGAGATGTAACAGAAATTGGCAACTACAGACCTATCAACTTATTATCTCATTTATATAAACTCTTTATGAGAATAATTACTAACAGACTGGGACCTAAGCTGGATTTTCATCAACCTCTAGAGCAGGCCGGATTTAGGAGTGGCTTTGGAACAAATGACCACCTACAAGTAATAAAATCCTTGATAGAGAAAGTTATAGAATACAACAAGCCATTGATATTAATATTTGTAGACTTTGAGAAAGCATTTGACTCAGTCCAGCATAGCTCCATGTTAAGAGCTCTTACAGAGTGCAGTATTGACCATAGGTACACAACTCTTCTTCGAAATATATATGATAGCGCAACAGCTGCTGTAAAAATGTACTATGGTGACACAGACACATTTCCCTTGGAGAAAGGTATTAGGCAAGGAGACACTATCTCTCCTAAACTATTCACCGCCCTATTACAGAGTGCTATGAGAAAAAATAATTGGGAAAATATTGGATTAAATATAAATGGGGAATTTTTGAACAACTTGAGGTTTGCAGACGACATAGTCCTTATTGCAGATCAGGTAGATCATGCATGCCAACTTCTTCAAGACCTTCAGAGCTCTTGTGCACGAGTTGGCCTTAAAATTAATTTTTCCAAAACACAATACATGACCAACCTGGTACTGGCAAAAAACATTTCCACTAATGGCACGCAAATTGAACAAGTGTATTCCTATAAGTATCTGGGCCACGAGATTAAATTGGGAAGAGACAATCAAACAACAGAGTTAAAAAGGAGAATAGGACTGGCATGGGCAGCTTACGGAAAACTGAGGGAAGTCTTTAAATCAGCTATTCCCATGTGCTTGAAGAGAAAAGTTTTTGATCAGTGTGTACTTCCAGTTCTGACATATGGAGCAGAAACATTGACACTTACCAGAAAAGTAATTAATAAGATACAAGTGGCACAGAGAGCGATGGAGAGGTCAATGTTGGGCGTATCACTCAGGGACAGAGTTTCGAGTCAGATAGTAAGGAGAAAAACTGGTGTGACGGACGCAGTTGAAAGAATTACAACCCTGAAATGGAACTGGGCAGGACATGTTGCTAGGGTCAGAGATGGAAGATGGACAAAGAAAATTTTAGAGTGGAGGCCTAGACACGATGCTTATCGTAGTCGAGGACGTCCTCCAACAAGGTGGTCGGACGATTTAAAGCGCATCCAGTCTAACTGGATTCAAGTTGCTCAAGATCGGATGCAATGGAATTATTTACGGGAGGCCTATGTTCAGCAGTGGGCGCAAAATGGCTAATGATGATGATGAATTTTCCAACAACCAGATATTCAGTTTTTTTCCATGTTAATAGTCAAATCCCAAGCCTGATACTCTTCATCCAGTTTTCTGATCATATACCTTATAATATATATTGTTCTAAAACTATTTTCTTGTGGCATTTTAAAGTAATTACTATCTAAATGGGAATAAGCCACAATTAAAGGTTAAAATACGTTTATTGACGTTTCAATTTCTACTTCGGAAATCGTTCTCAAAATACAAATATTAGTAAATTAAACAAATTTTGTTGTTTTGTTATTGGGTGAAAAAATTCTTCTAATAATTTAATTTTATCTGACTCGTTTATATTTACAATTCAGATATATATATTATACATTTTAAATTAGACGACTTTAAAATGATATTGCCAATATTGTTGAGTTGCGTTTCTGGGACAACTTTACTTGTAAGATAGTTCATTCGATTACATGAAATCAACTTTAACTTGTGAATATCCGTCAGAAAAAATCATAGCATGTAATTCGTCTTTAAAAAGACAAACACATGCTACATGACGACAGTAAAACTCTTCTGTTTTAAAATGAGAATTTTTTTCACAAAGCAACAAAAAAACTAAATTTGTTTAATTGACTAATGTTTGTATTTTGAGAAGGATTTTCGAAGTGGAAATTGAAACGTCAATAAACGTACTTTAACCCTTTTAATACTTTATATATTTCTTATCTTCAGTAAAAATAACTCAGTGGTCAGCAACGTGCAAAGTGAAAAGCTTTTCATTGTCTGTACGTTATAAAAAGTGTGCCTCCATCATTATTCTATTGAATTCAGATAAATTTTAAATAAGGTCGGAGCTATTGTACAGTGTATAACCTTGTCTTAGTCTGTCATTTTCTGACATGTTCGTACCAAATAAGCTGTTTGTGCTGTATTTGTTCGATGATGGTGTTTTTTTTTGTTTATGATTTGTTTTATTATGCATTATTCACCGATATAGCAGGTATACCAATATTCATCGATATACCTGCTGATCTGCGCCAAAAATCCATTTCCAGAACAAGAAGCTTTTGTTCCGTTCTCTTGGTGAGTTACCAGTTTTCGCATACATAAAGTACAACGCTTTTAAAAATGCTGGTATATAGCTGTATCTTTTTCTGTTTAGAGATAGTTTTGGACCAGAGTATTTAGTTTAGGGCGCCTATTATTTGTTTCCCTTTTATGATTCTTTCTTCGATTTCTGTTTCAGTGCATCCGCCTCTTTCCATTTTTGCCCCCTAATAGATATATTCGGAACATGACAAAACTACATTTCCATCTTCTAAGTTTAGTTCGTTGTTTTCAGCTCCTCCTATGCACATGTATTTCGTTTTTCTTTAGTTAGTCATAGACAGACATTGAGTCCCCATTGCTCATATTACTGTATTATTCGTTTTGTCATGAATTGAAGATCTTCATGGTCTTGTGCGATGACTACTTGATCGTCCGCGAAAGGATCGTGGATATAGGGTTATTTCGTCGTTCAAGGGTATACCCATTCCAGAACATGATCTACTTTATTTCTCCAGTGCACTCAGGTCAATTTTGAAGTGTTGGAGACAGACTGCAGTCTTGTGTTAGTCCTTTATTTACTCTAAAATTCTTGGAGAACTAGTTGTTCTCCGTTGTTACTACAGAGAAGAGTGAATAATAAATAAAATTCTGTATCTAATAGAATAGACGAGTAGCTGCAAAAATAAAGATGAAGACAGTACAAACAGCTACAGCTCATTATATGCAAAATATGAATTTGAATAGAAGCATATTTATTAATAAGTATACAGAAATAGGAGAATTAGGAGAGAGTTAAGAAATTGTGCGCAACAGAAAATTTCAAATTACGCAACAAGAGAGACAACTCAGACAGTACTGCGTGCTGCACCTCAACGACCTTCCAGTGAACTAGTTCCACCAATATTTGTATCTCTAGTTAATTCAAAGTCAACAGTACTTACCCAAACACTAGTAAAGATCAAGATAGAATAAGGCAAGGGCGTGTACTATCGCCCCTATTTTTTAAAGTATATTCGGAAGAAATTATGAAAAATTCTTTGGAAAATGAAACGGCTGGCATAAAAGTCAAAGATATTAATTACGCAGACGATACCGTTATAGTTACTGACAATTTAAAGGATCTAGAGATATTGATAGGCAAAATATAAAAATACGGCGAGCAGTACTGATTATCGCTAACATTAAAAAGAAAAAGTTTAAAACAAATAATAAACAAAAATAAGTAATAACTGTATTTATACTTCTGGTAACTGGCTCAGATATTTGAGGAAATTGTTTTAATGTAGATTGATTTATTATAGAGTATAACGTATGGTCCTAAAGTTTTGGGAAAAATTTCACCTGGTCTGATTGAGAAGCAAAATGCATTTAACAAAGAAGGCCATGGAATTGAAATGTCATCAGTTATTGACATTTAATAAACAAAGCAGAATATTTTGGTTTAACCGATATGAATCCCATGAGCTATATAACAAAATCCGGGGAAGCATCGATTCAGGGAATTTAATCCAATCTCGCAACAATGGATCAAAACCAACATATTATAAATGACGAGAAACGGATTGGGGAGATATGGAGAAAATATTGTCAAAGTCTATATGCAGATAATCCCCAGAATGCAAATCACGACGAGTTCACTACAGAGAGAAATCCAAACATTCTAAAGTCAGAGGTAGAAAAAGCAATCAAAAAGTTAAAAAAATAGAAAATCTCTTGGCACAGATCAGATCACCGCAGAAGTTTTAAAAGAGACTGGAGGTGTTGCAGAAAATGTTATGCATATGATTTAAAAAAAGATTTGAGAAACCGGAGAGTGGCTTAACGACTGGACAACATCCACTTTCATCCCTATATTTAAAAAAGGAACTCCGCTAGATTGCAGAAACTACAGAACGGTAACCTTAATATCCCATGCAAGCAATGTTCTACTTCATGTAATACATGAAAGACTAAAAGCTTTTCTATTGCCTCAGATATCAGAAGAAAAAGCGGGATTTATTCCAGGAAAAGGCACAAGAGAACACATTCCTAAAGTCAGACAGCTAATCAAAAAAAAAACTCGTGAATTCAATACTCCTATGCTTATATGCTTTGTGGATTACACAAATGCCTTCGATAAAGTCAAATGACAGCAGATATGGTTCATACTGTGGAAATGGGAACACCACATCGCTTAATTCAACTAATTAGAAGTCTATATGAAAAGAATAAGTGCACAGTAAAAATAAACAACGCCCATTCCGATCATTTCAGAACAGAGGCAGGTGTCAGACAGGGATGCATAATCTCGCCAACTCTATTTAATATCTACAGCGAACACATTGTGCGAAAAGTACTAGACGGATGGAAGGGTGGAATATCAGTAAGGGAACAAAAAAATCAGTAACTTGAGATATGCTGATGACACTTTACTAATCGCGGCAAATCAAGAAGAAATGGAAGACATAATGAGATGTCTGGAGGAGAGAAGCAAGACATATGGACTAAAGCTAAATAGGAGTATGACAAAGATCGTGATAGTAGACAGAGCTCGTAATTAACTTCAACACATTAAAGAAATTGGGGGCTTTGAAGTAGTAAATAGTTTCATATACCTGGGGTCCCCAATGAGAAATGACGGAGGGTGTGACAGACATATACGTAGGAGATTGACTATTGCTAAAACAGCTATGATGAAACTGGTAACAATTTGGAAAAATTCTAGCATAACAATACACACAAAACTAAGGCTGGAAAGACCACTCATTTTTTCCATAGCCACATATGCATCCGAAACATGGACCTTAAAGAAAGCGGATAAAAATAAACTAGATGCTTTTGAAGAGTGGGTATACTCCCACATGTTAAGAATATCCTACAGATATATTTGCAGTATTTTGCTAGAAGAACAGGTACGATGGAAAAACTGATAGTCGAGGGTAGAGTTGAAGGAAAGAGATCTAGGAGAAGATCTCCAAGCCGTTGGATAGATCAAACAAAAATATTGATTAACCAAGGGTTACATGAAGCCGAACAACTAGGACAAGGAAGGATGGAGGGAAATCGTGAAAAAACTGTAAATGTCTGATGGTGTCACCAAATCTCAAAAGGGATTAGGAATGAGGAGGAGGAGTTTGTTTTAAAACAAAATAGCCAAGATGATAACCAACTTTTGTAGCGAAGATGGTACGTAAAGAAGAAGAAGGTGCTCTGATGCTACGGTAATGATGGCGATAACAAAGCCTTTAGTTAATTGAACAAAATTAAATTGAAACACAAAAAATGTTAGATGTAGATAAGAATAAAGGAAGTAGGAACTAGACAAAAAAGAAGAAATAATTTATAGTAAACATTTTATTGTTAGTATAACACAATATTATACTCACACATACATATCTTATAGTAATCAAATGATTTATTAATCAATGATATTATTAATTTATATACTGTTGCAGAAGTAGCAGATTTGAATAATTGTACCTATGAAATATTCCAAATTTGGTAAAATTTTCTTTAATATTTTTAATATTAGAGATACATGTGGGAATATGTAACGAACACTGGATGGTACACATTAAAAAAACATTAGTCTAGTCTAATCTTTCTTCTTTATACATATATTCACCCAATTATCTTATTAAATAAGCCAGGAAGTCACTTTTTTCCTCATTTGAATATTTTTATCAAGAACCAATTGAGCTAAAATTATTTTTACGGCGAGTGGTGTTTAGTGATTTATATCGTATATTTCCATTGTAATATTAGATATTTAAATTTGTGTGACTGATATTAACACATTATTACTTATAATAGATACAGAGTCATTCAACAGTCAGAATTGGAATCATACGTAAAAATGTTTTAGGTGGGAACATTATATTCGATAGTTTCACAAAATGAGATTTGTAATGTGGTTGTTTCGCGTACACAAAGTATTGTAGGTTTAAATTGCGAAACATAGTTGAACATGGGATGTCAACGTTCCTTGTTATTATTATGATATTCACAAAATTCGCAGGAAATAAGTGTTTCTATCTAAAAGTATCAAATTTGCCAATCAGGCAAACTGGATAATGCTGTGTCGGAAATGTGCAGAATGAAAATTAATATACTGGGCCTTAGCGATATACAATGGCCTGAATCAGGAAAATGTAAGACCAGAAATGGAACGATGTATTATTCTGGAAACAACGATTCCAAGCACAAACGGGGAGTTGGCATTATAGTTGATAATAATTCTCATAAAGCTGTCTGTAACTTTGTTCCCTACTCTGATCGAGTATTAATGCTGTCTTTAAACTCTCATTTAAAACGTAAAATAAATATAATCCAAGTATATGCACCCACTGCAGACAAGGATGAAGACACCATAGAGGCCTTCTATGAACAAATCGACAATGTCTTAAGACTAACTAAAAGACAAGATATAAATATTATAATGGGCGATTTGAACGCTAAAGTTGGCCAAGGAGAAGTGGAGAATTGCGTGGGGCGATATGGACTCGGGGAAAGGAATGAGCGTGGCGATAGGCTTGTCGATTTCTGTGTCAATGAGGAACTCATAATTACAAATACCTTGTTCAAACTTCCTAAATGTAGACTATATACATGGAGGTCACCAGCTGACAATAACAACAAAATAGTCAGAAATCAAATAGATTATATTATCGTCAACAGAAGATATAGAAATTCTATAATATCATCTAAAACTTATCCAGGAGCGGACATATCCTCCGACCACAACCCGGTTGTTATGTCGATGAGAGTGAAACTAAAGAAGGTCAACAGCCCTAGCACCAAGAAAATCATAGATACAAGACGTCTCAAACAAGACAACACATATGTGGAAACCAAATTTAAAATAAAAGAGAGCTTAAGGAAAGTCAAAGAAGATAATGCAGAAACTCTAACTATTGACCAAAAATGGGGAAAAATTCAACATGCCCTTGTGTCAGTTGGAAAAGAAACCCTCAAACCACTTAAAAAAAATACAAAACCTTGGATGACAGTAGAAATTCTTGAACTCATGGAAGAACGAAGAAAACATAAAGCAAAAGACCTGAATAAATACAAAGAAATTCAGAGAAACATCAGAAAGAAAATTCGAGAGGCAAAAGAGAGGTGGCTCTCCGATAGATGCAAGGAAATAGAAGATCTGGATAAAAAGTACGATAGCTTTAATTTACACAAAAAAATCAAAGAAATGACAGGTTCTAGAAAGCGCACAAAAACGAATATCCTTAAAAATGATAAAGGGGATATCATTACTGATATGAAGGAGAGATTATGTCACTGGACCAATTACATTCAACAACTATTTAATGATGAAAGAGAAGAACTGTCATTAGAAATCACCGAGGATACTGGACCACCAATATTAAGAGAAGAAGTCATCTATGCCATCAAAAACACAAAAGATGGTAAAGCTACTGGACCAGATGAGGTGCCCATCGAATTATTAAAACTCATCGATGAAGATGTTATTGATGTAATGGTTGAACTCTTTAATCTAATATATCAGACTGCAACAATCCCCAGACAATGGCTGCAATCAACCTTTGTAGCAATTCCCAAAAAACCAAGTTCAACAACTTGCTCAGACCACAGAACAATAGCTTTAATGAGTCACACACTTAAAACATTTTTGAAAATAATTCACAGCAAAATTGTTAAAACTCTTGAATATGAGATTAGTGACACACAATTTGGCTTTAGAAATGGTATGAGTACAAGAGATGCTTTGTTCGGCTTGTCTCAGAGATGCATGGACATGAATCAGGATATGTACTTATGTTTTGTAGGATTTGATAAAGTTCAACATAAAAAGCTTGTAGATATATTAAAAAGCAAAAATATTGACAGTCGTGATCTGAAAATTATATCTAATTTATATTGGAATCAAACTGCCAAGGTAAGAGTTGACAGCCAGTACACCGAAAATATCAAAATACAGAGAGGAGTCCGCCAGGGTTGCGTGCTGTCCCCACTACTTTTCAATGTCTACAGTGAAGCGGTATTACAAGCAATTTCTATCAATGGAGAAGTTTTGAATAACTTACGTTTTGCAGACGATACAGTAATAATTACGGATAACAACAATGATTTACAGAACCTAATGCAACGCCTTAATGAACGCTGTCATGAGTACGGACTGAAGATAAATTTAAAGAAAACTAAATGCATGATCATGACTAAATCTGCACATGCAAATATCCAATTGACTATTGAAGATACTGCAATTGAGAAGGTTAATAACTATAAATATTTAGGAACATGGATAACATCAGATGTAGACCAAACCAAAGAAATTAAGACACGTATTGAAATAGCACGTACATCATTTATTAAACTTAAAAAGTTTCTTTGTTGTCGGGATATAAGGTTAGAACTACGCCTGAGAATGCTTCGATGTTACGTGTTCTCTACTCTTCTTTATGGTCTGGAAGCTTGGACACTCAAACAAGTTCATCTGAATAAGCTGGCCGCCTTTGAATTTTGGTGTTACAGAAGAATCCTACGAATATCATGGATTCAAAGAATGTCAAACATGGAAGTAATTAGAAGGATAGGAAATGAGGCGGAAATAATATTAACAATTAAAAGACGAAAACTTGAGTACTTGGGACATGTGACGAGAGGGCAAAAATATGCATTATTACAACTTATTATGCAGGGCAAAATCCGAGGAAAGCGAAATGTGAGAAGACGAAGAATATCCTGGCTTAAGAACTTAAGGGAATGGTTTGAATGCAGTAGTGCAGAACTTTTTAGAGCGGCAGTCAACAGAGTCCGCATAGCCATGATGATTTCCAACCTTCGATAGAAGATGGAACTTAAAGAAGAAGAAGAAGATCTAAAAGTATGATGCTCCACCATTTTGAAATTGAAAAAAATTTCATATGTATGTTAAACGGCTATAAAGAACGTATGTTTCTTTATTGAATGCTTGTTACAAGTTTTCATATTTATCTATCTGAAAATATAGTTTGTAGCGCAACTTGTTACTTTTCTAACTTGATCCAGATTTCAGCTATATGGCCCTTAATCCTAATGGAAAAATTTGCTCATCCCAGATAACTACGGCATTAAATGGTTTGAGCTCTGGGGAATCTTTTCTGTGTTATCGATCCTTAGGTGACCTGTTACCCTGGATTCATCATCATAATTCTGGCTTTACAAACCCATGTCAACTCTATGTGGGTCCTAACCTCCTCAAAAATTTATCAAGTATGTATCGCCACATGTCCCATGTCTTCATCGATGGTTTCAAAAAACCTTGTTCTAGGTCGGTTTCTTATTCTCTTATCTATGGGTCTACCAGGAGCGTTTGTATGACTGGGCCAGTTTGTTCCATCTGCATTACATACCCTACCCACCTCAGAAGTTCTATCTTAATGTATTTTACATCTGATTCCTGGTGTATTCTATAAAGTTCGAAGTTGAACTGTTTTCTCCACAATCCATTGTCATTCACCGCTCATGCATGATTCGTTTTAGTACTTTTTGTAAGAATCCAGATCTCTGAACCATATGTTAGGAGTGGGCGTATTAAGTGTTACCTTTGTATTTCTTGATATAATTAAGGATTTAAGGAGATTAAGCCAAAAATAGCCTATTGGCCGTGCAAATTTTGCGGTTTATCTCTGCAGCAGTGATATTTTTAGTGTTAACGAGCACTTCCAACTACCCAAATTCGTTTACTGCTTAGATGACGTTATTTTCTGCATGGTTATTTTCATACACCTTATTTTGTTGGTTCTTATTATTAAATCCATTTTTGTAACCGCTTCTTTTAGTGCCTTTCGTACAGCTTTTTCCGTTCTCCTAACAATATTAATATCGTCATCATAATATGCTTTGCACTGATTTGTTATACATTTAACCGGTGGTTGTGACTTGTGACATACGTATTACTTTTTTCAGAGCCAGATTGAACAGTATGCAGGAGGAAAGGTCTCCCTACCCAGCCCGTTATTTATTTTAAAAGGTTCAATTCCCTGGATTCATCCTCTACATTTAACTTTTTCAAAGGTTAGTTTTATGAAATTTACAAACTGATTTGATACTCCTACCTCTTTTACTGCTCTGAACATATCTCTTCTATTTACAGAGGCGTAGGCTACCTTGTAGTCTATAAATATGGGATGAGTATCTATGGCATATTCCAGAGTTATTTCTAAAATTTGTCTTAGGGTTGCAATCTGATGAATTAAAGAGTTAACACCCCTGAAGCCAGCCTGGTATTTTCTTATGATTCATTCTGCATATGGAACTATACGTTGGCATAGTATACTGGAGAATATTTTATACGCTGCATTTAGAATCATTATTTCTCTGTGGTTAGGGCATTCAAAGATATCTCCTCTTTTTGTGCATGGCGCAAATTATTCCAATATTTCAATCAATGGGCAGGGGTTTCTGTGTCCATATTTCTTTTATGAGCTGCTGTAGTGTCACCTTCTTTATATAGTTCTTTATATAGTTCGGGAGATTATCAACTCTGGGTGTTTTATTTTTGGCTAGTTTTTTAACTGCGTCTATAACTTCAAGAATTTTTGATGGTTTATTTTCTCTTTCGTCTTCCAGATTTTCTTTTTCTTTTTCTAATTAAGTATCCGGTCAAAGTATTCCACGCATCGATCTAATACTTCTTTTTTTGTTGTTAATAGGGAATAATTCACCTTCAATAGGACTTCTGCGTTGGTTTGTAGTTGACTTGAATTTTTTTTGCCTGTGGCAAAAAAAATTACGGGCATCAGTTTCTGTTCCTATTATATCTTTTGCTGCTGCTTCAATATCTGTCTTTATTCTGGTCCCTTAGAAGTCTTTACCTTTCTTGTCTTCTTCATTTACATTTTGATTCCTTAGCCCATCTTTCAGCTCTTGCACGTGCCATTTCTTTCAAGCCATTTTATTTTCCTTGCTGACGTTTGAAATTTTAGCCTTTAATGTTGAATTTACCTGATACTATGTTTGCACCTCTATAATTTCTTTAGTTCATTATGCCTGTTCCCTGTCTTAAATCTATTAAAATGTGTTCAATCTGAGTGGTTGTTTTTCCATCAGTTCAGGTCTAGTTTACCTTGTGTATATTCTTGTGTACAAAATAGGTGCTAGCTACTGACTTGCTTAATGTTAATCACTTGCTTGTTAATGTTAATATGATAAGTTAATCAGACGTAATCCATTATCGCTACTGACGTTGTGTAGGCTATGCCTTCCTGAATTACGCTGGATTACCCTCTGAAACTTTTCTTCTAGACATGCGTCTAGACCACTTTTTGCCGCGTGTACCAAGGCTCAGCTGTTTGATGTTTCGAGGTATGAGAGGACAATATGTATGGTATGAGTATTTTCCATTCTCTATTGTCTTTTTTTGTATTTCAAGATCTCTATACATTAAGATTTTTTCGTTATATTTATTATGTGCCACTGGATTATCTGTGAGTACAGTACGACACAAATATAGCTTATAGTTGTCATTTCCAAGCATAGTATCACGGTTATATACAGTATAGCCCAAAATAAACAGTACTGAATGTAATTATTTTATTGTTTTAAAAAGTACATATTATTGACACTTTATAACATGTTCTAAATGAGCTCCTCCTCTCTCTCAAGACATACTTTATACCGATATTCTAGATTTCTCGTAATGTTATGAAATAAAGGTTGTTTTAAGTCCGCGAATAAGGCTCTAACGGTATCCTTTAACTCATTAATGGTTTGTGGTGCCCGTTTAAAAACGGCAGTTTTAGCCATGCCCCAAATGTATACGTCTGGAGATATTGCAGATATACGTCTGTATACTCTGGTTAAGTCTGGATATTGCAGACTTGCACTATTACGTCGGCCGATTCCGTATGAGCGAAAATAATGGTCCACAAGAAACACTTTATCCTCTGTACTTAACACCATTTTTAACAATTAGGCTTTTATAATTAATTGTTTAAGGATTACTTGACAGGTCACATCATCATCATCACTGGCTCGGCAACCCTTCTTGGGTCTTTGACTGTTCTATTATTCTTCTCAACTATGATCTGTTTCGTGTTTTTTGCCTCTAGTTTTTTATTTTTAAGGTTACTTGACAGGTCTATACTAGTTAATGGACCGCCGGAGTGATGACGTAGATTTGATTGACATCTGTCAGTTTCACTTTCCAAACAAACGTTGTTTAGTGTGGATAATTTGTATTTTTCGATATTTTTTAATTTTTTTACAGAATCTTTCCGCTTTTTTGCCATTTTTGCAATATATAAGTATTCTAATAGTTACTACAACAATTTTACAAGGTTGTGTAAGTAATAAAATATGTCGTTTTATAAAAATAGGAATAAAATGCATGCATCAATAAAGTAAGGTTAGAATTTCCTTAATGTATACTTTTAAACTATATTTCATAGAAATAGAACACTGAATTGTGATGGTATTATCGTAAAAAACACTATACTTAAAAGAAAAAGTAGCAGAGGAAGCAAAATGTTAACTTTATAGAAATTAAAAAGTCTTGAGATTTGACGTTTCAACTTTTGTTTGGAAAGTAATGCCAACAATATGACATATGTGACGTCACACTCTGGCTGTCCATTTGAATATGACAGCGCGCACAAAGAGACGTCTATGTTTCAGTTTTAGTACTGTTTATTTTGGGCAATACTGTATTATAGTAAGGAATATGGTCGGTTTGGACAAATCCCAGTTTGTTGGGTCGTTATGTCGTTAATGTTTACCATTAAGTTTTAAAATATGTACGTACCTGGTGAGTTCGATGGCTTTTTCGAAGTCAGCTTTATCACTGGATTTATCTACATCCGCCGAGACTTTCGATGGGATATCTTTGGTCGTTGTAAAGTTTCCAAGCTCCAGATCCTTTGATCCGCAGCCGTTTGCTAGGTGCTCGATTTTTACATCAGAGTCTTGCTTTTGGTTTCTCGGTGGTCCACCTTCTACCATTCTACGCAGTAAGCACAGATAGTTTAGTGTTGGCGGCGACGGGGATTTGATGGGTTGGGCGAGTTCCGGGGTGCGGCTCAGTGGGGGCAGCGGACGGGGTTTTTAGCTGAAGCTCTATAAAGAAAACAATTATTTAATAAAAAAAACACAGAAGTTAAAACACTTCACAAATGTGTATTTAGGTATAAAACAAACAAGTTAAAACTTTTTTAAAAAAGTGTCGTCACATTTAAAGTTCTGGCAGAACGTTTTCGATCACTACGGATCATCTTCAGTGCCTCGTATTTGTTGCTAACTATATAAATATGGTGTCTATAAGACTACCATGTTTGATTTGGTAAAGTGTCACATTTTACATTAGGTAATGTTGATACTGTAGGTCGATGACAATGGATGTATTTAAAATTTATTACTTTAGGGACTACATGTCTCCTAAGCTCGAGTACTTGCACGTTGTCAGTTGAAGCGACGACACAGACCAAATTATTTAATAAATTATTTGACCAATATAACTAATTATCATTAGCATAATCACATAAATTAAGTAGAATATTGCAGGAAATGTTTGAAGTTACCAAAATGGTCACATAATGATATTCAGTACCAATCGTTTTACATAGAATACATTTTAAAAATGTTGACATTTTATGTGAACATTTTAAGAATAAACTACTGATAATCTTTCCAAATTGTAAAAGATAGCAAAAAAGTATGTTAAGTTGGTTGGCATTGTAAACTATTTGTATTGTATTTTTAGCAATTTTACACACTACTGCTTTTCTTTCTATTCTTATTCCAATGTTACATTAGTGGTAGATATACACTTCGTCTCAGGACTAGCAACTTCCAGTGCAGTCTTACGTTGCCTTATTATCTATTCCTGTTGATGTAACTTAAACATCATAGTTTATAAAGTTAAATAATTTAATTCAAAGTTAATTTAACAACATTTAAAGGGTTGTTATTCATGTATTTAGTGGCTTTAAACATGTACACTCAGATAGCACTGATGATGGAATATTAATTCGGAAAACGTTCTGTGATATATCTCGATAAGGTTTTTAATATCATACCTTTTATAAAGAAATTTTTAAATACATTTTTTAAATGCATCAATTATGCACATATATTCAAGTGGCTCGGGGGGTTCTCAGGAGCCCTATGAAGTAACTAAATGATTCCAAAAACATTTGATACCAGTCCACTGGACCTAGACAAGCTGCTATAGGATACCAGGATTCGAGAATCGGAATATTGATTGCATGGAAGACGAACAGCAGTACGACCAGTTTAACAGACGGTTTTGGAAAAATAAAAAGTAATTAAACTGGTAAAAGATTAAAAAAACTTAGTCACACATACATCCAAAGGCCATTCGGCTTACGAAGCAATCTTCAGAGCTATGGTCAAATATTTAAGTATCCTACTAGGACAGATCATATGGTAAGAAAATTACAGAAAAATGCTGGTTCTATTTAATTTTTATTTCTGTATCAATGAAAAAACATCAAAAGGACTGTACACTGGACTCCACAAGCCAATCCTGGCTGGTGTATCGTTAACTGATCTATTTCGACCTGCTGTAAATAGAACAAGATGGGTCAATGTGGTCGCCAACATCTCTAGAAGATAGGCATATTTAGAAGAAGAATATCCATTATACGTAGAATAGTAAAGAATACATGTGGTCATACAGTTTGGCCCTTGTAAGTGCTAACCATCTTCATATTTGTTACTTGCTAACCAAAAAGGATGTTTGAATAATTAACAAACAAGTATTATTTAATAAATATTGTTATTAACGTATTATTTCTCAGTACTATTTGATACAAAATAAGATAATTGTAATCTGTGTTAATTTTACAACAATTACCTAGCAATCATTTTAAACTTAAATATTGTGTGTGTGTTATTTTTATTTATAGTATAGTAAATATATAATTAGGTTTCCGGTAATATAATATGTACGACGAGGGAGCCATAAACAAATATACATACTAACCACAATGACGACGAAGAAACAGGTATGACGCGAATTAAAGAAGAATTGTGTGTATATCGTCCAACTTTATTGATTTTCAAAGGTACTTCATCACATTTATTCGTTCGGTAAACTTATCTATTAAAAGTGTTTTTAAACAACTCGCTGACTTTGGAATACAAGTTTGTAGTTCCATTGTAGTTTTAGATAGTAAAAAATCAGTACTGTAAATATTAAAATACAAAAATTTTCTAAACAAATTTAAGCTTGATAATAATTATAGTGTATTTTTATGTATGAGAGAGTAATAAAACAATAAATTATGTATGCAAATCCCTAAACTGTTGATACGGGTGACTCAATGAAAAACAGATATTTGTCAACAAGTTTACAGAAGTATATAGGAAAACAATTTTAAATTGAGTATGACCACAGGTACAAAAGTAGGAGCAGAATAGAATACAATAGTTGTGAGGGTTACTAATCCCTAAATAAGGTTGCCAGTGTCGGAGTGATGGAGGTTAACAGGTACTAATGAATTTGCAAGAAATGTAAGATATTTATTTTATTGGTTATATATAACCAATAAAAGTTTAATAAGTACCTACCTATTTGCAAAATAAAGTTTAATTCTTTAGATAAAATAAAACGTTTTATTTTATCTGAAATAAGTGCATTCCACGAAGTAAGGGTTTCAACAATCAAACATTTAATTCTTTAATTCCAGGAATCTACGACAGTAATTGACTAGATAATTACCTTCTAAACTTATTCCACAGAAAATGTGATAGTGGGTTTTTCCATTTTGTAGGAAGGTCCAAGTGGCGTATTCAAAATTCTTAACAGTTCACTAAAAGTAAGTACTTCAGTTGCAAGGTGCAGTTTATTGTATACTAGTGTTATGGAAAATTTGGAAGTGCCGTGTAAACGCCGAAAAATTGGTCCTTTAACAGTTAATGAAAAAACATTAATATTTAATTGTTTTAAATCATTTACAGACAAACGTTTATGTGAAAGTGTTGATGAGACCGTTGAGTTAGTTAGCTTGGTGTTGGGAAATCTACGATTTACAGAGTTATTAAAGAAGAGAAATGTGGTAGTTTTCAAATGCCACGTAATGCTCCAGGGAAACCAAAATTTCAAATAGAATATCATTGTAAAGAAGGACTTCGACGGAAAGTGCATGAATTCTTCTTTAGACAAGAATTTCCAACATTGGATAAAGTTCTTGTCTCAGTTCGAGATGATAAGGATTACCCGGAAATGAGTCGAAGTACGTTATGGAAACTTTTAAAAGAAATAGGCTTCCGCTGGAAAAAGAATCCCAGAAAGTCTATTTTATTAGAAAGAAGCGATATTGTCATATGGAGAAGATATTTTCTAAGAACCATAAAGGAAATGAGAAACCAAAAAAGAAAAATATTTTATCTTGATGAAACATGGATCAACGAGGGTCATACACCAAATAAATTTTGGAAGGATGAAACTGTTACAAGTCAAAGGCACGCTTTTGTAAATAACTTATCTACTGGTTTAAACCCACCATCCGAAAAGGGACGCAGGCTGATAATAGTACACATTGGCAGTTCAGACGGTTTTGTTGAAGGTGGTTTATTAACTTTTGAATTAACTCGTACCGGTGACTACCATGAAGACATGAACGCTGATGACTTTCAGGAATGGTTCGAACAAATGATAGATCTTCTTCCTAAGAACTGTGTAATAGTAATGGATAATGCAAGTTATCACTCCAGACTTATAGAAGGACTGCCCACAACCAAGTGGTTAAAAAAAGACTTGCAGAATTGGCTGAGTTCAAAAAATATTACGTACCATCCCGGATCTATAAGAAAGGAACTTTATTTGTTGTGTGCCCTTCATAAAGAAAAATTTAAAAAATACGAAATTGATGAAATTGCCAAAAATCGTGGAATGACAGTACTTAGATCCCCACCATATTATTGTGAATTAAACCCGATTGAACTGGTATGGGCACAGATAAAGAGTGAAGTTTCAAGAAAAAATACCACTTTTAAAATTCATGATGTTAAACAGTTGTTTTTGGAGGCCGTAAATAATGTAAAACCTGAAAACTGGGAAAAGGCAGTAAATCACACTATTAAAGAAGAGGAAAAAATGTGGAAGCTGGACAATATTACTGATAAAATGATCGAGCCAGTTATTATAAATCTTGGTTCTGAAAATTCATCTTCTGAATCTGATTTGGATTTGTAACAAGTAGCTGTAAGTTTTATATTAATATTTTTATTCATCTATTTAACATACCTTAGACGGTTTTAAAAACTCTTTTTCTCTTTTGTAATTTTTTAAAATTTAAAAAAAAATGTGAATTTTTTAAAACCCTTTTTAATGTAGGCCAGTCAGTTCTAATATAGTGTGTGATAAAAGAGGTCACTTTTGTTTACATACACATAACACTTTATAACACTGAAATAATTCATTTATTTTTTACAATTATTCAAAGTAATTTTTCAATTAATCTTGAGCACGCCCATGGAGTGGTCGGAGATACCAGTTAAAATTATGCTAATTACTCTCTCGTTCATAAAAATAAACTATAGAATTGGACTAAATCGATCTTCTTATTAGGACCATCATTTGATGCTGCCGTTACAAAAGACAATACTGTATAAGTATAGGGAATTTATCCTCATGGCTATCAACGTGTCAAGTTGTTATTAATTCTAATTTTATTATTTCTTCGTTTAATAAGACACACGGTTTGATTGAGTTGTTTTTAGGTTTTAAAATTAACTCAATTGGTAATTCTATTGTGATTGGTCCAAGATTATAGGGGACATTTGCGTTTCAATAACGAAACGAGGTTAGAGATATTTGAAAATATGTAAACGGCTGCATGAAAGTAAATATTTTTAACGGTTTTATGTTTACTAATATATTTAATGGGAATATATCATAATTTTAATTAAAACTACCTTATATTTCAGAACCGTATTAAAACAGTTTTATCTAATAAGATGTTTTAAATAAATTGGTAATAATCTGTATCATAAAATATAAATTTCACAAATAATTTTCCATCTGGTTACAGAAATTTGGATTTAAAATTAACAATTCCATACTTCATCTATATATATATATATATATATATATATATATATATATATATATATATATATATATATATATATATATAAATAGGAGTGAGTTGTAGCCCCTAAGTTGGTATAGAACAGTTCTGAAGCTCACTTGTAATGATATATTATGTTTAAATAATTTGTTGAAATTTTGTTAAGTTTAAATGTTCAAATGTCCCCTGCTCTACAATATAATATGTACATCAATGACCGGTTAAATGTTCCAACCTTTAAAAGATATCTTTATACGGATGACACGGTTATATGTGGTCAAGCAAGAATATTTAGTTAGTTGTAAGAGAACCTATCAAAGGCCTTAGAATAGATTTCCGTGTATTAAGACGCTAATTACCTTAAGACAAACCCTGATAAATTACACTTGTTTATTTCACCTACGTAACAGAGAGTAATCTTACAAGAAGCTCAAAGATCAAAATCTATAAATCCATCGTCAGACCTGTAATAAGATACGGATGCGAAACGTGGACCATGACCAAAGCAAACGAAGAAATGCTCAGACGCTTTGAGCGAAAAATACTTAGAACAATTTTCGGACCGCACCATGATATCACCACAAACCAGTAGGTATAAGATTAGAACCAATATCGAATTAAGAGCACTCTACAATGACGCCGATATTGTCCAAGAAATTAAATCACAGCGACTAAGATGGGCACGCCACGTGCACAGACTGCATAACGAGAGACTTGTAAAACTGGTATGGGAGGAGATTCCTACAGGCAAAAGACCACTCGAACGTCCCAGAATGAGAGATAACATCCAAGCAGATCTCCGGAAAATGAACATTCCATTTGACCCTAGGTTGATGAAAGACCGAGCAAATTGGAAAAAAGTTGTACAGTCAGCCAAGACCCACTCAGGCTTGTAGCGCTACGTGATGATGATGATGTAACAGAGAGTCTGGGAGGTAATTGAATATAGATTCTGAAATGAATTTAGACACTCTTATTCAAACAGCATTGTGATGAACTGTAATAGAAAGTGACCGCGAGGTCACTTGACAACGTAATAAACATTATTCGTAAACTGACATGTTTCAATAAGGGAGCACAACTACAGGTATTGAAAACATCCATCTTAGCACTTTGTTTTGCTGCAGGTGAATACGCCGCTACCATATGGGAGGCCTCAGCCCATGCAAAATATGTTAATGTCTTGATGTCACTTTCAACCGAAACCATGAGGATTGTTACCGGCAGTTTGAAACCCACTTCGCTCCAATCTCTCTATACATTAGCTGACATAGCACCACCACATGTAAGACGAAGAGTAGCAGCAGAAATACAGACGAAGAAGCAGATAACCGAGCCGAGATACCCTATGTATAAGTACGGTACTACTGTACTTTGCGTTAAGTCAAGACACATCTTCACACAAAAAATTACGCCTCTACATGGAACACCACAAGGCAGATGCACTGAACTATGGAGAGCCTAGTGAGTCACTCTCACTAGGCTGGAGTAAGAGAGTAGGAGTGTCCAATTGTAGCAGTAACAAAGTGAAGTAAGGCTAGGCTGAGGTTGATAGATGTGATTGTTAAGAGATACATATTGTTGATCATCTATTAGTCTGTACAGATATAAACTCTGTGTGTACTTAGGGACATCTTTTGTCTGTAACGACCTGGTCAAGCAAGTTGCACAGTTCTGGTGTAATAAAGTATAAAAATTTCGACTTATAAAAGAATCTAAAATGACAATAATAGTAAAAATATGAAAACAAAATGACTATAGTAACAATATGAATACAAGGTGACCACAAAAACTGCCTATTATAAAAGTACCCTTAGTTAAAAAGACTACTTATGTTTTAGATACTCTGTCTTATGTCAATCATCAGTCATGGTTCTGTCAATAAACAAGTTAGTTGAATCCACGTGTGTCTTATTTATTAGTACTAATAAATATACATTTATACTAATAAATAGTACAGCGCTTAACCTGAATTTAACGAATTTAACATATAAAATAATAACAGGCATAATAAGAGAGTAAAACCAATAATTTACATAAAAAATATTCCAAGCCGGTCTGAGACTGCCAACAATCCGCGAATTGATTTATATAAATTTTGCGTTTTACTTGACTTAAAAATAAAACCGTATACATCATATTTTAAATAGTTTTGAACATTTAAATATATTGTAATACCAATATTAAGGAAAACATTAAAAACAATTAGCTCGTTATATGAGCCACGTGAAAGTTAAATATTGCGTTATAAAAAATTCATCCTATTACAATATTAAACAGACTTAATCATAATACTAATAAATAAAACAGGTGCTAATTACTATGGAGACAAAAATATCTAAACTCTTCGCAATTCAATAAGTGTACCTACTAAGAATTTTATTACTGTTTACAGGCTCTATGTATATTTAGTGTATGCACTTTCAAAACATACTTGATATGTTGTTTAAAAGCTGTTATACACAATATATCTTAAACCTTAAAAGATCAACTTTTTAGTTAGAGTTCACGTCGGAAAAAAGTTTTTGATAGATCCTCTCTCCAAACTTTGGCTATCGCTTCATTAGGCTGAGTGTGACATGATTTCCCTCTGCGACATTTTTGGTTCTGGGGCGTTTTTCCTCTAATTGTGCTCAAGAGTAGCTGAAAAAACGTTTCATCTCTAGGAAGAGCAACATGTAGCTGTCGAAAATGTCATCTGCAACTACAGGATAATTATTCGCCAACTCCACAAATACCTGGTAGATCTTTTTAGATCCTGAGCAGGTACAAAAGTATCTTCGAAAATTCCTGTATTTTCTAATAAAACATAGATGTAGGGAATACCCAAATTATCCTTCTTGTTGCAGTGTAGAAAGATCTACTAGCCCAAACTAGGAGCCAGGAGCGTTTCTGGATTGCTTGTGGTGTTTTGTTATTTCCTTTCTTCAATCTTATGAAATTAGTTGTTTATAAATGACAATCGGTAATCATTTTTTAGTAAAACCTTTGTAAGCAGGTTTTTCTTCCTAAAATGCATTTTTATGAGAGCAGGTATTTTGACTTCTCTTGTATAATGATTTGATAATTCCATTTTTGATGTTTATGTTGTGGTTTGAGTGGTAACTTAAATATTTGTTAGTGTGGGTTGGTTTTTTGTAAGCTTTGGTTGCATATCCTGTATCTTTTCTCCACCCTACTGTGGGTTGTTTGTCTTGTTTGTGTACATACAATGTTTTGTTCAAAATTTTCCATGAATATATCTGCTAAGAACGGAGACAAAGATGAGCCCTTAACGAATCCAAAATTTTGTTTGTAAATATCATTACCTAGTTGAAAATAAGTGTTGTCTGTGCACAGCGTAAGTAGCTCCTTGATAGCTGATACATTCAGTTTGGTTTTTGTTGTCAATGTATCATCCCTCTTTAATTTGACTCATATTAGTTTTAAAGTTTTCTTCAATGGAACATTGGTGAAAAAGTTGGTAATCTCGAAACTGACTAGCATATTGTTGAAATTGTAATCTAATAAAACTTATAGTGGTAAAAAACAATTGGTATCTATATATCCCCATACCTATAGAAGTTCCTGGTTTTTATAAATCTGAATATTAATCTTAGTTTTGTACTATCCTTATTATCAAAACAAGTATATACCTAGTATTTAATTATTATATTTAAGTACCTCTTACTTAACTATGATAGTACAACTAGACGAAAACACAAATCCCATCCCCATTAAGAAAGAGGTGAGACAAGGAGACGTAATATCGCCAAAGCTTTTCAACCTAGCCCTAGAAGACGTCTTCAAAACTACAAATTAGTCAACCTATGGCATTAACGTTAATGGTAACAAGTTAAACCACCTCAGATTCGCTGACGACATAGTGATTATAGCAAGCACATTCGAGGAACTGCAAATTATGTTGGGGGAACTAGCAGCCAGCTCTCAATACGTCGGCCTAAAAATGAATATGAAAAAAACAAAAATAATGACAAACACAGAAGACCCCAGACATATAACTTAACCTCTATATAAAAGTAATATTTGTTGCTGTGTTGAATACCATTAATTTTCCGAAAAATGCCTGTTCAAAATAAGGGCTTAACCGTAGTCAAACTTTACATTAATATGTAAAACCATAAATGTTATGCCATAAACGTCGCTCTGCATGCGTGGTGTCAGCATGGTGTCTACGCTACCACCGACTCGTAGTAATAAGTAATTCCATGGCCTCCTTAAATTACGTTTTCTTATGGTTCTATACTAAATCCAATCGATGAGTTCCAAACTGAAATTCAATAATATCTTGTTCCAGCAAGGTTCTGAAAGTACTTTCTTGTGGCATGTTTAATTTAAATATTATGTTTACATGGGATTAAGCCACAATTATTGGTTGTAATAAAAATGACTTTCTGTTGGAATTCTGCCAGGACCCGTGACTTTATTGGATTTTTATAAATCCATCCCATGTATTAATTATCCTTTGTTATACATATTTAGCCCTATACCCTGTTCTTCGTAATTCTTGTTAATTCATTATTATAATTTTAGTAGTTGATAAATACCAACATTAATTAACAACTGGCCAATACAATAATTACATTTAGCTGTTAATTAACTGTTGATATTTAAATTAATTAAGAGAGCAAACTTCTTTTGTCTATTTAAGACATTTTTCTCAAGATCGTTACATTGAGATTAATTCAAATTTTCTTGAGGTGTAAAGGAAAATAAATTTTATTCAAGGTTTATTTAATTTATTTAAAAGGGATATACTTTGCTAATTAATTAATTCATGTTATTTTGATTAAAATTCTAATTAGGAAATGTTTTGAATAACACTGAATATACGTATATATATATATATATATATATATATATATATATATATATATATATATATATATATATATATATATATATATATATATATATATATTTACGGTTACCTTCCATGGATATATCTATTTTGTCTTTATTTTCCAATTTTTTGAGACATGCCATTGTTTATATTTAAAACTCACATTAAAAAAAATTATGACACCAGAAGAAGTAGCACAAGCTGTTGCTTTACAGAATGATGGACAGAGTACTCGTTACATCGAAAATGCTTTAGGAATTTCTCGAAGTACAGTGTTTGGTGCAATACAAAGATTTCAGGAAACAGGACAATACACCAGGAGGCCAGGTCAATGTAGACGAAGAACCACAAGTCAAGTTGAAGATCGCTTTCTTAGTACATTATCAGCACCAGTACTTGTTCAACGATTAAATGATGTCCATAGAAACATAGTTTCCATTTATACCGTTCGAAGACGCTTAAATGAATATGGATTAATGTACAGAATACCTGTCACGAGACCTTTATTAACACGAGATTATCGGAGACAACGTTTACACTTCGTTCGTGAACACTTTAATTGGGTTGTTGACGATTGGAGTGCTGTGTTTTTCACGGATGAATTAAGATTTAATACATACGCATCAGAGGGGCGGCCTAGGATATTAAGAAGACCTGGTGAACGTTATCAGCAATGTTGTTTTACTTCGAGAGTTTAAATTGGTGAGGAGGTAAAATTCAAGGGGGTAATTTGAACGCTCAACGGTATATTCAGCAATGTTTGACAGATCATGTAGTGCCATTTGCCCCATTTGCTTTAAGCCAATTTAAATACTCCTTAGCAGCAGAAATAGTCTCAGCATCCTATTTTTATTTATCTCAAACGTCTTGAAAAAAGTCCCTTGTAGTTCTATCACGTCTGAGCAACTTTTGGAAACCTTTTCTGAACATGTATATTCAAAGCATGCGTTCTTTTTGATGATTTTAAAAAATAGGAGGCCAAGTTACTTAGCGTCGAAAAGAAAACTTTAATTTTATTCATGCCTTGAGATAAAATAAAATTAAATCTTTTGTGTGCTAAACTTTTTATGGCTTATTTTCAAATGATTGTCCAAATTATGCTCAATGCGATAGGTTCCGAATGTTTTTTCTTTAATTGTAGCACCTAAATGGCTCTTAATATTTACATGGGCGTTTTACAGTTTTGTAAAAATTATTTAAATCTGTAATGCCGGCTGAGTTCCAATTTGTTTTTTCGTTTGTAATAAAAAGTAAATAAGGCGAGCAAAATAATTTTGATACATTTTTGCAGCCTGTTAACCATTTATACTTCTCATAAAAAACCACGTGAAAATGTTTGGTAAATTTCTTTGTCGATTTTTCCACTTTTGTCTATAAATTAATGGGGTCTAATGACCTACTACTAGACTTCCTAATGTCCAGATTCTCTTGATAACTTCGACTTAAAAATCATTTTTTAATAAACAACACACAATGCAAACACAGTTTTCTACATTGCTCACAAACCCACACGACATGGTCTTCACTCACTCCTTCTATTACGGGAAGAGATAAACAACAAACAAGTAAAGCAGCACAAAATTTACAATTTTTTCAACTGTCATACATCACTGATCGTACATCAACTGCTACTAAATAAATAAAGATGCAGGGCGGACGAGAAAGCGCTGCCTCTTTACCAAATTTCCGCGTAATTCAATATGATTCGTGGGTGAGGTCATTAATCGCTAAACCACTTTGAAGGGGATAAGTACGGGTATTTGGGAAGCGCTTCTGTCAACACAGATGCCTCTCTGTGCGGCTCGCAGATATAAAATACATCCGAGGCAAATTATCACTGTCTGTCGTAAGAGGCGACTATGGGAATTAATGTGAGGTGGAGAGCCGTCGCTTAAGGTGTCGGGTTTGTAGAAACGCATGCAGGGCGCTTCGGCGTTACGGTCACCGGTCTACACTCTTAGTATGCGAGACGAGACTCTAGTTACTTTTATTCCACAGAACCAAGGTGAGGTTGAACGAGCTGTGTCCCTAACGCGCTCCTTTCCCATTAGGGGTGCGGGTTCACGGCACGTAGTACGTACCCACCTTAGAAGATACAAGATTGGGAGAGGAGAGCTCCTCGGCGGCTACCTGTCTACCGCACGCCTCTGGTATATTTAGACCGGTCGAACATTTTATGTAGAGATGAGATGTTTGTGAAAATATAATGATAAAATATTAATTTTTATTATTTTTCACCTCCCTATTCTGTATCAAACAAAATCAATATCATTTAGTATAACTCCGTAAAGTCAAAGAGCGAAAAAGTAGATAGTACCAGAAAATGCGATGATATCCATTTAAAATATTATGTTTGTGGAATAGACGTAGCAAACATTCTAATTTTAAATAATTAGAAAAATACAGTAATTTGCTTATGAATTATGGTTTTATCAAAGTCGCCCACAACACTAGTTATGTTTTCTTGGACGTTTATGAAGTTAGCCTCTCTGAAACGTACATTTTCCTGCCACTTGGTAATTGTCATTGCCTATTTTTGTTATCACCGCATCCACCGCATCTGATGCTTGCCGTAAACACATATTTTGATGGTGTTCGTTACATTCAGGCTTTTTAGATTATACCATCTCCATTAAGATAAATTAAGTGGCACGCCTCTGCTAAAACGCAGTTCGCTCTTATTTTGTATGAGATAGATTCATTCATTCTGACTCATTGCCATTAATTAGACAAAGACAGTTTGTCTAATTAATTTATAATTGAAGACAATTCGTTCTACAACTTGAACACATTAATCTTCTCTTTTAAAGTTGCAGTGTTTTCTTTCCGTTACCTGTTGTTGCCCGAGTATGTAGCAATGAACATGAAAATATATTTTTCCTTTCTGATGTTTATACTTTTGACCTTATCCCTTAATTTATTTCACTATTATAATATAATGCTAATGGTAAATATCTAAAAGTAGTACTTTTTACAATCTAAAAGATATTTTCTTATATGCAGTAATTCTATCTTAAAATAAATGATCTACTTCTGTCTTTGTCGTACTAGTAACGCTACATCATGGTAATACACACCAAGGTATGTATTTTTGACATTTGCCTGTTTTCTTATATAACACTAATCACGATAGATACATGACTTAAAAGCGAGCCCTGTTCAAAATTTTAATATAGTCTTCAGGAACTCCTTTTTCATGTTTAACAATAAAACCTTTTTCTCCTTATATAAATATATTATTCGTTCTTAAAATAAAGTTATTTGAAACTAAAATTGAAACTAAAAAAAAATTGGTAAAAATAGTAAATTTTATTAAGATGTCACAAGAAAATAACTTCAGAATAATATTGGTTTTTTTTGTACAGACCTTGGTTAGCTGAAAATCATATAGACCTTGAGGTACTCATAATATGCTGCTTGCACAACAGGCAAGTTATTACATACATCCATCCAGGTTATTTTATGATGAAATAATGCTGCGAGTACGCATAAACGACATGATTGGGAGGTGAGGTGGTTTATCTCGGAGGCAATTTGTTTTTTGTAAAGGGAAAAGCACGATTGATGCAATCATGAGTGTTCTCGAAGCATTGCGCAACAGAGGAGATGAACATCGCTGGGCGGCCCTGCTGTTGTTTGATGTTAAGAATGCATTCAATACGCTACAGTTGAACGGGTAATGAAGGCAATGGAGGAGAGAGAATGTCCTGGTTACCTGATGAATTTGGTGGCGAAGTATCTGTCCGAGAGAAGGATTGTGGTGGAAAAGAGCACGATGGTGGACGTGACGGCCGGGGTACCCCAGGGATCTGTCTTGGGCCCGACGCTATGGAATCTGGCATACGACGGGTTTTTGAATACGGAGAGGGTACAACCCCCTTCGCATTCGCGGATGACTTCGCTGTACTGGTAGTGGCCCGGGATGAGCCAGATCTCAAATACCGGGTTCGGAACGCGGGCTGCGTCGGAAAGAAATGGATGACGCAGCACAGACTGAAACTTGCGATAGAGAAAACCGAAGCCATAATTCTGAAGGGGACAAGAAACAGACAAAGTATTGAATTAAAATCTGCGGGAACATGTCTAACACCCAAGAAACAAGTAAAGTATCTAGGAGTGACATTGCAACAGAATGGAAAATGAGGGGAGCACGATGTGGACAGACCAAGTCTTTTGCGAGTGGCATGAGCCTACAGGACTGTGTCTGCGGCAGCCTTATGAACCATCACTGGATATGTTCCGTTGCATGTTTTGGCGGTGTAAAGAAAAGTGTTTTAGGAGAGAAGAGGCCCAAACCTTACTGTGGCCGAGAGAAAACAGGAAAGGGAAAGGTCAGTTGAAAGATGGCAAGAAGAATGGAACAACACGGAGGACGTGACACAGTGGACGAAAATGCTGATCCCGAACATAAAGAGATTGGGTGGACTGTGGCCACAGGCATCTGGATTATTTCCTGGCGCAGGTGTTCACAGTACACGGGTGTTTTAGGGCCTACCTCTATAGGATCGGAAAGGCTGACACAGATGAATGCCTATACTGTGGATACTCAGACACTGTGACACATACAATGTTAGATTGCAGCAGATGGATAGTGGAAAGGAACAGAATGGAGAGAGAGACAGGTGTGAATTTTGTTATAGTGAGAGAAATGATTGAGATAATGATTGAAAATAAATCAGGTTGGAAAAACATACACAGCTATATCCGTGCAGTGATCAAGAAAAAGGAAGAAAGACATCTGGACCAACGGCAAAGGCAAGAGTGAATAATGCTGACAGGTGAAGCTAGAAAAATGAGTCACACTGTATGAGTTAGAATGCATGAGTCAGACTGTGGGGAAGGAGGAAATGCCTGTCTGGGAATGATGACGAACTAGGAGCGCTGAGTGTCTTCTACGCGCTACCTGGAACTAGACAGGAAGCCTCCTTGCTGATGGGTAGAGTGTAGATGTGTATGAATGGAGAATGAATGAATAAAGATAGTGCTTCGGAAGTGATGACGGCCTTACAACGGTCATTCCGCTTCCGGATCGCTGGATGACAGAGGAGGGTCTGGTTTAGCAGGTAGACATTCGGCGTAGGTTATTTTATGATACACTGCCATGTCAGATGAGAATATCATACTGTCATACAAGATTTGAATGATCCTAAAGTTGTATTAACTAATTTTACATTAAATATCACAAGTTAAAACCAAGTTAGAGAGGGCAAGAAGAATTTAGACATACGGAGTAGTTAAACTATCAGAGAAAATGCCTACATCGTAAAATGCATACAAAAAAATTGTAAAAAATATATAAAATGGAAACAAGATGATAAAAAGCCTAGACGGTTAAAATTTTCGAATTTTTTTGTATTATTGAATGTTTTATATTTTATTTTATTTAAATCTTATTTCAAAACTGTTTCCTTTTAGCATATTAGTACTATTAATGATACAGTGCGCAGTGATCAGTATATGTATACTGCACACTAGACTTATCTCTGAAAATCATCTAAATCACTATCATTTATTGCTGGATTGCTGGAAAGACAAAAAAAAAATAGATGCAGAAATGAAGAAATTAGACAAGAGATAAACCAAAAAACTCTACTGGAAAAAATTGAGAGGAAACATTTGGGCGGGTTATCATCACCATGTAGCCATTAATGTTCACTTTCGATTCTGGACTGTCATCATCCGGATCCCAGCAATTCTTTTTACATCGTCGCTACACAGCTTCGCTGGTCGACCTTTGCTACGTTTGTCTGATCGTGGTCTAAGATACTAATATTCTTCTAGTCCATCTGTCGTTCGATGTTCTCGCCTCATGACATGCCCATCTCCATTTCATTGTAATTACACGTTTCACTATGCCTTTCCCCTTCGACCTTTATCTGATGATGTTCTTGAGTATTCTGTATCTTTTAGTAATTCCAAGTAAGGCTCTTTTCCTGGCTCCCTGGGCTACTCCTAAAATTTCTGCTGTCTAATGTTAATTTCTTCGCTCTGTAACATGCATAAGTCAGATACTTTTCTCTTCAGATATATGGCTATAATAATCCTAAATATCTCCCATAATTTTCCAAAAGCAGCCCAACCTAAATCTATTCTCCACTGTATCTCATGCGGTTGGTTGCGTCGACGTCGCCCATTCTGGTGTTTTATGCGAGCTTAGATTTGCCATTACTTGAGTTTTGATTCCATTTATTAGGGGACCAACTTCCAATGAGACCTTTAATAATTCGTTAAGCATCTGTGTTAAATATGCGATGTTGTCTGTGATAAGAAATATGTCCTCTGTGAATCTAAGGTGAGTTAATTCGAGAGATATTCGAGGACAGTTATAAAAAGTTTTGGCTAAATGGTATCTCCTTATCGTACTGTTCTGCCTCTTCGAAGTCTTATGCATCTGTAACCTATTCTATCTTTTCTATGTTGTTCCGGTGCTGCCATTATTGATGTTAGTTCTACCATGTCAGACTTTAATTACTCAAAGATTATCATTTCCCTTAACTTTTCTTGAAACTAGCTTTTTCTCTTAATTGATAGAAGTCTAGTTTACCTTATAAGCATTTATGCTGGTATGGAGATCTACTGACTGATCTACTGACTGATAAAATCAAAGAGAATCAAAAAAGGCAGGACCAGGAAAAAATGGATGGATAGAATAAACAAAATTGGACAAAAAAAAGAAAAGACTAGAAGAAATGAGTAATTATTTGAAAGGTATACTATACATTCATTATTTACTACAAATATATTTAAAAGTTTATCTTGTTCATAGCTAATATAAGGAATAATATTATGTGTAATTATTATCAAACAACGGAATATTAATTAAAATAAAGGTAACACGATTAAACAAAACATAAATATTCATAACGATATGAGTAGACCAGAAACACTTCGCTCTTAATTGTATATAATATATTCATGTCTGTAAACATAGCAATTAATTATTAATAAAACGGATAGTTAAAAGCTGAAAAGTAAAACAATTCAACTCACTTTTCCAACCTGGCAGACCTCGGCCACAATGCTATTGTTTATTTTTCCATTTGTTGTTACAATAAACCGAAATTAATAAATCAGCAGTTGGCATTTCATGTGAATTACATCAAGGTCGATTTCATATACTACCGAATCTTTCAATGAATGTGTGTGCTCAATTACTGTGGACTAAAAGTTTTAAATATACTTCAATATGATAAAAGTTGAGAATAAAACTCTTCCCATGTAGAATGCAGTAGTATAGTAACCAAAGAAATAAGCCAAGAATCATAGCATAAAAAGTGGCACTAATAAAAATTTTAGACGACAATAACATTTTCAAGATATTAGTATGGTCAGCATATTCAAAATTGATGAACACATTGATTTCAAATGAAAATTAGCAAAAACACCGCAGATGGGATAAAAAATCTCATGAGAATAATTACACCATATGATGACGACACGTGGAGATAACATAGATAATGTAAAGTTGCTAGAAGAGACCTATTATCTTCTCACCTACTGTTGTCATTCCGAAGAACCTCCTAGAGGACAACAGTTGAGTCTTAGAAAAACAGTTGAGTCTTAGTCAATATCTTTTCTATACTATCTAAAAAAGACTTTTCAAGCATACTAAGGCCCATAGAGCTCGATAACCCTGAAAAGTCTCCCAAGCCCAATTCTTTGGAATATATGGGTATCTGAGAGGATAAAGTTTTAACAAGCTACATCTGATGCCAGAGAACAACATATAAAACTAAAAAACTATAGAATTATGAAATAAAGGAAAGATGTATCTTTTGATACATTCTCCGAAAACAATTGTTTTCAATTAAATAAAAACTAAATTCCTGGAAAACTTCTAGAAAGAAAATTGTACTTATAAATTTTGATAATATCATTGTTCAATTAATTAAATTTAGCTAATTATTCTTACCCAAGTTTATATTTGACCTTATAAACGAAATTAGCAGGATTTTGAATAATAAAATATTTATACATTGCCCTATATTGCTCCTAATTTCTTAATCCCCAAAAGTTCAATCCACTAGAGGTGTGCTTATTAGTTCTTTTAGACGAACTAGTTCAAGAGAACTATTTCACAAAAATGAACTAGTTCAGTGAACTAGTTCGCGGAAGAACTATTTGTAGAACCGAAATCGAAATCCAACCCTAACATAGCTGGTTGCCAGATGACTCGTCTGAATCATCACACAATCTCGGTACCAGCCGCCCGTGTTCTTCGGTTTCATTCGGTTTTCAGTCAGTCTTTCACTACCGTACGGCGTACAAGTAGTTCGGATTCGGAACCATTTCTTTCGATCGTATGTTTAGGTTTAAATGTTTTAAATTATTATATAATTAGATAGTTTTTCTTTGTCACTTTCGAGTCATTTTTTCTCGAATCATTTCGAGAAAAACGATAAAAATCAAAAATCTGCACAATGTAATTACATACTTTTCATGTGATATTAGTATTGCAAGTGGTTCAGTGGGCAAGACATTTAAGAATGAAACATCTTGCTATCAATCTCAAATATCTCAATGTTGAAAGATACATAGAAAAATGACGTTTCGCTAGTAAGCAGAAGAAGATGATGAGAAAGCAGTTATAATTCTTAAGAAAAAGCCTGCTCATACTCCTCTTGTTTCTATCAGGGACTATGTAATTGTACTTGACTGTAATTTATTTATGTGTTCTTACTTCAATGTCCAGCTTTCAAGTCCATATTGCAGTATCGAAAACACGTAATTCTAATCTCTCAGGTCTAATCTTTCTAATCAGTCTTTGTTGCAGAGAATTGTTTTTATTTTCACAAACGCATTTCTTGCTATTTCTGCAAATTATTTTTGCAAAATAATAAATATATGATCTCATTTATTCATTAGTTTCTTCTTTAAAAGTTAAGACACAATTTATAATGCAAATCGTTCGTAGTGAACTAGTTCTATGAAAATTAATGAACTAGTTCAATTAGTTCAGTTGAAAGAATCGTTCGTTTGAACTATTTCGATGGTGAACTACACATCCCTACAATCCACTACATTAGCACTTAGCGATTTAAGACATAAATGACTAATAGCTTTGTTCTTACTTCGGATGAAAATCTTTTATTGGTCATCGTAAATATTTGTTAAACATTTGATATGATTATTTACTTATGCAATGTGGGAACGTTGATAAAAACAACTGTTTAGATTACGTAGAAACGTGATAACAACGCTTTTTGATAGGGCCTACAAAATTATAATGGAATAGTATATTCAATTACATTACAATCTTACATTCCATACTATATATCTAAGTATTACCCCTGCTTTTGCTTCAATGTTTCCTTTTATAATCAGTTTTGAAGAGCCTTTATTTTTGGTCTCAAATTCTTGCATCTCTTACTAATTTCAGCAACTATATACTTAGGTTTTCTCTCCTATACATCCAGCTCAAAATTTTCTACATATATCGGTATATATAACATATATCGGTATATATAAAATCAATTAGAACTTTTTCGACGTTGTCCGATACCCAATTTCTATTCATTTTGGTTGTTCCATTGTCTTTCACTAAGGTCTTGGAGCTCATTGATTTTCCATCCTTTTATTCATTCCTTCCATCCATGTTTTCTTCGGTCTTCCTCTCTTCTATGTTCATGTAGGTGTCCATATGAGAACTTGTTTCGGAAGTCTACTGTTTTCCAGTCGCTGCTTTTGTTGTATGTCATTCATTATTCTACCTTATATTCCTATGCGTTTCATCATTTCTTATCCTTTCTCTTCTCGAAATAGTTTTCGTTCGCCTTATTATTTACGTGGCTTCTATTGTAGCATTTTCAATTTCATTGATTCTTTAAAGTATATTGAAGTCCCCTCGTATACGAAATATTAAAATCACCTTATATATTTTTTATAGATCTAAAAATATTTCGTACGTATTTAAACCCAAATATTTTTTCATTTCTTTCTTAGGTCGGCCAAGTTGAAATAAACCATTTTAGAGTTGTTTATTTATTTTAACTTCCTCGGCAAATTCTTGTTTTATCAGAAGCCGCAATTTTAATGCGTCGCAAAAAGATATGTACGTCGTTTCGTGGTGTCTTGTTAAGTCAGCGTTTGTATGTATGCGTTCAATTTTAATAGAATTTCTTCACTCTCGTTGGAGCAGTTTTCAAGAGTGGTTCAGCGTTATGTCCAAATTCACGTCGAATTTGTAAAGTGTTCTCTTTTCGTCTTTTATTATGAAGAATATAATGTAGCAGTTTGTTATTGGTTTTGTGGCAGTAAATGCTTCAATTATTAATGTTTTGAGTGAGGATTGGAGGACATCCTCGTTTTTTTTGTTCCTGCTTTATATCCAAGGCTTTGGAAGTTTGGAGATAGAGGTTTTCGTGATGCAGAGAGAGTGGAGCCCTCAGTTCCAGGTTCCAGTTATGGTTTCAGAAACTTAAGTGTGATCATGTGAATTAAGGTAACATTTTGTTCAAATTTTAAACTAAAGACAGACATTTTTTTTATATAGTAATAATTACTTTCGTTGACATTTAAAATTGTGAATTTTAGGTTTTGAGTAAAGCTGTCAATTTGTGTTTAGTTTTTTTTTTAATTTAATGTTAATTTATGACAGCTCGTTTTAGTATTTTTGATGTTAATTTGTTTTGTTTTTTTTTTAAAGGTTAACCTCCATGCAATTTTGTAAGTTTTGTAGCAATGGAGTTTGTTAATGGATGACACATGTCAGTTTTTGAATTTTGTATTTCTCCATGTAACTGTTTGTGGTGACACATAAATAAATGTTAAATTTTGTTGTCTTAACATTTTATTTATTTTTTTTGAGCCAAACCTTTTTTATTCTTATTTGAAAAAGTTATGTTTTTTATGTTTTGATTTGTTTTCTAATTATTTCCCTAGTTACAACTAGTGGTTGTAATAGGCATAATTAGGCACCTCAAGTGGCGCCCTATATTAAATTCCTTGAGGTGTTTCTTGTTTATTTTTATTTTGTTTATCCCAAGAGCCCTTTATTTCATTTTTTTGTAGTTGCCCCATTCTATGCCCTTATCTTTTACTTATCCACGACCCCATCTCTCCTACGAAATCCTGAGTGCCGTTCGCATCAGTAGCGATTATTTTGCTTGCCCTATCTCCACCCCCAATAGTTTTTTCCCCCAATTTTCTATCTCCCGTATTAATGCCCCCTGTGATAGGCAAAATATTTTCGTTACACTATCTTTCTTCGGTTTCTCTTCGTATCTCTCGCCACGTTTCATATCCGTATAATAGCACACATTTACCAGAGTTTCATAGATATTAAACTTTTTCTTCTTTTGTGAATATCTTGTTCCAGACAATTCCGTTAAGGCATCCTATAGCTTTTTTACCTTGTTTTATTCTGGCCTTAATTTCTTGGTCATCTGTTCCTTTTCGATTGAATATTGTTTCTGGATATTTGTATTCATCAACAATTTCGGTATTCAATATTAGTCCCCATTTTTGATATTCTTCAGCAAACTTTTTTATCATGTATTCCATATCTTCCTTATCGTTTGCTGTGATGACCTGATCGTTTGTAAGTTGTAGTCTGTATAGGCAGGTATTTTTCAATTGTATTTCCATGCAATGGCACTGTCGTTTCCAAGTATCTAATGTTTTTGTTATAAATATTTTAAATTGTGTTGGAGAAATGCAGCAACCTTGATGTAGCCCTTTAGTCACAGCAAATGTAGGTGATACGGTGTTAAGTATTTTAATTCGAGATGTCGACCTATTATATAAGTTTTGTAGTGCGTTTATAAGATTATGATTTATACTGATGGCTGGAAGTACTTCTCAAAGTTTTATTATTGACGCTGTATAGTAGGCCATTTGATCAGACCAATAAAAGTTATGTGTGCTTCTTGATTTTTTATTGTTTTCTTTCTGTCTTTCTGTATTCAAGATACTTGACTCTTCTTCTTCAAGATAATACAGCAGTTAAGAGAAGTTATAAAATTAATTTAACTCAAGACATCTCGTCTTTATGGAGTAGTGAAAATTCAGAAAGCAAATACACTTAGGTTTAATGTACCTTGTAGTAAATTGCCAAAAATTTTTATTAAATATTATACACCCATTTGCAAATAATTTAAGTGCATTATTGAATATTGAATCCAAACACTATTTTAGTAAGTTTTGATATAAATAGTCTATTTACAAATGAGCCATTAGATAAGACTTTGAAAATAGTCGGAACAAAATTAGAGAATAATGATAAACTGACAATAATTAGATATGTATTAGCTATACTAAAGTAATTATCATGGTGTACTGATAATACCTATTTTCAGTTAAATAATGGTTTCTAATAACAAAATTTTGGTCTAGAAAATATTATTTCTAAACAAAATTTAAAACCCACAGTATGGTGAAGATATGTAGAAAATGTGTTCTCTATATGGTCTCATGAATCAGAATTATTGGATATTTTAAACAATAAAGAAAACTTGATAAAATTTACCATGGAAAAGGAATATAATAACACATTATTGTTCCTGGATGTTTTAATCTCAAAAAAGGATACTGGATATGAGACTTATATGTATAGAAGTCACATAACTTCTAACTAACTTCTAACTATTAACTAACACCAACACATACCAACAGATATCTAAATTATAAATCATACCACAACATCAATATTAAAAAGGGAATTATATGATAAAGCCAAAATTACTTGTTCTAACGGCAATTAGTTTGTTAAATCAGTTTTATTAAAAAATGATTATCCTTTGTCGTTTATAAATAAGGAATTTTAGAGAATAGACGACATTGAACAAACAACGTAGAACGGGATCATATAACATTTACAAAACACGAATATGAGGGAAATAACATTACCATACATAAAAGGATTATCAGAGAAACTTTCAATAATATTTAAAACAACAAACGCATTAAGATCTAAAAAAGTTTAGAAAGGTCTAGAAAGAAGAAAGGATTGTTTTTATTATATACCTTGTGCATGCGAACATTTTTATTTAGGTGACACATCAAGGCCAATAAATGTTAGAATGTGAACATCAATGTGCGTCCCAAGTTCTTCTACAAAATGCAGTAGGATTTGGTTTCCAATATTAAACAAACAAATCAATAAAAAAAAATACCACTATGAGTAAGTGAATAACATATCGATTCTACTTAATTTATTTTTAAGGCACATATTATGGGGTTGTCCTTTTAAAGACAATTAAATCCTACGATTTTTCTAACGGGTGTTCTCAAGTTAGAGTTGATTTCATGAAATCGTCCCAGGAACGCACCTCAAAAATATTGACAATATCATTTTAGTGTTATTAACATTAAAATGTATCGTGGATGACCGAATTGTTAATATAAATGAGGCAGATAAAGTTAAATTTTTAGAAGAATTTTTTGTATTACCAAGTAACAAAACAAAATTTGTTCCCCCACCACAGACAATATCTCTTCCAAAGTACGATATAAGTCTTACATCATTAAAAAAAATCTGCTACTTTATCATACCTCTTTAAAACCAAAGCCTTAAAGAAGTTAAATAGTCCTCACAAGTCCATCTACATTTATACTGATGCATCAAAATCGGAAAATGGAATGGGTGCTGCATTTGTAACAACCAGCGAAGAACGGCCATTTCAACTCCCTAAGCAATTAATATTCTCTATATTCTCTGCTGAACTATTTGCCATTCTTCAGGCGATAAAATTCGTCAATGAAAATAACTTTGTTAATAGCCTAATAATTAGTGATTCATTGAGTTTATTATCCTCATTAAACAAACCTTTTACAAGACACCCTACTTTAAGTTTAATTAAGTCGGAACTCATGATATGCCAAATCAATTATCGAACTGTTCAGTTTTTTTTAACCCCTTCACAATGTGGAATAAAAGAAAATAAAAGAGCTGACAACGTTGCAAAACAAGTAATTGAGAATTAAGAAAACAAGTTTCATTGTCAATGTGTACTTGTCACCACCTTGATGTCAAACAATATTTTAAAAAGAAAATCAGGAACAAATGGCAAGAAATATGGGATGTCTCAAATTCTAACCTTAGATCCATAAAAGAAACTGTCCTACCATGGAGGCTAAATATGAAAAGAAGAGATCAAGTTATCATCTCCAGATTACGATTAGGACACACCAAGATAACTCATGATTTCCTACCACAGAAGCAACCCAAACCTTTGTGTTAGGCGTATGATAGTGATCTAACAGTACAACAGTACAACTTATTAGTGGAGTGTCGGTTGTATGCATTTGAAAGACAACATGAACAGTTACCCACAACAATAAAAGACATTTTAAGTGAACATAGTGACCACAATCAGTACCCTTTTGGTTTTCTCAGGACTAATCAACAAAATCTTATTCTATTCTTTGTTTTCTTTTTATATGCATATTATCTGTAAAATCGACCATTGCTAATAACCCTTGTGGTTGAAGCAGTTTCAAATAAAAAAATAAAAACAAAATTTGTTAATGATTTCCAAAGTGGAAATTGAAATGTTCCAATAAACGTATTTTCAAATGACATTGTGGTTAATTCCCAATACAAATATAAAATAAAATAAATAAAGCCTGAACTGCACGTGACATCAACATGTTAAACAAATTCGATGGAAAAATAATTATTTAATATTGTATCATGAATAATAGAATTTCTTATTTATATAGTATTTTAATATAAAAAGGGGAAGAAAATATTTTTGTTTTTTTTATTGTTTTGTTCATTCATTTGGACTAGCGTCATTGTGGAACCAGGTCCTCAAGGTCAAAATATAATTTAATCAAACGGATTAAAATATTTTCTCATAACTGCTAACTGCTACAAAGCAACAGGTTTACGGTTCATCAAACTGCCGATTGTCTGTCTATAGATGGCCAAATGAAGAAATCGTAACATACTACTTTTCTTGGTCTAGGGAGATAATTTCTGTTAGACTGTACTTACTACAAGGCTAAAAGTTTATTTATAGATAAATTGTAGTAGGTTATTTTAAATATAATATTCTTCTTATTGGTCACAGTGTCAAAGAAAAATTAGCATAATAAGGTTTCTCTTAAAAATTTATTATGAAGATAATATTTACCCAATTTATTCAAATTACTTGGTAAATTTATTGTTTGGTAATCACTTTCCATGTTTCTTAGAAATCCATGGCATCAAATAAACATATAAAACATTTCTTGAAACTACATTTTAACATCAACAAAATGAAACAATTATTATAGAACATTAAAAAAATTAAATCCATCAAATTTTTTTGCTTATACCTGTCTTAAAACAAACTAAAATAACAGTTGAAAAAGCAGGACAAGTAGAATAAAAGTCAGTTTAAAGTAATAACTTGGATAAAAATGTGTTTTGTATTTAGTACTCTTTTAAATGTAATGCAGACCTGGTTTTTCAATAAAATAATCCAAAATAAAGTTAATTCAGGGAGTTCCCTCAGTGCATTCAGTGCGAATACTTAAATGAATAATTTTTTGCCAGTCTCAAGCCCGGATGAGAATGGAGGAGGGCTACGTTTTGAGCGACACACTGGCAGTAGTTGTCAATGGATATGATTGAATGGGCAGGAGACTTGGGAAGGTCTCAGCTCTAGTTTATAGTGTAGCACCAGTGATAAAAATGGAACTAATGGAACATGCTGAACAGACGGAATTTTGTGAGATAATTTTAAACGGCATCACGTGGCAAGTAATATATTATTTTTAAAGATCGCTACACAATTGAATATTTCTGCTCCCGTTAAAATTATCTTATAAAGTGGTATCCGTCCACCATTTTTAACTACTACGTCAATGAATCTCATCAAAAGTCGTAAACGTCTACCTTAATTTAGTTACACAAAAATTATAAATCCAACATGAGGCAATTGTTTATCTTCTTCTTCTTCTTCTTCTTCTTCTTCTTCTTCTTCTTCTTCTTATTTTTCTTCTTCTTCTTCTTCTTCTTTCTACATAGACATGAATGACTCTGTCTGTTTTTTAATGTGCCTCCAGTAAGTTGTCGTTCCATAGTTTTCGTGGTCTTCCTACTGATCGTCTTTCTATTGGGGAACCATCTCTGGCCGTCTTTACTACTCTATTTGTTGTCATTCGGCTTATATGATCGATCGTAGATTTGCCGGACACGATATAAGACAAAAAGAAGACCGATGGAACAAAATTCTTATAATTTGGAGACCGTGGGAATATAAAAGAAGCAGAGGAAGGTCCCAAATGAGATGGGCAGATGATATCAAGAAGCAGGTGGGCTCTAAGATGACTGTAGCGACAGACAGAGAAGAATGGAAAAGGATTGGAGAGGCCTATGTCCAAAGATGGACCGAAGAAGGCTAATTAGATAGATAGATAGAATCAGGTTGAACAATAGAGGTCTCAATAAATCGTCCTGTCTTACCCCATTGCCAGCTTCAATAGGGTCGGCTAGTTCTTCTTCTAATTTTACTTTTATTGTATTGTTTTGGTAGATATTATAGATCGTTTTGATTATTCCTAGAGGCATCTCTCTTGCGTACAATGTGGATAACGTCTTTTAATTTGACCCGGTCAAATGCATTTGTAAGGTCCACGAAACATATATATGCCGGTTTGTTGTATTCTAATGATTTCTCTTGCACTTGCCTGATTATAAATATAGCGTCGGTGCATAATCTTCCCGACCTAAAACCTTGTTGTTCTTATGCTAGTGTTATCATTTCATTCAATTTATTTGTTATCACATTGGTTGTTAATTTTAGTGTTGTGTTTAGTAAATTAATCCCTGTGTAATTTTCCGGGTCCGATTTGTCTCCCTTTCTAAAGAGAGGTATTAGGAATTGTTTATAAGTAGTTAAATTGAATTTGTTGTGGTTTTTGAATTAAACTTAATAATTTTCGTGAAAAGTTTCATTAAAAAAACTTGGTTAAAAAAAAGAAACAGAAAAGTCAAAGTAGGTATTACTTGCCATATGATCCTATTTAAAATACCTTTACAAAATGGCGCCCGTCTACCGTGCGATTTTTACAAAATGGTGTAAAATAAATAAAATATAGAAATATGTTTACATTATTAAAACGTAAGGTAGGTACTCATTTTAATTAGAATACAATGAAAGAAAACAAGCATAGGACAGACCTGCAAATTCAAAAGTATTAATAAGAGTAAAAAAAGAGTGGAACATAAAAAGATAGCAGTGAGAATCGCTCGACATAAAGAATTAATAGGTCATCTGAGCGTATCCACCCCATGATGAAGAAAGAATAAGAAAAAAATTAATTGTTCTGATATATTCTTATCGGAGTCAGCATGTAAGGTAAATAAATTCGTTCATAGTTGTTCATGTTAACCTTGTATCTGTTTTAACCTATCTATTGCAGTCAAAATGCATCAGAAGTGAATGACATTTTCTTGTTGTGTTCGGTAATATGTCACTTCCCTGGCAGTCCTGTTTCTTAAAAATATGCAAATTGATTTTTTAAAAACAAAATAAAACTGGAAATGCATTTGACTTTACTAAAAACAAAGTATACATTTTGGGGAATCAATGACATTAATGACGTACTCGTGTGATATACATTGCAATATAAAATATAGTCCGGCCAAGAGTATCTTTCGGACATATTAGTCTATTAGCACACAAAAATAATTATTACTACCTCCAGTACCAGTAGACAAACAAATTGTTTTCGATCATATTATTATAATGAATTTTTTAAGTATGAATTAATTAACAAGTAGCAACCTCTTATATTACAGTTTATTTTAATAAAAGTTGTATAGAAAAAATATTTATATAAAAATATATACCGATTTTCCATTTTAAAAATTTGAGAAATGTTCAGATATTTTCAGATTTTTGAATTTTAGATTCAAAGGTTAATTGAAAATTAGACACTCGGAAGAGATATTATGTGGAAGTAACTTTTGCAGATGAATGATATAACACCGTTAATATGTCCAAATGCAAAACAGGGCCCACGATTAAGTTCAAAGAAGTCATATCTGTTACAAGAACTGACAAGTTTTGTGCAGAATTCTTGAAACTTACATCCTGTATTTTCAATGGTGTGCTACATAGATGGCCCTGTCATTTATCATTTAGTTAAGATCTCAGAAAAATTGATAAATACAAATATACAAAAAATACGAAGAACACGTGTGATGGACAGAATTTTAACGTTAACACTTTAGATATACGTACATGAGACTCTTTTCGGTGTACAAGTCCTGATTCAGAGATGTAAAGATATCAACTGCGATATATATTTGTTTTTGTCGACTACAGGCAGAAGTTTTATGGAGTAAAACATGATAAGCTGATAACAATACTAAATGAAGTGAACTTGATGATAATATATCTACTATGGCCAAACTTCCAGTACCAAAGTGGATAACCGATTGAGAGAGGGAATCAATCACAATGGATAGAGTGAGACAAGGGTGCATGTTGTCCCCGTTGTTACTTAACATATACTCTGAATATTTCTTCGTACAAATGCTGGAATAATAAGAGGAACGTATATTAGTCGGTGTAACGGTGTAACATTGAATGGAACATAAAAAATATAAACAATTGAATAATACCAGAGAAAAGGAGTATAAGAGCCAGACCAGTAGAATGGGTGAGAATAGGATAGTAAAAATAATACGAAATAAACCTACAAACGGCGGACAAAGCTCAGGGGGGCTGAGAAAAAGGTGTATGATAACATGGACATCTAATAAGAAGTTATTTTATAGATCAGACAGCAGAACAAGCGCAATCCTTTATTCCTATATCAAGGAAATAGGAATAAAAAAGAAACCAGTCACATAGTTAACCGTCCATGCAAGAAAAAAATGAATGCGAAATAATTACCCGCAAAAATAACTTAAAAAAAGAAGTGATGGTACTGAAGAAAAGGAAAACTGTAAATCTTTTAATATGAAAATAAAGTTCCGATTTTGCCCTGCTTTCTAGGACACATGTTGCCTTTAATTTTATTTTATCTATAATTTCTCCTGGTACATGAGTTCCCCTAAAGTAATGATGACCTTGTTAATACTTGGTTTTTCTGCGATGGTGTTGTGGATAGAGAATTATCAAAATATATTGACCGTGGCCGCAATTTAGTGGGTATTCTATTGAAAATTCAACATAATCCATAAAGTGTGTCTAATTCGAAAATAATTTAATATTGTTAATACATATTAATGCAGAGGTCGTGGACATAAATCGATTAAAATAACGCAACATTTTAACCAAAATCTATCGTGTAGAACAAGGTAGAAATAAAAGACTAAACGTGTATTTTTAAGAAAACTGATAATTCTACTATTGCTACCTCATTGTATTATAAATAAACTATCTTAAGGAATAAAAAAATACACTGCTGAATAGCGCACCAAATTGAAATCTATCGTCTGTTTATCTATTTGATTCAATAAAATCAGTTAAGAGAATTTATCGACTTATCGTCAGTAAGGGACTAAGGCTAGTCGCACATACATCGAATTTGGACATCGAATTTATCGATGATGTTTTGCACGTACACTACACGACATTTATCATCGATGACGTTTGTTAATCCAGAAAGGTTTGTTAGGGAGGTTCCACATATGGGATCTAACGTTGGCGCCAACTTTGGATCAACTGTTCGGTGAGACATCCACACATTGGGTTGAGGATTGGGGCGATATCAGTCTGTGGCGCCAATCCCTTTGATGTGTACGCAAATACCGATAGTCCACGGAAAACTTCCAACGTTGGAGCAAGTAATAAAAACTTTGGCGCCAACATTGGTTCCAACATAGTTTTGTCGGTACATACAACTACGAAATACGTAGAAACACGGAACTACGTACTTTGAGCAGTGTCCAAAAAAACGCAACTGGTCCTCTGATCGGTAGACAAAGAACAATGTGTGCGCGCGGTTTCCTTTGGTACCGTTGCTGGTATCGATGCCGTGTCGTTTGGCGATCGATGCGTATGCACTCTCACATTGCGTCACCAAAGGAATTTGTTCGATCGAACTTTTAACGACCGTCCAAATTCGATGTATCTGTGCCTAGCGTAAGATAAGCATACTTTTTCACCTCTCATGTTTTTCAATAGTGATTCAATGGTATTTAATATATATGTCGCACATTCCTGACAGGTTTTTAGAGGAAAGTACGACAAAGAAGGATTTTAGATAAAAATAGACAGACGAAGGTCGCCCTGAAAGTCTGCGAAGTGTCTGCACGACTTGGAACAAGATCTGATCTAGTCTGCTATACGCGACTGTAAGATGCCTGTTATTAATTAAGGTGAGTGTAAACGCTACGATTAATAATGTGTATTTATTCTTTAAATTTTCAGTAAACTGTTTTCTGCATGCAATATAGTGTCTCGCTAGCGTGTAAGATCTCTATAAAATCATTTCATTGTATGCAGGTGTCTCTTGACTGGATCATGTCCAATAAGGACGTGCATACCTCCGTGCATGCTAGTCCAATATATAATTTGTCATGTGCTTGACCGGGTATACTCTTACAGTACGAGTTATGTTGTGTTCGGATCCAGGCTTTTTCCGGTCGACTTTAGTGCTTTTTGCCACTCCTATGACCGGCTTTGGATCGAAGTATTTTATAACTGATTTTTTCATCTGATTTTCAACTTTTTTCAGCTGATATTTCTATATCTTATCCTTCTGCAGTTTTAAACCAGTCTGTGTACCAAACATAACACTGCAGTCTTGATTGTGTATTTCATCTACCCAATTTCTCTGATACGTAGATGTCCACATGGAAAGGTACTTTAGGCCAGTATCTGGTTACCATATCGTCATAATACGGTATCGTTTATTTGATTGATGATGTTGCTGTATTTTGACATAACTGTCAAGTTGCCCAGGTTTTCCATTAGTCTATAATATCCTATTCTTGCCACCTCCCTTATCACGTACAGTAGGGCCTCCGTAGTTAGGAAAGTATGTAATCTATTTTTTAGACGTTTACCTACTTGCTTAAAATATACATTCTTGATTTAGCGTGACGCTGCAGCGTAAATTTACATATTTCAACTGTCAGTTCTATCTCTCAGACCTTAAAAACTAATATATCTCTAACATCACTATCCAAATACGTACTAGGCCTAATAAATTTACCAATACTTAAATAATAAATAAAAGCGAAATTCGTAATACAATTTACAGTATGTATGAACGTAAGATACAGAAGTATAATTTTCGTTAGATATCATAGAGTGTATTGTTAAACACATGTGTTAAATATAAAATCAAATTTAATTCTTTTCAGAAGAACATGTGACTTTAATATCTTTATGGATTCAACTGAAGGAAAAAATCTGTTTACTGGTTGTCGTATGTCACTTAGTATTGTACTGAAAGACATTGGTTTTAAATGAGTAAAATATAATCCAAGACGAGGATTGACGGAACAGTCTCATATTGCTGTGAAGAGAGCAGAACCTTTGAGATTATATCAAAAACATAAACATGAAGAACTATACAAGTTTGATTTTAAACATGACAAGTAATGAAAACAGTGTATTTTTTATATTTTACTTCTTTCTTTTTAATTTTTACTTAATTCTTGGTTTTTATTTAAATTTTTTTTTATTTACATTGAACTGAATATTAATTTGTTTTGTAATGTAATCCACGTCTGCAATAATTATGCGACCTATTTGATTTATAATCAATTCAGGAATTTTTTGTAATTTGATGACAATGTCACTTATATCTCTGACGTAGATAATGACATACATCGGGATTTATACTGTAGCAACTATATATATATATATATATATATATATATATATATATATATATATATATATATATATATATATATATATATATATATATGCACAGACCGTTGTCCTCGGGCCTCATGCGACCAATACTTGTTTTTTAATTAGCAAATAAAACATCAGATATTCATGGTGCTTAGGTGCCATGCAATATGCAAATAGTATGTAAAATAATTTTTTGGTCTTCACCCAAAACTAATAAAAACTATGAAATACTTGCATTCCTCTTATATCGAGACAACTATACCAATTCTATCGAGTAACAAAATCAATAAATGTCATCAAGGACCTTATAATATATAACCTTGGGCTCTAAAATAGATCAATGAAAAATATATTGTAATTTAAATATCTAAAAATATCATTTTTCAATTATTACGATCTATCAACAGACTTGAGTTAAGTAGAAAAAGGCTGAGATGAACCTTTTCATGAACTCAAATGTATAAGAGAATAAGTAAAAAGAAGAAGAAAATAAATAAACAAATAATTAAATTTGAAAATGAAGAGCTTTCAGGTTTCAAATAGCTGGATGGAACGGTTTTGTAAAAGACAAAATCAATTTTAAAAGAATTTCGGTGAGCCTGTTTTTGCAAGATTCGACAATAAAATTGTCATCAATTATAAAAGACTACGAATCTAAAGATATTTTTAATACTTTAAAGGAAACCGTACTTTATTTAAAAACCTATTGAACATTGTATATTGGAAATTTTGCTAGCTGTTCAGGTTTTTTAAAATACAATTGGCGTAAGCAAGCAATGATCCTGCAGATGCAATATGTTAACACAATTTTTACCTTTTTAAGAGTGATAAATAGGCAGAAAAAAATCAGCTAAACAGCATAAACCAAATGTACAGAAATAACTAATAGAGTGAATAAAATGGGAATGCAATAAAAAATCTAGACGATGACAGATAACGACTTTTTTACTAAAAATCTGCCGAAAAATGAAAACCAAATTAAAAAAAGCATTTTTAATTTTAGATAATGCTGCTTTCGAAGACTTATTTCATCTTATTAAATAGCTTGCGTGTTATCAAACAGAAATAAATAGCAGCTTTAGTGTTGATATAAAAGAAATAAATCTGTATTCGATTTGAACGATCCTTAATTGGGGTCAACGAGGCAATAAATTCATTAGGTTTGCTATCGACTAGTATCAAAATATTAAATATTTAAGTATAATCGATTTGTGAATACATCAATATACGATACAAAGCGATCAGATTAATTGGAAATATACTAACAGATATCAACAAACTGTTTAAATTATTTTTTAAATTTTGTACTATTATTAATAACATACTAAACTAATATTAATGTAGAAAATCAGGTAAAAGGTAAATCAGGAGTTTACCTCTCCAGAAGTTTCTGTAAGCTCTCGATCTATTCCTTGACCAATATCAAAGCGGGATTGGGACGAAACAGTTTATATGAACTTTATATGAACAGGTTCATTTATTTCTCTTATAAGTCTGAGCGTCCAGACATCACGATAAAACATGATGATCATAGATAAGCAAAATACAAAAATAAATGAATGATGTGTTATTGAGTTAAAAATTTTGAGGATAAAATGAAAGATCTAAAAGCAAATTAACAAACTATAAACAGCATCGTGAACTAAAAAAATGGAGAAAATTTATTAAAAGTTAGATGCACCAATCTTCCATATCTAACAGTTTAAAGAACGATTATATTTGAATTTATGATGACCATTTATTTAAGATCAAGATATAGTGCAGACTGTAGATGCTTGGAACTCTAAACAGTCTCCCAAACAACACAAAATAACTTAGTTGTGAATGTCAAAGCATAAGGAAATTGTTAGTAACGAGACTGCCTCGCGCCAATCTCATAAGTTATCATCCCTGACACGACCTAACAGGGAACGTCCATAAATATATAGGACCGTAGGAAAAATTTTAAATAAGATATAATCAAATAAAAACATAGCACACACTCACACATATAGGCATGTACACACACGCACATGTCCACATATAAAATAGGTACTCACAGCTGCACTACAACTGACTTAACCCTTTTCTGCATCATGTGCCATAAATGGCACAAACCAAAAAAAACCTTTTTTAAATGTTTTAACTCAATTTTTGTCGTAGCTGCATGGCAGCCCATATCTGGCACGTACTAATAGTGTACGCAAGATATGTGGCATAGTTCTGACGGCGAGATAGGCAGCCATGCGCAGTTTCAAGTTCTTCTTGTTGAAATTCTTAACCACGTGATACAGTGCTCGAAGTTAGAGGATATTTTTCATAGTAAAAACGTTTTTTACGGCGAGAAAAAATTAAAATTTATTGTATTGTGATATTAGATATCTGCTTAAGTGAGTACTAAAAATTAAAAATGTTGAAAGTCTCTCGAAAATCCCAAAAAGGGTTTGTGCTATATATGGCACACTATGAAGTTATGGACTCATTAACTGTTTTTGGATCCGAAACTCTTTTATGGTACAATGAATGCAGTTAGAATTCCATATAGTACTAATAGTGAAGAATCAGATATCTCAGATGAAAATGGCACAAATTAGATGATATTGTGTCAAGATAGTGACAATGAGGAGCGTGAAAATTTACCAAGCAATGTCAAGTAAACTGTCATTTCTGCCACATCCTCAGATTCCTCAGATAATGATACCCACTTGTCTGAAAAACTACGATATAAAAGGAAGAAATCTCATAATTGGGTGAAAGGAAATCTGAGAAGATCAGAAAATGATACAAAATTTACTGGTTCTGAAAATTTTCCTTCTTCGATTTTACAATTAGAAACTCCGGTCCAATTTTTTAAGTTTCGTTTAAGTTTTTTTAAGTTTTAAGTTTAAGTTTTAAGTTTAGAGCATATCACAGACCAATCAAATTTATACTCAGTGCCACAACGTCCAGATAAATCAGCTAATATAAAAAAATATGAAATAAAACAATTTATAGGAATTACTATTTACATGTCGATAATTCAACTTCCATCAACAATACGCTATTGGAATGCCAATATTGGCCACCGAAAAGTTAGCGATGTGATTGAAATGCAACGTTTGTTGCATTTCAATAACAAGGATGACATGATTCAAAAAGATCACATGACAGATTATTCAAAATTAGGTTAAGTTTATTATAACCGTCTGCTCGCTTCGTAAAAATACTCTTAGAACTTCAGAAATCTAAACTGAAAATAATCACAGATGATATAATTTTTGTAAATTAGTTAAGTGGACAAACAGATTCTGCGGAAATGCAAAGAAAAAAGTCAGATACATTGCCTGAAGCTGAATGGTAATTGTTCGCCAAAGCAACAAATACCTGAAACAAGTCTTTTATAACCTTATCAGGTAAGAATCATAGCCCCCAAATGGATAATGGCATTTTTCTAAAAGTCCAGATATTTTGTACTACAACATAAATATAGAATGTACATAAAAGATATTTTAGGTCACACTGTGGAATGGTTTGTGAAGCCAAACAACTCCTTTGAAATCTACAATTAACAATCTAGAAGGATAAGCTAAAACTAAACCATATTTTATTTGTGGAAAACATATAAGTAACTAATTATTTCTAGAACCGTCAAGTAATATATTCAATAGATATCTTGATTGCTGGTTTGCAAAATAATGCTGTTGCTTTAATTTAAATAATACCTATTCGGTAATATTCCAAATTACTTTTTTTTATTCAGTACAACTTAAAAATTTCGAGCGAAATTAATTTTCTATATCCTTATCTTAAACAAAATTTTACTTAACAATTCGCTAAATAAACACAATCCTTATTAAACCTCACCTTTGCTACAATATATTCAAACAAAAGTGTACAGAGAATGGAATATGGGTGTGGCGCTATAATTTTGGGCTCTACGGCCTTTACGCTAAACTTGATAGACTGATCCATCAACATTAACAGTTTATCATGGATAGCACATCTAAAACGGCTAAAACTTATAAAGCTAAAATATAAAATCCTTTTTAACAATTTATAAACGGTTGAGCCCATACTGTGAAAAAATTCTGGGTGAATATCAAAATGAATTCAGACCTGATCAGTCAACAATAGACCAGATATAACGGTCAAGACAGATCCTTGAGAAAACCAGGGAATTTGATATTGAATCCTTCCATCTGTTAGTAATTTCAAACTAGTATATTTATGATAGTGTAATACGAAACAAGTTACAGAAACAATTCAAGACTTTAGAATTTCTGATATATTGATAAGGTTGGTAAAAATGATAATTTCAAAAGCTATAGAAAGATAGGAAAAAGAAGCTGGGGAAAGTTATAAGAGATGTGGAACTGAACAATATATTTAATAACAACATATTTAATGAATCTACCCAGGTATTAGCATTTGTAGATGACTTAGACCTTTTCACAAGTACGACTCGTAACTTCAAGAAGATGTTGGTTGTACTTTTAAATGCGGCATATAATATGGGACTAAAGATCAACAAGTCAACTCTCGGGAGAACCTGTAATTCGTCCGCGCATCCCCATGTGGTGGATAGGGGAATGTCTGACCCGGTTTACAGGTGGGTAGGAGGGAAATAAAATGCCTTCCATGGACCAACAGGTAATTCACCAAATGATGACCGGTGTAAGCAATTCCCCATTTGCTGACCAACGGCTTCGGGCGACCGAGTTGGTATTTAGTAGGTTACTTTTTTTGTCCTGGGGCTGAGAAACCGGCCCCAAAAGCGAAATAATTAGTGGTTTGGTCAACGGCACAACGGAATATAGAAGGTATCGAGAAACCACTATATTAAAGATCCCTATGGATATCTCTAGTACAATCATAATGGCTGTACAACACAACACAAACTCGCTTACTGATCATGGACATCGGAGACCAAGATCCGGCAAGAGAGATGATTCCCATGACCACAGGGCCTCCCGGGTCGTCAATATGCAAAATTCTTGTGAATATGCCAATGCTCAATAACACACCTATAAGAAAAATCCACACGAATTGTCTGAAGAGAATATCCACTTGGAATGTTAGGACTATGGCTCGATAGGGAAAAATCCAATGCGCAATCAAAGAAATGGAACGCATGAAAATGCAATCAAATATATTTCCTGAAGCTGAATGGTAATGGTTCACCAAAGCAAAAAATACTAATGATTATAATATTTGAGAGAAAACTTCTCACAAAAATATTAGGCCCAATAAATAATAATGAAAGATGAAAAGATGAAAGATACAAATAGAAGAGCAAACTGAGAACAAATGGGAAAACATAAAGCAAATAATGAACAAAGCAGCAAAAGAATGTGATAAACAAGAGAATAAAAAGATGAAAGACTGGTTCGACATAGAGTGCCAAACAAATAGAACTAAGAAAATCATTAAGGATGGAAATGATCACGAAAGAAACAATAGAGACAAAGAATATATATAGGGAGCAAAGACAAAAAGTAAAGAGGGTGCTGAGAGAAAAGAAGAGATACACATAGAAAATAAGCTAAAAGAAATAGAAGAGAATTACAGAAATAAAAAAATAAAAAACCTGTATCCAGGTGCTAGAAATGAAAAAAAGGTTTCCAACAAAAACCCATATTCGTTAAAAACAAAGCGGGGAAGCAGAAATAGTCGAAAGATGGAAAGAGTATTTTGATGAATTACTAAATGGTAATAATAAGTCAAACCAAAGAGAATATATGGAAGCAGAAGCAAGAATTGAACACATAGACGACATAGAAGATAATTCCCCCAGCAAAAAACAAATCGAGGAGATCATAAAAAATCTGAAAAACAACAAATCCCCTGGAAGTGATAACATAACAGCAGAGATGATGAAATATGGTGGAAAACTGCTAAATAATTGAATATGCAAGATCATAAAAGAGATATGGATAAAAGAACGAATACCAGAAGATTGGAAGGAAGCCATTATTTGTCCATTATACAAAAAAGGAGACAAAACAGAATGCAGTAATTACAGAGGAGTAGCGTTACTAAATACCTTATATAAAATCGTATCAAAATCGATAAAAGATAAGCTGGAAAAAGAAGCTGAAAATATAATAGGCGAATACCAGTGTGGATTTAGACGAGGGAGAAGCACAACGGACCAAGTATTCATAATAAGAGAGTTACAAGCAGAAAGCTATGAACACAACTTACCAACGATAGCGCTTATCATCGACTTCTAGCAAGCATAATAACAGAATAAAAAGGAAGGAATTAAAGGAGACCCTTAAGGAACTGGGAGTTAGCAGAAAGTTGCGTAACATGATACATCTTACTTTAGAGAATACAGAAAACAGCGTTAAAGTCAACAATCATGCATCGGACAAATTTATAGTAAACGAAGGATTAAGGCAGGGCGATCCTTTGTCATCATTACTCTTCAATTTATGCCTAGAAAAAATAATGCGAGAAGCGAGAATTAATAGAGAAGGACTCCTATATCATAAAAGACACCAAGTTTTGGCATTTGCGGATGATATAGTGTTGCTGGCAAGAGGAAAAAAAGAGCTACAGGAGATAGTACAGAGAATAGTAAAAGCAGCAAAGAAAATGGGACTTTACATAAATGAAACTAAAACAAAATGTATGCAGTGGACCGATGATCAGTTTAGGGATGGACAAAAGTTTAAACTAGAAGTAAAAGAAAGATTATCATACGAATTCGAAATGGTGGAAAGATTTACATACCTAGGTACAATAATATCACGTAAACCTAACATTAAAGAAGAAATACAAGCTAGAATAATCACAGGCACAAATAGAAGTGTACATGCTCTTAGTGGAATGTTGAAAAGCAAGTTTTTATCAAGAAAGGCAAAAATACAGTTATACAAAACAACTATACAACTAATAGCAACATACTGCAGTGAGACGTGGACAATGACAAAAAACGAACAAAATCTACTGGAGATATGGGAAAGGACAATCTTGAGGAAGATATATGGAGGAATAATAAGGGACGGTTTATGGATAAGAAGATCAAATGATGAGGTAAAGAAATTTTATAATCAACCTAACATAATAGGAGTCATAAAGGCACAGAGACTAAGATGGCGAGGTCATCTAAAAAGGATGCCAAACACGAGGACTCCAAAAAGGGTACTAAACTACAATATAACTTCAAAAAAGAGAAAAGGAAGGCCAAAAAATAGATGGAATCAGGAGGTAGAAAAAGATATGGAAGAAATTGGACTAGACGGCCAGAAAAGAAAAATGAATAACAAGAAGGAATGGAGAAAAGTCACATATCGAGCCAGAGAAGATCTCAGTACATAAAGGAAAGCGAAAATGAAGAAAGAACAAAATTTTTTAAGCCATGGGCCTCTAAGGCCTTTAGTGCTATTGTATATATATAAATAATAATGAAAGTTGGTGTCGTCGATATCATTTGGAGCTATACCTAGAGTAAATACAACGAAATAACCAAAACCAAAAATGTAGTTACTGCGATAAAAAGTAGACAGGACATCTGGCCACAACAATTGAAAGCTACTTCACAAGGCGTACTCTATTGGGCGATAGCACAAGATAATGATGATATACATTGTACTGTTGATCGTTTATTGAAAATGGTTCTATTTTTTGTGTTTTTTTTTTCTATTTAATTAATTTGTTTTTTTGTTTGTTTTGAATTGTAATGTAAATATCTGTTGGTAATTTTTTTTTGGCTAATATATATATATATATATATATATATATATATATATATACATACATACTTATACTGTTCTTCTACATGCAGCAGGAACAATTTAAGCAGACAATCAAAATGTCTGGTAGCAATTCTTCTTTGTTTTAATAATTAGTAATAAAAATATATTAACTATTTATAAACAAAATTTTCAAGACTTCATAAGATGGTAAATAAAATGTTTGCAGTGAAGGTTTTCTTTATAAATAATTAATCAGATAATAGAAAACAAACAACAATATCTTGTAAACAAATAGTAAAGTATTTTTAAATAGAGTCCATGCAAGGTCGGGCAACAAAAGGCGCGAAGAAAATTTAGACGAGAGGATTTATTAAATGAAGATTGCAATTCCTATTAAAGCTAAATTATACTAATGTAAGATACATGTGTTGGAAATATAAATATTATTAGCTAAGAAGCTATTTCAAACGAAATACAGTCATGGACTGCTGGCTTACAGCAAAGAGGAGCAGAAATATCAGAATTAAACATCAATTGGTAAGAGAATGATTTCCTATTTACTGTACGGAGACGGAAGAAGTTGTGTAAACTGTTTACCAAAAACTGCTCCTTGTAACTGCCAAAAAGGTTCGATAAATATACTAACACATTAAAGTCATGGAAAAGTCAATCACCACTCGCCCAAAGATGCATGCATTTCCTTCTCATTGCGTCATTAAAACTTTTTAGAACTTAAACGTAAAAAGATTTATTAATTTTCAAATTTTCGAATAGAAATTTTAAAATTCACGTTTTTGGGGGTCCAAGATTGCATTGTGCAGATATTTTACGTGTGTGTTGTGCTGAAAGGTTGATTAGAACAAGGTTGACCTCTGCCTCTGAGTCATATTAAGTGACAACATAATATTACAAACAATAAAAGGTAGAGTATGCAAAACATGCTATTATGAAATATATATTCCACTAGAATGCAATTCATATATGAATCATGTTTGGCGAACATTAAAAAACGGTGTAAAACAATGCATGCTGTTTGAAAATATTTGTATTCCACTAGAACGCAATTCACATATGAATCATGTTTGGCGAACATTAAGAAACAGTGTAAAACGATGCATGCTGTTTGAAAGTATTTATAGGTATACCACTAAAACGTGATTCACTTCTGAATCATGTTGAGTGTAAAAATTAAAAGAGTGTAATTCCAGTGCATAATGTTACGAAATCTACATTTTCTATTAGGAAGTGCGGAATATGGAAAGTTTATACCGTTGCTACTAATACATTTTTACAAAGTTACTAATGAACTTTAATCAAATAAAAGGCAGATATCGAGTACAGTTTTTTATTAATTAAATCTTGTCTAAGTACTTTCGCTTCCAAGAGCATTTTCAGGGGCATTCCTTCAAATTTGGCCTATTTTACAATCTTTGAGAATGTCATAAACATAAAATTCTACATTTTCTACATTCTACACTACAACTACACGACACAAAGACAGACAGTTTAAAATTAAAAAAAAATGGCGAAGCTACATGTTGATTGGCATCAGAAGAGAGGAATCAGGAGAGAGAACATTCTCTCTCCTGATGCTAATCAACATGTAGCTTCGCCGTTTAAAAAAAAAATTAAACTGTTTGTCCTTGTGTCATGTAGTGTTAATGTACAATTATATGTTTATGACATACTCAAAGATTGTTGGATAGGCCAAATTTGACGAAATGCCCCTGAAGATGCTCTAGGAAGCTCTTTGGGCAAGATTTAATTAATAAAACGGTGCTCGATATCTGCCTTTCATTTGATCAAAGTTCATTTATTCAAGCATTCAACCTTATATCACTTTAAAGTTACTAATACTTAGACTTGGGCAAATATGCAAATAAAAAAGGGAACTATATTATTCAGTAAAAATATAAAATATAATCTTTAAATTAATGTATTCTAGCAGAAACAAACGAAATAAATTATCTAAGTTAACTCTAGAATGCACTTTAAATTGGAAAAGCCATATACATACCTTGCAAAAACAACGTCAACTTGGGGTTAATCTCGAGCAGATACAAGATCTCTACTAAACTTTTATCAATCACTTTTGTAAATCTCAAGCAGATACAAGATCTTTACTAAACTTATATCAATCACTTTTACGTCACCTTAGGGCAAATCTCAAGCAGATACAAGAACCCTACTAAACTTATATCAATCACTTATACGCAACAAATTACCACTGGCACCCAAACGTAGTGAACAATTAATAATAACTCGATTACGATTATGATACTATTCACTATGTGCAAGTTTCGACGAGCGACATCTGGTGGCATAAACCAGCGAAGGTGTTAGTACTAATAATATTTGAGTCATATATTAGCTGCAAATAAAGTGACTAATGTGACTTGCAGTATTACTAATAATGTCGATGCAATAAAAACTGGATTCCAGAAAATAAATCATAAAATACCTTTTTAACCAACTATAATATCCACTGCAAAATACAATTAATAATTGCGTATCATATAAATAGTTTGGAGCGACATTAACGCTCGATTTCATAATGACACCCTAAAGTGCACTTTAATATATGTTCATTTTAGACTAAATTAAAACAACTTGAACCAACTTAATCATTATTGAAATTTACACTCTAAAATAAACTTTATATTATTGAAATTTACACTTAAAGTGAACTTTAATTTAATGTTCACGTCAAACTTATTACAAAATCGGACATAAGAATGCCGAATTTGGGTTACGTTATTTACTTCTGCATTATTATGATATAAATCCAATTTTCTTATTACATTAATGTGTGCTTGGAATTTTAAAACCAATAGAACTTGACTTTACTCTTTTTTGTTGTGTGTTTATAATTTATAACACAGCATTTGCCAAATTCCATTTTATTCAATAACTACTTATGAAATATCCTAACGAAAATGCAAGATTTCACCGCTGCTCGCGCACGATCGTTTCTCGTATGCCCTCCAAGTACTTGCAGACAGCGAATATTATTACTTATCTATAATAATTAAATAATCCAACCACTTTCTGTCACAACTGCCCTATCCCCCTCAATATTAACAATATCCTTTTAGAATTCCAAACATTCATCAACAAAAGAAGAAAAAACAATCAGACTACAAACATGAAGGATCTACTAAGCTGCCAGTTTAATCAAGTATTGAAATATTTAAAAGAATACATTTTACAAAATTTAAAATAATTTTATATTAATATCTAGTATCTTCAAATCTATTTGCATTATGTTACCTGGAACATTAAATGTCATTAATTACATAGCTCGTTATTATAAAGAATGCCATGAAAAAACAAAAGGTACCTAGCTGTCAAACTAATTGTCAAACTATTAACTGTATTGCTTTCAATTAAATAGAAATGGCAGATTATTCAATTGAAGACCGAGTAAATATGATTTTAATACTGGGTGAATGTGATCAAAACAGTTTGTTAGCAAAGAGTCTATGCTGAGAGATTTCCCTTAAAACGTCATCCTCGTAAAGAAGTATTTGACAGAGTCTTAACAAGCTTTCGCGAAACTGGCAGTGTTGTTTATACTAAACGAAAATTAATAAATCCGATAACTGAAGATGAAAATACCGAATTAGAAGTTATTCAATCAGTTATTGAAAATCCAAATACCAGTACAAGGACGATGGCAAGGGAGATTGAAGTAAGCCAAACTAGTATATGCAGAATTCTTAAAAAATATCAATATCACCCATACCATATTCAAATGCATCAGCATTTGTATGGAACTGATTTTGAACGTAGGTTAGAATTTTGTTTATGGTTTCTAGACAAAACGGGAGCAGATCAACATTTTTTTGATAAAATTTTGTTCACTGATGAATCTACTTTCCATAATAATGGACTCGTGAACCGACATAACTTTCACTATTATTATACGGAAAATCAACATGAATATAGATGTACTGATCGACAAAACCGATGGTCCCTTAATGTATATGGTGGAATAATAGGAGAACATGTAATAGGACCGTATTTTTTTAATGGCCATTTAAATGGACAAAAGTTTTTAAGATTTCTACGAAGAGACTTTTGAATACCTTTGCAAAATATCCCTTTAAATATTAGAAGAACAATGTTTCTGCAGCTAGACGGTGCTCCAGCACATTACACGCGTAACGTTAGAGAATATTTAGACAGAAAATTTCCCGGAAAGTGGATAGGTAGGGGTGGTGCTGTCAATTGGCCCCCTAGATCACCTGGGTTAACATCAATGGACTTTTTTTTGGGGGATATATTAAAAGTTTGGTTTATCAAACTCCACCTACAACCGCTGAAGACATAAAAACGCGTATTCGTAATGCGTTTGCAACAGTTACTCCAGAAATACTAAGAAGAGTAAAACAAAATTTTGAACACAGAGTGAGGTTATGTATTGAAGAAAATGGACACCATTTTGAACATTTAATGTAAATTAATTTTTTTCTAATGTGTTTTGTTTAACTTTATGTAATAAAGTGTAATTAATTAATTTCAAGAATAGTGCATTTTCAAAAAAAAACCAAATTAATCGAAAATTATAAAGGATAGGTATAGGGATTGTTTAATAAAGTTATATTATTTTTTTGATTAGAATTCAAAATTAAAGTAAAATACAGGGTGTCCCATTTAAGTTAAGAATGTAATTACACAAACTATTATACAGCATTGACACTTCGTATTGCGAACATTCTGTAGTTTAATTTCAATTGGTAATTATTTGATGTAAAGCATGGACACTTGAAAATTAATTGACAAAAAGGCGTTAATTATAATTGATGCGATATTGTGTAATTAATTAATTTCGCGAATAGTACATTTTCAGAAAAACCCAAATAAATCAAAATCGGTCAAAAATAGGAATAGGGAATGTTGAATAAAGTAACATTATTTTGTTCAGTAGAATTCAAAATTAAAGTGAAATATAGGTTATTCCATTTAAAAAAGTATAAGTTTATATCATTACGCCTTATTGGGACACCCTGTATATATCTCACAAATTTTAATTTGTAGCCGGTACTGACCTACGTATTCCTACAAAAGGAATTTTTAATATCTTTAGCCATTTCCCCGGTAGGCTCCGTCCCGTTGAGCGTGACTCACCCTGTATATATATATATATATATATATATATATATATTATATATTATATATATATATATATACATATACATTTATATATATATATATATAAACATATATATATATATATATATATATATATATATATATATAATAAAATATAAAATAATATAATACAATCGCCGTTTTATTGTTAAGAAAGTGTCTTCTTATAATACATTAATTAACATTTAACATAGTATTAAATTTTAAAAAAAATTCTAGTTAATTGTAATTAACTAATTTAAATTATTAAATAAGGTTCCCTAGAATCATGACACCAATAAATAACCTGGTCATTTTCAAATATCCTAACACAAACTTCTGGCTTCTGAGTACATATTTATACACTGAAAAACTTTTTTCACACGAACGGATGAAATGGTGCCTTTTTTAATATGTACGAAAATAGTTGGTTCTAAAATTTTTTTGTAAAAATTCCCACCTAGAACAAACCTCAGCTACTTCCGAAATATTAATTTTGATAATTGTTTAGCATTTTTAAAACATATCGTTACTAATATAATCTTTAAATTTTTGGCAACATGATTATAATTATTTTACTAATGCTGTGCTTTCTGTAATGCCAATTTTGATGATTCCATTAAGTAATAGTTTTGAGATGAACCAAGATGAGCCAAGCTTTTTTTTGATTTTATAAAGGAAAGTTGCTGTTGAATAACTTTATTATTTACAAATTATTTAGCATCTAAAAAAGATTGGAAACTTTCATCCGGGAAAGCGCAACAAAGCTGCTTCCAACCACCTTTTTCGTCGTGTTGAAAAAGATTGTGGACAAAATGAAATATACTCCGCGAAAAAAGGCGTATAACATCACTGATAAAATTACAAATATTTCTGACAGCATTTGGTTACTTTAAATGATTTCTTTCTGGCCCTTAGGAATATTAAGAGTAAAATAAATATTAAAAATAAATTTGTAAATACAGCTCACTGTTTAAGAAAAAAAATGTTAATTGCTATTTTGTCTGGTTTTTATATTATCAGTCTTTATTTTACTTTTGTAAACATTGGAAGATTGTGTTGAGTATGGAAGGTCGTGACAACATAATTTAAATTTATCGAGAGATCAAGTGGTTAGAATAATTTTCCTCATTAAAGACGGAAGGAGTCAGAGATATGTGGCAAATTTAGTGGGTGTAAATCAGTCGACAGTATCACGAGTGGTAGTAAGGTACCGAGAACTGGTCTTTATGAAAGACGAGCTGTAACAGGTCGGCCAAGAGCAACTACGCATGTGCACAATAGATTTTTAGTCCTTCAGGATTTGCTTCGAAGACATGTGACTGCAAGTCAACTTCAACATGACTTAGCCGAGACTCGAAATGTACGTGTGTCTTCAGAAACTGTTAGGCACATCTTAAGATAGTCTGGAGTTAAGGCCAGAGTAGCTGCCACTCCACCAGGACTTACAAGGGAACACCGTATAGCACGTCTAACATTTGCAAGAGAGCACGTAAACTGGAATATCGACGACTGGGGTAACATACTCTTTATGGATGTGTCAAGATTTTGTTTATACACTTCGGATCGAAGAATACCAGTTTATAGATGAGATGGCGAGCGTTATTTTCAATGCAACCTAAGACCGGCGACAAACTTTGGAGGAGGATCTATTATGCTCTAGGGCGGAATATCTCTTAGGGTTCAAACCGAATTGGTACAGCTAGATGAAGGATCCTTAACTGCTGATAGGTACATTAGAGAAATTTTGGAGATGCATGTTGTTCCTTACGCCCCATTTATTGGTAATGACTTTGTTTTAATGCATGACAATTCACGCCCACACGTCGCAAAAATCGTTACCGATTACCTTCAAGAGGTAAATTTACAAGTTTTGAATTGGCCAGCCCACATCCCGGACTTAAATTCAAGAGAACATGTTTGGGACTATCATTACAGAAGGGTGAGATGTGGTAATGTGACGCCAGCTAATCTTCAGGAACTGCAACGGTTGTTAACCGTAGAATGGGATAATATCGATCAAGATTATCTAAGAGGATTAATTGGAAGTATGCCACAACGTTGTCTAGATTTTATAATAGTTAGAGGTGACAATACGTCTTACTAAATTATCATTACTTTTAATTTTAATTTTTTTTTATTCAATGCTGTTTCTGAGCTTACTTTTACTTCTAATTTATGAAATAAATTGAATAAAACCTTTGTTTTTCGTACATTCTGCATTTTTCTTTTAATACTTGTTATGTACTTAACAAAACCAACAGTAAAAAATCCTTGTTTTAAATTATTTTTTAATACAAAATTTGCAGTTTCATAGGTGATGCGATACTTTTTTGGCGGAGTGTATAAAGAAGCATTGTTTAAGATATGTGCAATTTTTTACAATAGTGTCAAATTGATGATTTACTTAACTTTCTTTAACATTTAACAAAAATATTATTATTTTTATTAATTTTGATCATAATCAAATTTTGTATATTTCAATACGAATTGATTAAGTAGATCTGAAAGGTTAAGTCTCGTGACTTAACCAAGAACGGTATAGGTAATTCCTAGAAACAGAAAAACGAGATTTTGTATATTTCATATGCGAGTCACAAAATAGGCAAAAAACAAATTATAAATAAAAATTACTCAACTACTTATGTTATTTCGGACAAAATTAACATGTTCGTATTTATAATATGTTAATGAATTTATATTTGTTAACAAAATATTCTCATCAATAGTTTTTCATTTCTTTTGACGCAGATATAGAATATTACGCGTAAATATTCCATTTACATGGTTTTGTATACGATATTTTGAAAAGAAAATTAAACTAATAAATTAATTCGTACATACGTAGTTAGGTATGTGTTCATTAAAAAACGTCAAGAATTGTTGGCCTCCTTGACTATGATTTTCCGGTGGTACGTTTATACTAGCTACATATTAGTACCATCTTCAACCATATCAGCCTGTGTATTAATTGCTTTTAAGTTTAAAAGTTTAGGTCTTTTGGGGTTAGCCCCATGTATGGCCTTGACTTTAAACCAATCATCCACAGACCAAGTATGCTAAGAATCAAGAGCAAATTCTTTAATGTTACTAAAATCAGAGTACATTTACCAAAAGAAGAAGCGGATGAGGAACAAGAAGACCAGTTTTATGAAGAATTGGAATCCACTTATGACACAAGCCCCGAAGCGATATAAAAAGTGTTATGGGCGACTTAAATGCCAAAATTGGCAAAGAAGACTGTTACCAAGTACCTATATATTGGTATATTTGGGGCTCGTGACGCCAGAAATGAAGACGGAAGACTAATAATCAACTTTGCAGCCTCGAGAGGCATAATTGTTGGTAACACTTACTTTTCTTACATAAGGTGATATGAACATCGCCAAATCGACTCTCAAGGAACCAAATTGACTATGTTCTTATACACTTATCTACCCTTCAGTTTGAGAAGTGTAGGATTAAAACAACACGTAAGAATATCACGTGCAAAGAACATAAGAAGTGGTTACTTTAAATATGAAACCCGAACCCAAAATAAGTGTTGAATGGGATGTATGCAAAGAAGTCAGATATTAGAAAGAGAAGAGTTTCAAAGAAAGAGAGGTTGGTTCGATGCTGAGCGTGAAGAAGCTACTCGAAGAAAAAATCATGCATATTGAATCTTACAACAGATAAGAACCATAACAACGATTGAATCTTACAAGGAGCTTATTAAAGAGGAAACATATTCACAAGAGAAAAGAAATAATAGAGAATGTGAGACTAAAATGATAGAAGAGTTGGAAACCCTTAAGAACCATAATAATACGAGAAGCCTTTACATAAAAATAAACGGCACAAGCAAATAACTTAAAACGAGACTAAACCTATGTAGAGACAAGGATGAAAACATTATGGCTAGTAAGCAGAACACCCTTAATAAATGGATGGACTATTATAAGTATATGCTCTATAGTAATAATGATAACGTTGACTGAACCACCTGTGCAAATAAATCCTGATAAAAATTCACCACCCAAGAAACAATTGAAGCCATTCAAAAAATAAAAAACAACAAAACATCAGGAGCTCATGAAATTCTGGCAGACCTACAGAAGTATGGATGTGAGCACCTAGCCAAGCAAGCTCACCAGACTACAGAAAAAGTATGGAAAGAAGAGTAAATGTCTGAGGATTGGAAAATCGGTTCACTGTGCCCACTACACAAGAAAGGCGACTAGCTTGAATGTAGCAATGATAGGGGGATAACACTCGGTGGGAACCTTGAAACAACCAAAGAATTTGATTACGAAACCTTTCACCTATTTGTAGATTTAAAAGCAGCATATGATATAATTGTATGAATCAAGGTATATGAAACAATGCAATACTTCGGAATTCCTGTCATTCTGTTACGATTGGTAACGATGACAATGTCAAAAGTCACATGTACGGTTGTACCGCTTGGTACAACATGGGTGCTTTCTAACAAAGATAAAACTAATATTCTAAAGGAGAGTCACGAGGAAAATACTAGGTCAAATAAATGAAAATTAAACCTCACGTCGTCGATATAACTTTGAACTATGCAATAAGTAAGTAGTAGTAAGTAAGCAAGTGGTCACTGCAATCAAAATTTGAGGCATGCAGTGGGTAAGATATCTAACGAGAACGAATGAAAGCTATAATAAGCGGATTTTAACACCAAATGGAACGAAACAAATTAACAAAAAGTGGGGAACATAAAAGTGAAACAGAAAACTTTAAATATAATAATAGAATGGTCTAAAGACAGGAAAATTTGAAAACAATTAAGATAAGAAACCGAATTCCTATAACCACGAATCTAATACACGCCTGAAAAAATAAAATAAAGAGTAAATATACTTAATTTATTAATCCTTGTTTTTTAACAATTTTATCGGAAAATTTACCTAACCTTAAAACATTATATCCATTATGACTATACAAGGTTTCTTTAAAATATGATTCTCTGAAAATTTTTGTAAAAATATACATTTTGCTTCCTTAAATCGTAAGTAAATAAACAATCAATATTCATATATGAGTAAATAATCTTTGTATGGATAGTTAATTGATTACGCTGAATAGTGACCTTCTTATTCAAAACACAGAGGTTTAATTAATCACAACTTTCACGGTGGAAAATAGACATGAGATTGTATCATTTGCATTGACCTTAGAATTATTTAGAATAAATATTTGATCTCAGATTTTAATTTTATTTTCAAAACAACAACTAAAATATGGCTTTTATGGAATTTGAAATGAATACCGTAAATTTTGATGTTTTCATTTCCAATCCGGAAAATATTTTCAAAATATATTATACTTTGTGCTCCTTGTTCTAGACATGCTTGCATATCTGGGATCTGTCGACGTCTCTGTTTTCCATGTATGATTTATGCTCATTTATCTTAGTCTTGAAGTTTCTGTCACATACAAATTATTGTATTCACAAGATATTTTATACGGCCACTTCTTTGATCTCTCCTGTATGTTGATTTATTTGGTTTTGACAAAACATATTTCAGTATGGTTGTTTTGAATATTGTTGTGATATTGCATTTATTTCCTATCCTTTTTAATTTTTCTGATAAGCCCTTTACATATAGTATTGTTGTCATCTTTAAATCCCTTCTGTGGGAGTTTCTGGTTGGTTTTTGCTGGTATGCTATATTTTTTCTTCAATCTTGTGAAATTCTTTATTTATAAATGACAACGGATAATCATTTTTTGTAAAGATCTGTGTTAGCAGCTTTTTTCTCCTGAAATACATTTAAGTTGGAGCAAGTGTCTTGGGCTCTAACATATAATGATCAGATGATTCCTTTTTTAGAATTTATGTTGTGATTTGAGTGATAATTTAAATATCTCTTATTGTGGGCTAGTTTTCGGTAGATTTTGTGAGCAATTCTTTTCTTTTCCTATGGTAAATCTATTGATTCTTGTTTACAGCTACTGTCCATCAAAGATTTATTCAGTGCTTCTAGTCCATGAGGCCAAAAGTAGAACACATCATTCACATATCTCCACCTTATTGTGGAGTTTTGGTCATGTGTGTATACAATGTTCTGCTTAAATCCTGCCATGAAAATATCTGCTAATAATGAAGATAATAAAGAGACCATGGCTAATCCAATATACAATACAGGTTATTTGTTTTAAACTTTACAAAATTACACACATCTTTAGAAAGGTACAATTCACAAGTAACTTGACTATAACATGTTAAAACATGTCAACATGTTAAAAAACTCAAAGTCACGAGAATTAACTGACATCATGAATAAAATTATGGAGGTTTAGATATTATTAACAGATTAAAACGAAGCTATAAGAATAAATAGAACTGAGACAAGTGCAAATATTTCTGTATAAAAAAATAATACAGTGATTACAGAATCAATAAGCAGAGAATACAACCAATACAATAAAACCAAACCAAACTTTAAAGACTAAACTAAATGATCGTTGAAACAGCTGGTTAGTAATTTTATTATTGTAGTAAGAATGGATATGATGCACAAAATGGGAAGAGACAGGTAATTTTTGACCACCATTAAAAGGCGAAAGACAGCATATTTGGAGCACATACTTAGAAATGATTAGACGACAAATATCGTGGCTGAAAAACATTCGCGACTGGACCGGGTTAAACACACAGATGCTCTTAAGAAAAGCAGAAGATATAGACGAATTTGCAATGATGAGCCAACCTTCATTAGTGGAGACGGCACTAGAAGAAGAAGAAGTAGTAGTAAGAATTATCAGGAAAATTTCCTAGCGAGGCAATTTAAAATATGGAGTCATACCTTCTTTTCGAAGTAGAGCATAAGCAGGAACATTTTCTCTTAACAGCTGAAAACGATGTCGTATATCAGTGAGCGAGCCTCAATTGTAAAGACAATTCGGATGTATTATATACTTTTTAAAGTAGAAAACTTTAAAAAATGTCATTATTTTTAAGTCCGTGCTGGGATCGGTTACATTCCGGTGGTTTCATATTTGTTATGATAGTGAAGTAATAATCTGAGGTATTATTAGTTTTAAAAGAATAATTGACGTCATTCCACTAAAGAGTTTTTGAATACAATTCAATACCGCCCAAATTTCTCGAACTACTGTGCTTCAATATACAGATATTAATTTGCTTCGAGGTATTTTCGAACGGTCATCGTATAGCTCGCATAATCCAATGTTGTTTTATTAAATATATTACATAAATACATACTATTAAAAATAATGGTAATATGCATTAATTATAATGCATAAATGAATTATCTTCTAGTATACTACTAACGATTTTAAAATTTACTCAATCACTGAGTATTTCTATACTCTATTTTTAATGTAAATATCAAAAGGTAACATTAATTAAACTTGTTTAATTAATTAAACTTTTTATGCACGCATTTTTCGCGACAAAAAACGCAGCGCTTTCTAAAGGAATTGCTCAGTGCCTGCGTCGCGGCGTTTTCAAATTTTGTTCTCAAATACAATTATTATTTTTAAACATATTATTTAGATTGTTTAATAATTAAATTTACTATCAAATTATATTTATAAATATTTGTTTATTAATATTTGGTCTGAATTTGACAGGTTTGTCTCATAACAACGTAAACAACGTGTGCTTTGTTATTACGTTAACAGGTGGCGTTAGGAGCACACATATTAATTATTTATTGAATTTGTTTAAAATATAAATAAATAATAAAATTATTTAGACACTTCTTTACTGTACGGTACGGTGGTCACTGATCTATTTAACAAATTTTATCTGAAAGCAACACGCGGCAAGAAACGCTAAACAACAGTTCCGCTAAACAAACATTTTGTTTCATCTACAAAAACCGCGATTTTTGTCGCCACGCGACAAACGAGAAAAAACACATGCATAAAAGCGGCCTTAGATTTAAACTAAACATATTTTTGTATACTTAAGTATGCCTCAATAATTTAATCAAATATAAATCTTACAACACAGTTAAAAGATGGCAAAGCGGCAGGCCCTGATAATATACAAGTAGAACTACTCAAACTAATGGACAACGAATCAATAGCAATAATGGCAAAGACATTAAACAACATATACAACTCTGGAGAAATACCAATAGAATGGCTAAATTCTGAGTTTATTGCACTGCAGTCTCACTATTGAATATATAAGTGGGCCCTGCAATCAAAAAGAATAAAAGTAAGTCCTGCAAATACTCAATTATCGATGATACCCCTGTATTTGAAGTGTAGAAAAAGATCCGCAGAATTAAAGTTATTCCATATAGTGACAACATACAAAAACTAAGAACAAGAAATAATCATTGCTAACAACAATCCTCCACTGAATTCATTAATAGCTATGACTGAAGCACCGAATTAAATGAAGCACTTCAGAGTGTTAAAAACTCTAGCTCAGGACCTGACGAACTCCCTTATGACTTCCTAAACCTTCCAGAAAATGCTAAACAGTATCTTCTGGATATCTACAATCTTGGAGAGCAGTAATTGTTATTCATGTTTTAAAACCTAATAAAGTAAAGACGGATCCAAATTAGTTTCGGTGTATATCTTTAACATTCTCCCTATGTAACCTAATAGAAAAAATATTTACCATACGTTTGCAATACTTTCTGGAATCAAAAAATTTAATACGTAAATAAAAAAGCGGATTTAGGAAAATATATTTATAACTGATAACTTAGTTAACCTAGAATCTGTTACACATGAGGAATTTTCAATTATTGTCAAATACTTTCCCTCTTTATTGAAATAGTAAGAGCTTACGACACTGCGTGGAAATTTGATATCCTAAGAAGATTACAACCATGGGGAGTAGATGGAAACCCTCTAGCATTTATTAAAATTTTTGTTTATAACAGTTTTAAAGTTAGACTTAATAACCAGTTTTCAAGTTCGTGTATCCAAGATAACGTAACTTTCCAAGAATAAACACTTAGCTTAACACTTGTTTTGATTGCGATCAATGAAATAGTAGATAACATTAATACTCCCGTACCAATTGGTTTATATGCAGACGACCTTGTTCTTTATGTAAGTAATAAAAATAGTCATATAGCTACAACTATTTTTCAAGTGTCCATCAAATCTTTAGAAAAGTGATCATAAAAAACATACCTTTGTTTTTCTATAAACAAAACCAAAACAATATGTTTTTCAAGAACTAAACAAATAAGTTTACCACATTTAACACTGTATAATCAGGATCTACACAAAAATATAAAAATAATCAGTTTAGAAATCTTGTTGAAAGATCACTGGGAGTGTATCCCTTTAGTCTTTTTAATTTCGTAGTTGCCTGTTCAGGATGGTTTTCCAGCAGCAGAGCATATTTTTGGAAGCAATTTGTGATCTCTTCTTTAACAGTGTTGACTTAAAGATCCTGCGTAATGAACTGATTAGGTACATACCATGGTGCATTTAGAACTTCTACATACCAATGGCATGTAGAACTTCTAATTTAAACGTCTTTAAGATATCTAGATTAGATCTGGACGCTGATTCCCACAAAGGATCTCATAACTCCATACTATAATCTCCATGTATGTAAAACTCCATACATACATGTATACCTGGTAAGCATACACTGATGATGGACTTTGTAGTTCGAAAACGTTCTGTGATGTAACCCGAAAGGTCCTTTTAATTACATATCTTTTATAAAGCAGTTTTAAATAAAACTTTTTAACTAATACATTTTTATAAAGAGATAGCTGTGATCTTAAGTCTGCTAAGCTTAAGGCCCAGTTTTTTTTCTTTTCATGAATAAATGCTTCTTCCAAATTAACCGCCTGTCGAGGTGCATGTGCAAAGCAAAACAAACATAATGCAAAAACCTAAGAAATAGATTATCAACAAAATAATATTACAATTAATGAGTAGACAATCGCTATCACTGCATAGGTATACTTAGAGCCGACAATAACGATCTACAAAGAAATACAATACGCAGTTGATAGACATTACATCTTAACGTACGCATTCTAATAGCATAGTTTCATTCGGAAAATTCAACCACATCGTTGGAAATAAAAGCAAAGAAATCACGATGAATTTGATAACAGGGTACAGATACTATTCATAATGCTGTTTCTGATAGTAAAAACTTTAACACTCACACACAAAATTGGTCATCATAAAACAAGTAACTCATCGACGATAATCGTGCGAAACAGAAAAACAGTTCAATGATAAACAAATATGGAAGAGATATGTGGCTAGGATGCAACTGACACATGATAAGAAGAATAACCAAATTGACCTAAAAAAGACTTCGTCTAAATTACATCCTTTAATCATATATTTTATTATCTTTTAAGTTAAACCGTTCGAGAAGTTTATATTTATATATACAGGGTGTTTCAAAAAAGTATGTCATAAATTAAATCAGGCATTCCGGGGACAAAAATAAATTGATTGAATCGAACTTACCTTAGTACAAAAGGGTACACAAACAAAGTTACAGCCCTTTGAAGTTACAAAATAAAAATTTTAAAAAGTTTTTTGCATTATCTCCTAAACTACTTGAGATTTTGTAATAAAAATGGACACGTTACTTTCTTGTTCTGAAAGAATTTTCCATACAAAAGAAACAACAACATCTAAGCGCACAGAAATTTTTTAAAGGGGGTGTGCAGCTCTAAATCCCCCCAAACTTTCGAGTACGGTCAAAGCAAATGAATTTTGTAGCATCATTAGTTTGATACATTTTTTTTAAAACTTTTTTGCCTCTTATGACTTTTTCTAAAAACTAGTTTTTTCCTAGTTAGCCATAAAATTACAATTAGTTTCTACGGATACAATAATTATAAACAGTTCCATCAATAATAGTCAATAATTTGAAGCTATAATTTATTATGTGAATAAGATTAATATTAAAAATTTTGATATTACAATTTGATATTACACATTTCAAGAAATGGCAGATATGCATTTAACTTTGGGTAAGTTGGATCAGTTTAAATTATGATTTCAATAAACTATCGGGAATATCGTAGATGAATGTCAAGGAAATAGTGCAGCAGCCGCAAGGCGTTATGTAGTAAAATACCCCATCGAAATACATACACTCGATAGACGATTATTTCTGACTATTGATCGTCGTTTACGGGAAACAGGTACATTCCAACCGCAAGTTGCTGGCAATAGTGGTCGTCCAATAATGGATGCAACTGATGAAGACATTTTAGAAATCATTGAAGAAGTCCCTGGAACAAGTACAAGGGTAATAACTGCTTAACTAAATGTACCTCACGTAAGGGTTTGGAGGCGTTTGAAGGATCAGCTGCTTAAACCCTATCACTAATCAACGGTTCAAGAGTTATTTGGTTGAAGATTATCCTAAAAGAATTGGATTTTGCGATTGGTTGTTAATGGAAATCACTCGAAAAGTTAATTTTATTAGAAATATTTTGTTTACCGACGAGGCTACCTTCAGTAGAAATGGAATAACAAACCATCGTAACGAGCACATTTGGGCCGACGAAAATCCTTACGCCAAAAAAACGACTCATCACCAAAAGACTTCCAAAGTTAATTTTTGGGCAGGAATTTTGGATAACAATCTAATAGGTCCAATATTTCTTCCCAACAATTTAAATAGTGATAATTATTTGCAGTTCTTGGCAAACGATTTACAAGAGTATTTGGAAGAAGTAAATATTGCAATAAGGCAAAATATGTGGTTTTAGTATGTGGCGCTCTACCGCATTATAGTAATGAAGTCGGGGAATACTTTTGCAGGCAGTATCCTGATCGGTGGATTGGAAGGGGTGGTGACGCACCTATTTCTTGGCCACCCAGAAGTCCAGGTCTTAACCCCATGGACATTTGCTTTTGGGGGTTTATGTAGCAATAGAGGACGAGCAATAATTGAGGGTTAGAATAATTGAAGCTGCAAATCAATTTCGTCAGAAAAATATGATTTTTCAGCGCATTCGGTTTACCTTAATAAAACGATACCGAATGTGTATTGAAGAAAATGGGGTCATTTTGAACATTTATTGTAATATTATATTTATAGATGTAGACATTTTTTGTACTTGTTAATTCATTTAAGCCATTTATTTCGATGCACGTAATTTTTTGAAGGTTAAAGAAAATGGCCATAACTCAATAAAAACTGTTTTTTGAAAAAAGTGATAAGAGGCAAAATTTTTTAAAAATAATGTGTTAAACTAATGATGCCACAAAATTAATTTTATTTGAACGTACTAAGGTGGGGGAGATTTATGGCGTCACACCCCTCTTAAAATTTTTTTGTGCGCTTAGATTATATTGTTACTTTTTTACGAAAAATGCTTTCAGAACAAGAAAGTAACGTGCCCATTTTTATTACAAAATGTCAAATATTTTAGGAGATAAAGTAAAAAATCAATTTTTATTTTGTAACTTCAAAGTACTGTAACTTTTTTTGTGTACATTTTTGCTAAGGTAATTTGAATTCAATCAATTTGTTTTTGTCCCCGGAAAGCGTTATTTAATTTATGAAATACTTTTTTCAAACACCCTGTATATATAGGCACTATACTTTTAAAAACACTCCTACTAACTCCTACTACAGTAGTAAAAAACTACTGAGATATTCAGTGACTTAAAAAAAATTAAAAAAAACTGGTGTGATTTTTAGTGCGTTTTTGTGTGTAAATTAAGCTTGTAAAATTGCACTTTATAGTTATTAAACAAGATCTAAGTAGTGGTTAGATCTAAACTAAATCTGAGTAGTGGCACTATAACACTTATTTCAAGAAAAAAATCTTTAGCCGCATTCAAAAACCATTTCAAAGAAAAAAAAACTATGTCAAGTACAAATAAGTCTTCTTTTTTAAGATCTTTAAAGGACAACATAGAGGAAAGTCAGCTGGTAAAGCTGGTAGAGATATATGGAGGATAGCTTCAAGCAGTAAAAAACCAATAAGAAACATTACCTGAATTGAAAAAGTTAAGCAAGCTGGAGTAGATAGAGGTAAAGTGAGACAGAGAGAGAAATTTGTGAGAAAAATCTTAGAGATACCTCTACTTCATTTTTCTCCTTTCTGCTATACCAGCAAAGATGGTGAAATGAAGCTAAAACAGTCATATATATTATGACAAATAAGTATTCCTTGACTGAGTACACTGTGTCTATATGATGAAAAAATAATTTAATATAATACAAAATATTGATTAGATTATAATATGTTCTCATAACTTATTTTGAAACTGCTATGAAGACATTCTTTATGAATATGAATACACAAACTCTTTTCGAAATGATTATTTAATAATAACTATATGATGCACTAAATAATAAAAATATTGTCTTTCCACCAAATTTAAATATTTTTTAATAACATAAAAGAAGCACCCTTGTACAAAAATAAATTAGTCCGATATTTGTTAAGCGTTTACAAAATTTTAAAAGTCTTACCTCATTGAATAGACCAGAAAAAATCCGTAAGAAAACTAAGGTAGGTAACGATTAAACGTTGGTTAGTTCCTTTTGTCACAAACGGAGCACATTTCACAAAATAATTTAAAATATTGATCACGAACAACGGATAAGGATGGTACGGTAGTCAAAGAGTGGTACGTACTATGGTACTAATAACACCTTTCGCTAATGTTGGCAGACCGACTGTTACTACTGTTGATATTTGTGTACGATAAAACTATATACTGCAGCTAAGTGTTTGTTTATATTTTTGTTTCACGTGTGAAGCTCTCTAGAGGTGCACGGTTTTGTTTTTTAAGCATTAAATGAATCATCGATTGATTTGCGTTTGCCTTATTTGGGAATTATACGATCACTGTTATTTTTCTTTAATATCACGGGAACTACTGAAATCTTCTCAGTGAACTGTGGTATATAACATTGTTTACAATACACAATATTTATATTTGCATATCAAGACTTAATGAGATACTTTAAATATTGATTTAGTTTATTTATTATCATAATAATACTATACCCTAATGGTATAGTAATGTCCAAACACAAAAATACTTAAAAAAACTGCAAAACGTTATAAACAACAGTATAAAAAATGGAATTTTTTTTAATTAATTGATTCTGGGAAACCATATCGTCAAAATTAAAATACTTTCTTTGACGTTTCGACTTCCAATTCAATGGAAACGTTTTTTAACTGTAAGGACCATTAATGTAGGACCTGTAATGTAACCATTTAAGGAGAATATTGAGAACAAAATAGCATCTGTTGACCGTACAAATTCTGCGGTTTATCTCTGCGGTACTATTATTTTCAATATTAAGGAGCGCTTCCAGGTACACAAATTCGTTAATTGCTTCAATGTGTCGTTTTCTATAATGAGTGGTCGTGCGTGCTTATTTTCACCAATTTTTGTAGCTGATTCTTTTATTGCTACATACGCCTCTCGTACAGCGGTTTCCGTTCTCTCAACAATATTGATATCATCAGCATAGGCCAGGATTTGCAGTGATTTATTATATATTGAACCAGTGGTTGTAATTTGTGACATACATTTACTTTTTCCAGAGCCAGATTGAACAGTATACAGGAGAGGGGGTCTCCGTGGCGCAGCCCATTATTTGTTTTAAAAGAATTTTTTTTTAATTAAAAGAAATATGTCGTCACGTTAGCAAATCTACTGGTAACTTTAACATCATAATAATTAATAACACATAATGTAAACTAAATTTAAACAAACAATTTTTAACGGGTTTTTACCCACATATTTAGTTACTACATACATGTATACCTAGACACTGATGATGGAATATGGATTCCGAAAACGTTTTGTGATATAGCGTGATTGGGTTTTTGAATTATATACCTTTTATAGTTCAACTTTTTCAAGGGTTAGTTTTGTTAAATTTACCAATTGATTTGGTATTCCTAGCTCTTTCATTGCTTTGAACATTTCTCTTCTATTCACAGAGTCGTAAGCTGCTTTTTAGTCTATAAATATGTGATGAGTATCAATGCCATATTCCAGTGTTTTCTCCAAAATTATATAAAAATCCAATCCAAATCAAAAATTAATACGCGCTAAATCAATGTTTTGATTCACTTTTGATTCAAGTAACCTATTGACAAAAATCAAGATGCGTTTTAAAGGTAAAGAGTTCAGCTTTCGTATGCAGTTTTTGTATTTTGCCGAAAATAAACTCAGACTTTATAAAGGTGTTAAATAAATAAACGCGGCGCGATTTTTGCTATTTTTTATGATTCTCACGAGATCAATACAATTTATCCCTTTTATCGACTGGCCACTATGAAGTTTCGATTACTAAACCTTTAAAACCTATAGCATGAAATTTTAGTTTTGAGTTTTGGCAACAAATGTGAAGCATTTAAAATATGCTTAAAAAACGCTGGATTTTTTTTTCAATTATACTGGTACGTTTTTCAATATAACAAAACTTCTGCAATAAACTGCACCTAAAACAGCCTTATTAAATGCATTTTCCGTGCCGTGTGATCGTTTGTAATGTAAATCATTAATTTTATTGATCTCACGAGAATCGTAAAAAATGGCAAAAATTGCGACACGTTAATTTATAAAAACTGAGTTTATTCACGGCAAAATACAAAAACTTCATACCATACGAAAGCTGCACTCTTTGCCTTTAAAACGCATCTTTATTGTTGTCGATAGGACATTTGGATCAAAAGATATCGAACATTTTTACAGTCACGCTGATACAAATTTTATTGAACATCGATTTGCGCGCGTAACTACCATGCAAAATCGACGGTCGCTTCAAGCCTTGTTTCTAAGAATTACATTTATCAGTATCAGTATCAGATCAGTATCAGTATCACTTACAAAAATTATCTCAGCTACATTTTTTATTTAAAACATTTTTTTCTGCGATGTACCGATTCTTGGTAAATAGATTTTTTTGCGTTTTTACCCCCTGCAAGGGGGGTTTTAGTGGGAAGCCCAGGGGTAAAATTAGTAAACTTTTTTGTATCTTCTTTAGGATCCCAAAATTAATATTCTCTGCAAAATTCAGCTTGTTCGTAGGCTTTTAGGGGTCAACTCTTTGATGACTGGAGTAAGAACAGGTCTAGTAAGAAAACAGAAAAATATATCATAAAATTTGTTTGGGTTAATGCAAGGCAGATCAACTAGGATGCAATTTTCATTATCAGATAGATGATGAAAAAAATATAGGAATATAGAAACCAATAAATATACGGTATTCACTGATCTTGAGAAAAATGACAGAATAACTAGTAATGTTGGGTCACGTGTACAAAAGACTAAATTAAATTTAACTAAAAAGTTAAATTTCATATGCAAGTACGACATTAGAGCTCCGCGCAAAGTTATTATTTACTCTCACCAGTGTTAAATCGCATATTAGTGACATTCTTTCACAACCGTGGTATTTAATTTACGCTGATGATAAATACTGGAACAACGAAGATAAGCCCTTGGGGAGCTAGACTTAAAGCTTAGAAATATCAGCAATAAACTGCTAATTTTTTGCGAAATTAGGATTGCATCGGAGTTCAGTGCAAAATATTTATTCCCTATTATTAGTTACTATCATGCCGGAACACATAATAGTGACACTCCAAGGTGACATCCTTTAACCACCTTCGTACTTACTGTATGCTGATAATGGTGTTAATAAGAAATACTGCGATGCAATTAGAATAAAGTAAAAATTATTTCCTGAAAAAAGAGGTTTAGAACTTAGTAAGACAAAACCATAGTATTTACAAATACGTTGAAGATGGGCTTACCACTACAATTGAGCCGACAACTTTAGACGGTAAAATGACTATAAAAATAATAGATATATCTAGGATCGATATTACAGGCATATGGAGACGCTTGAATTAGTGTTACAGCAAAACGGACGAAATGGAAGAAGTCGAATGATGCTAGAGAAAGATTCCAATCAAATTTTAAGACACACGTATAAGGCCGAAGCAAGTTATAAATGGATACATCAATTGGATGAAAGAAGTGGTAAAAATTGCTTGGGGATGGAGATAAAATTAACATTTTCCTGGATAGTCATTTAGTTTTGGAAACCTGAAAATTTCTGGATCTTTACCAGGCAATAAAAAATATAGTATATTAGTGATTAATTGTTGATTTCAGCCAGAAAGGATAACGAAATAGATTGTAGAAAAAGTAGAAAAACATAGAAATGGTAAAGCCTAATTCAACCAAACTATTTAACCAAAAATATTTAATACAGAACTATATTACAAAGCATGATAGTCAATAATTCACTCTCAGAAAGATTTTATCATCATAAATAGAATAACTGAAGAGTTGTTATGAACGTTATGATGACGATGACTACAAAAATATGTTGTAACTTTATAGAAGAAAAATATAAATTTCTAATACAATGTTAATACAGGTGTTACGTTTAATCAGAGTATTTATTTTAACTCACGGTTTGTTCCTGTGAAAATGCATTGTTATTTCATTACACATTACTGGTTATTTCATTGTGATTTTCAGGTGCAACTTTTTTTACGTAAACATAAAAATATTATGTGTCAACCGAAATTCCTCAATTATAAAGTCAATGTAAAAAACATTGTTTGAGTGTGAGAGATCCCGGTTTAAAAGCCTAGTTGAGCCAACCATTTTATTTTGATAATGGAATACTGTAATAGCAATATTTAAAATAATTTTAATAAAAGAAATATTTTTTGTAAATTACGCTGACGATGAAGCTTGAAGTATAAAGAAAAAAGTGCTGTTTTGTTGAATTTCAAAGAAAGATATGATTAATCATGTTAAATAATTACTTGCAATAAATCATAATAACACTTTAAGATGTGATCTTGATGAGATAAAACAAAACTAATGCTTCTGCATTTTAAAGTTCGCCTTAGAATAAAATTTACATCAGACAAGTTTTAAGAACGTGTACGAGAACGTAAATGGTTCAAATATAACAAGAGCTCCACATAAATACCTCCCATCCCGTAAATGAATTAATATTTAGTGATTTTAAAGCTGACGTTAAAAGAGGTATTTGGTTAAACTTTATTAGAATCCATAGAAATCATTAATTTAAAAACCGCGCACATAATTCGTGATGACAATAAATAAATTATTCCTTTCTTAAAATTCTGTTACTACCAGCCCATAAATATAAAAAAAATCGAACATCCAGAAAAATCGTCCAGTTTAATGAAATTTTCTTATTCTCGGCAATCAGGCTAAGTGCCCATCCAGCCAGCAGCAAATGTGTAATAACGTTCACTTAAATTAACTTATTCTAACTAAACTAAATACACAACAATTCTGGAAATTAAAAGAAGAACTACGATGGGAGAGGAACTAGGACTACTTTTCGCACCTAGGGGTCATTCAAGGTGAATCATAGACAGAAAGTGTAGACCACGGAAAGTATAAGTAAAAAGGTAAAATATTTGGCGATTCAACAGAGGTAACGAGCTTAATACCTACACTAAAGTTTTAAGTTACACATTTTAATAAACTTAAGAATAATTTTTTATACATTGTACATATTTAATGATATCAAATAAAGTAGATTGAAAGGGGGGTATAATTATTGCAATATAAACTTTTAATAAGTTCCTTTCTATATTTCAAATTTACTACAAGCATAAAAAATGTGATCTAAGTCGCAAACCACATTTCAAGTTTCACAAAGTTCAGTGTTGACTGCACCGATTTTATATAAGTGTTGAGAGAAGCGTGGATGTCCGAATTTCAGCCAAGAAATGGTCACAATATCATTTATTGTAAAATCATAATCTTGGTGCCACAAAGCTGTCAGAATATTTGGATGTAATAGGGTGTATCGTGTGAAGTTATTAGAGCAATAGTTTTTACAATGCAATTCCCATTTTGCCTTAAAATTACTCTTAGATATCATTAAATATTTTTGAGCACCTATATTGTTTTTGATATGCTCTCCAGTTGTAACGCTTTCTTTGGCTAAGGAATTAGTGCAAATTCATTGCCACGACGTTCTATATGAGATTTTACTTAAGTGAATTTTAATTCATATTGACTTTTTTTTATTTATGAACTCTTACCTTTAATTATCTAATAAAACAATTTGTATCAGTAGCCATGACATGAATTTCGTTAGCGATGCATTTAAGAACAGATAAGGAGTCACTAAAAAAATGTATTTTTTTAACATGTTTAATACTGCGACATAATCGCAGGCTTTAATAATACCAATCGCTTCTGCAGAAAAAATGGAAGTATTATTATTCAGTTTGAATTTTTCTTGAACGTTTGTTGATGGTACATATAATGCACATCTCGTACCATTATTTTGTTTTGATGCATCGGTATATATTTCCAGAAAATCTGACAGATTTGATATGCAGACGCTTAATATATTTTTACTTATCAACAAATTTTCATTGTATCTTTACTTATCAATAACCTTTAATGGTTGATGCGGAAATTCTAAAAAAAAAATGCGATCTAAAGAATTCCTTGCAGTAATCCTTAGAATAAAAAATTCTCGATAATTTTTAATAGTAAAATGTTACTGAATATTAATTTAACTAAAAAATATGTTTTGAGATATCTAAATCTAGGTGCCTTTAGTATAATTTTTTAGAAATTTATAGTATAACAAGATTATTTAAATCACATCAGGTGTTTTGCCTTGAGCTCTTTACAGTTTCATTGATATCGCTATCGTATTTTTGACAAATAAGTACGTAAGCGTCCAAAGTTGAACAGCCATTTTTTGTCTCTTTTCCAATAATTTTATATACAAACAATGTAATTATTTTCTAAAATTGTTGTCTCTTCTACTTATTATGTTAGTCTGTGAGTCATTTGATACTGGTTTTAAAGAACCTCGGTAACCCAAACTGCAAACAAAGATTTGACATAAGTTCCAAATATATTAAAGAGGGAAATCCCCCAGTTTTAGAAGAAATAAATAAAACCCAAAAGTCTTTGTATTTCAACAACTTTGTTTTTTATATCGTATTTTATACATTTATATGGAAATTACCATCGTCTTCTATGTCACTCCAGAAAACCTTGTCCAAACAAAATATACAATGGAAACCATTAGGTAACATGAAAAGAAAGATTAATTATTGAAAACTGGTTGTTTTTGGCAATTATTTTAACTGCTTCAATGACTTAATTAGGATTTTTTTAAATTTTAATTTACCACTTATGACAGGAGCCTGATATTTCCGAGTTATTCTTTTAGCATATGGTGTAATACAATATCATAATAAAAAGGAGAATATTTTATACCCTGTATTTAGGACAACTCTTGTGTAGTTAGCGAAGAAATCTCCTTTTCTGTGTATGGTACAGAGTATTCCAATATTCTAATCACGAGGGAATGATTTCTGTCTACATATTTCTTATCCAAGTTGTAGTACAGTTGTTGTATCTTGGCCTGCATCTTTATATACATAGTTCCACACGGAGTTTATCTACTCTTGGTGATTTATTTCTGCCTAGTTTTTAAACTGATTCCTTAACGTTAAGAATCGATGGTGATTCCTCTTCCCTTTGACCTCATCTCTTTTGTGTTCAATGTTTTCTTCGTCTTTCTATATACTACTTAATCATTTCGTCTGGCTAAAATGTTCGACCAATCGATTTAATGGCGTCTACACTGGTTCGTAGTTGTCTAAAAGTATTTTTTGTTAATGTTAACTGTCTGATAGAATCTTCTAAATTCATTCCCTCGATTAAGGTTTGCTATATATTTAGTTTCTTTTTTGTGCCTTCGTCTCTTCCCTTTTCCTTTTCTAGTACATCTCCGGTTTTAGTTTGTTGAGAAAATATTTTTTGTAGGCTTCATCTTTTTCTCTAAAAGAGAGTGAACAAACGCAGCAAGAGTATTGTAATAATAGACTAGTCGAGTAGATGCGATAGAGAACAGATGAGGAAGCGGAAGGGGCGTAGTGAAAAATTACCATGCAGATTTTCCACACTGCCCTCCTCAACAGGTGGTGGTTTTTAGTGAGTAGAAAATCACATTAACTAGAATGGAAAGCCAATTTGTAAATCTCTGACTTGTATAATAATACTGCAAGGATTGCAATTTAGGATAACTGAATACATTTTAATATATTCTTTCTACCAAGAAAACCAAATATATCTGATAACATTTTATCTTATACAAAAGCCAATACTTTAAAAAATGTCGTTACGTTTTATATGTCTTAACAAATTATTTATAGATTAACCCGGTACTATTTATCTATTTTCTATTTGTTTTAAACTATTAAACGAGAAATATTTGTCTTATAAAATCTCTATAAGGTGACGTCTTTCTTTTGTTACGAAAACTAAAATAGTATTTCTTTGATTATAAAATTAGGGAGCCAAAGTTCAATGATAATATTAATAGAATAACAAAAGTTTAACAAAAGTATTAATATTTTATTATACAGACTCTTGTATAAGTATAAATAATGTATAAGTAAAAATAGCCAAACCTGAAGATATACATTACATATGTCATTATTCGGATATTTGCAATCATCATGGCCATTCGTACCTTGTCCTCTACGGCTCGAAACAGTATATACGCCAGTAAATGACTGACATTTGGAATTAGATTCCTCTTACGTCTACTTCATTTTTGGACTTAAGCTCAGGGTTTCTTTGATTTGGGGGGTGAAATCCACCCTTTCACGGGGATAAAAAATATACGTTCAAAATAAATCTAGATAAATTGTTGATAAATTGACTAATTATAAGCACATTTTGTTATATAGAGTTTTTCACTAAGTCAATACTTTGTGAGTTATCTGCGATTGAAAATGTTCATTAAAAAAAACACACACATTTTCAGACGGTTTTTAACAAATAACTCAAAAAGTAACTATTTATCTAAAAAAATATGTGTAGCAAAAATACACCTTATAAAAAATAGCTTATAAAAGAAGTAACGTATTTATGAAGTCTGTAGACATAGTAGAAGCAGAGTTGTAGTTATGAAAAGTAGGTTTTTATTTGTCAAATTCCAATTCGAATATTTCAACGTGAAATAACCGAAAAATGAAGCACTTTTCAGGGGAAACTCATTAAACATTAAAAAAATAAAACGTGTTTAAAAATCTTTATTTTTGTTTTTAAAGAAGTTTCTAGCATCAAATCTAAGTGAGTTGAAAATTACCTCTTAATTAGCACCCCAAATGAAATTAATCGTTAACGCTTTACAATTTACTTTATTTATGTATTATTGATATTATTTGTAAGTTGGACCGGTTCAAAATGTCTATTTTTGAAAAGAATCGGTTTTAAAGTAAAAGAAAATTTTTAAAATTTTGAAAAAAAATGCCTTTTTATATCGGTAGTTTTCACCCCTAAAAAATAAAAAGCAACCAAAGGCCAAGTCAATTTTGAAATGGAGATTGAGTATAACCTAAATCCAAATTTTCATGAAATTCAGTGGTGCCACGGAAAGTTACACGGTTTCGCCGTATTTCACGTTTATTTACTGGCCTACTAGTAGTTTTGACAGAAAGCTATATGCTTAAATTTTTAAGCTAGGAGATCCGTCTGCATCCGCGACATCTTTTCCTATTATTTTTCCTTGCAAGATCAGCTTTAACAGTCCTTAGCGTTCGTTGTTTCCCATAATTTGTCCCAAATACTCCAATTTCTATGACTTTATAGTATGTAATATTTCATGTTGTGTATTCATTTTACAAATTACTTTATTCAAAATATGGTCAACCCAACATATTCTCAAAAGCTATAGTGAGGTCCTGGAGGTTTTCTGTTCTTTAATTTAGTATCTATCTCTGATTTTTGTGATTTCTATATTGTTATCATCATCCTGTCCATTAGATTTGTATGTTAATTCATTGGTTTTTTTTAGGTTTAAACATTTTCTAAACTTTTCTCTGCACTCTGTGTAGATCGTGTTACACGTCTTGAGTGAATTGTGTCCAATAGTCTCTGTTCATGTTTTTTATCTTTGTACTGTATCTCTCTATTGTTGGTAGATATTTGTTTTATTATTAAAATATTGTAGGTACGCTTTTTTCTTTTCGCTTGAAAAATCTCTGATTTTGGTTTGAATCATAGATTTGATATTTTTATTGTATTAAGGATTTCCTGACACCCTATATGAGCTAACATTTTTGGGTTAATTTTTTTTTAATTAATAGGCTAGGCACAAAAAATAAACGACATAAGGCCCTAAAAGGTAATATATAATAAAATAATAGGCTTATACTAAGAAGTACAGTTTCAGAAAATCTAAAATGACTAGAGGGCTGAAAAAAGAAAGAACTAGATAAAAAACCTGAACGCATATTCCAGATAAATGTATCCCAAAGCCTAAAATAATGCATCATATACAGATATAAACACGTGCGCTCTTCTCATCGTCCATGGTTCTTCTCCTTATAACTACAGAAGATTCTTATTGGCCTCATCCTAATGTCATAATTTGCCAGAAGCTTATAACTCCAAATTATTTAAGTAAAATTTAAATCACTCAATGATAGAATATCTCATCGATTTAAAACCCCGCAATATCTAATTGATTTTGTAAATATACAGGCAAATTGGTAAAACTACTTGATTCAATACAATACAACATAACAGTTTTCTAATATTTCTAGGTATAATGTTGCTCTGTTCCTAATTGAAGACGTATTAACGTATGTGTGGGTTTGTTTAATGATTGTTAACACTAACTACAGGGAGAAATCAGTATTGAATTGACGTCAATGTGGATTTTCTATTATATAAATATTCGCAGTATCAATTATACTTGTCATTATAAATTTAGGATGCAAAGTAAATAAAATTACGACAATTTTTTGGCAATCAAAAATAGATCTGCAAATATACCACAGTGATCAAAGTAGATAAAAATATACGAAATTAGAACAATGTATCCAAGGTGTATTGAAAAAAGTCGCTTTTAACGTTCTTTAGATTTAGTATGCCTTGTTTGCTGATAATTTCACTGCATCTTTATTATTTGTGAAGTGAAGCATGATGACTTACCTTTGGTCTATGAAGACTTTCATCACCCAGCTCTTCTAATAACATTTACGGATATATTTGTAAAAGAGCCTAAATTTAGGTATGGTTTGGAGCAATTAACTTACAACTTTAAAAAAGCTAATTTTTCTGCTTTATATCGAGAACTGTATGAAACGGATTGAAATTTTCTGGATACTTCTAATGACGTTAATAAAACTTTAAATAACTTTTATGATAAGATTTTTTTCTTTGTTTAATAAGTATATTCCAGTTTATAAAAATTTTAGTCATAAATACCCACCCTGGTTCGATGCTAATATCATTTCATCGGTTTTCAACGGTTAAGACACCTTGTCAAATCAAAAATCAGTTTGGCATACAATGTATGTATCGAAAATATCCAAATTGCTTTATTCATCAACCCCAAGAAGTTTTAGTCGTACGTAAACTCGAAAAATAATAGTTCAAGAATTCCTGGGGTAATGAGCTATTACTACCTCCGACCCACAAAATATTGTGAATGTGTTTGCAGAATTTTTCAAGAGTATTTTTCTGTCATCAGATATTTATTTCAAGGCTAACTCTTCCTCAGTTAACGAAGATTACTTAAATTTTTATCCTATTTTTGAGTCTGAGATAATTTTTGCTAGTAAGAAATTGAAAGACAAAATGACGTGTGGAGCTGATAATATTCCATCCTTTTTGGTTAAGGATTGCATAGGTGCCTTAACTGTGCCACTATTAAAAATTTATAATTTATGTCTTCTTAACAAGGAATATCCGAGTCTCTGGAAGGAGTCAAAAGTGTGCTCAATATTCAAAACTGGTGAAAAGGGTCAGGTAGAAAACTACAGACCGATTTCCATTATTTGCAATCTGTCGAAAGTCAGTATTTATTCACGCACTCGTAATAAGCTGTCTCAATATCAACATTGTTTTGTCTTCAATCGGTCCACTGTGACAAACTTATTAATGGTCACACAATATATCTAAGCGACCCTAGATAATAGAAGTCAAGTTGACGTCATATATACTGACTTTACGAAGGCGTTCGACAGAATTCACCACGCGTATTACTTTCTAAATTGTGTCTCTTTGGTCTTTCTGAGGATGCCGTGACTTTTATGAGGTCTTACTTGTCAAATAGAAAGCAGTTTGTTGCTTATAATGGTTACAAATTGGAAAAGTGCCTAGCTTC